>MJCC01000003.1:1144743-1253989 GCA_001766655.1 Phytomonas francai
CCCCCCCCCCCCAGCGATGGAGCGGAAGGTGGTGTACGCGATGGACCACGTGGCCTACGCGGCGCGGGAGCAGGTCGCCTCGGCGATCCGCGCGGCCGGGGCGGACCTGGCGCCGGTCTACGCCGGCCCCCCCAGCGGCGACCCCGTCGACTACCCCGACTACGCCGCGGGGGTGGCCGCCGCGGTGGGACGCGGGGAGGCCGCGCGCGGGGTGCTGCTCTGCGGCACCGGCATCGGCATGAGCATCGCGGCCAACAAGGCGCCCGGGGTCCGGGCCGCGCTCTGCCACGACGTCACGACCGCCCGGCTCGCGCGCGAGCACAACGACGCGAACGTGCTCTGCCTCGGCCACGCCGTCCTCGGGGCGGCGGTGGTGCGGGAGGTCATCACGACCTTCCTCCGGACGCCCTTCTCCGGCGAGCCCAGGCACCAGGCGCGCATCGACAAGCTCAACGCCCTCGACCACGCGGGCTCGGGCGGTTAGGAAGAGCGGTGGGGGAAAGCGGATCGGCAGGCGGCGGAGGGCGGAATTCGGTTTCGAGACCCGGAAGAAGGGGCCTCGCGCGGGGTCGCCAGATCGAGGCCCTGCGACGCACGTAAGGAGGGACAGGTTAGAGGTCACCCACAAACGAGCGTGAGCATGCAAACGGAGGCGTAACGCCAATGCTTTCAAAGCAACAACAAAAACGAAGGGATCAGGGAGAATCGATGCACCAATATCGTTTTTTTTTTTTGCTTTTCGGAATCCATCGGGCATTCCTTCTTTCAAGCGTTCCCATACCCTCCTTCTTTCTTCTATTTCTATTTTGACGTCTCGACTCTACATACACCTATATCGCAACACCAATATTCGCTTTTGCCCTGTGCAGTGATTTCCTATATTATTTGTGATGATTTTTGGACTAAAGTAGGAAAACATGATTGAATTGGTATAAGGAAGTTTTTTTCCATCTTTTACATTTTTCTTTTCGAGGGCGTTCCGTACAATGGATGAAATAAAGGGACTATGCGCCTGGGCCCATAAAATTCGTTAAACTCTATTAAAATTTTTATATCTTCAAGAAACACTTGTTAGGACGGCATTTGATGAAATATCCACTTCAAACCAATATTCACAAAGAGAAAAGTTATTTTTTCCCTTTTTGAAATACCATACTTTTTTTTTTTACTCTTCTCTTTTTATTTAAGTGAAGGACAAAAAAAAGTAAAAGGGTGGGCGTTAATTTTGTCATTCCAGCGGACTAGGCTACGCCCTTCTTTATATAAGTCGGGTAAACTACAACTTCTTTAAATAAAATAATATTGAGCATATGTATATATATATATCTTTTGGATTCCATTTCTTTTCGCGCAAGAACACCAAACATATGATTACTAGAGCCCTTTCCGTACACTACCCCGCCATACGATGCGTTTTGCGTTCTTTCTGCCATTCTACCCCCGTTTTTTTCATGGAGGGGGATAAGTTTAGCGCCCAACGAGGGCTTGTGCGGTCACCTTCCACCTCTTCGCCGTCCTCTGCACTATCTTCCTCGTATTCTTCGTCTCCTTCATCAGTGGAGGCGATGGAGAAGGCGATTCCGCGGATGCGCAATATCGGCATCGTCGCCCACATCGACGCCGGCAAGACGACGACGACTGAGCGGATGCTCTTCCACGCCGGGCTGATTAAGCGTGCTGGGGACGTCGACAGCGGTACCACCACAACGGATTTCATGAAGGAGGAGATCGATCGCGGGATCACGATTCAATCCGCCGCCGTTTCCTTCGCCTGGAAGGACGCTTTAATCCATTTAATCGACACCCCTGGGCACGTCGATTTTACTGTGGAGGTTGAGCGGGCTCTACGGGTGGTGGACGGCGCTGTGGCGCTTTTTGACGCATCGGTAGGCGTTCAGGCGCAGAATTACACTGTTTTTCGTCAGAGTCGTAAATTCAAGACACCGATGATCGCTTTTTTGAATAAAATGGATAAAATGAACGCGGATTATGAGATGGCGGTGAAATCGATACGCGAGAAACTAAAGGTGGAGCCGATTTTACTGCAGCTCCCGCTTCACGCGGAGGACGGCGCGTTTGAGGGGGTTGCCGATCTCGTGGAGATGAAAACCTATCGTTTTAACGGCAGCCGCGATGCTGGAAAAAATATGGAGGTGAGGGAGTTTAAAAGCACCGATTCTTCCTCGACATCCGCTTCTGAGGAACACGCGCACGTCGTGGAGGCTTGCAAGGAGGCTCGACATCAGCTGATCACGCAGCTTACCGGTTTAGACGACGCGCTCTCCCTCCGGCTAATCGAGGAGCTCGACGTTACCGACGGCGATGAGGCACAGGCGGAGTCCCGGCTTTCCAATGAGGATCTCCGCAGCGCGATCCGACGTGTTCTTCTCGCTCAGCAGCACCCCCCCCCGAACCATCCTCATAGGGATTCCTCCTCTTCGGCTTCGGTGATGCCCATTCTTTTCGGGGCCTCTCGCCGGGATCAGGGCGTCCAGCCTTTGCTGGATGCCATCCTGTACTACCTGCCCTCCCCGCGGGATCGTCGGCTGCTGGGGTTCACCCGTGCGGGGCTCCCGGTCCCCCTCCAGCCGGCCACCGCGCACGCCTCCTCCCCGACCATCCTCCTCGCGTTTAAAGTCGTCCACGGGGTGGAGTCCGGGAAAGGGGAGCGGCGGCCTCTGGTTTTTATTCGCGTTTACAGCGGCTGCGTTCGGCCGCGGACGGAGCTCGCGAACCACACGCGCGGGGGCCGCGAGAAGGTCGAGCGGCTCTACGTCATGCGCGGCGATGCGCGGGTGGAGGTGCCGTATTTGTGTGCGGGGGAGATCGGGGTCGCTTTTTTGCCCAACACCCACACCGGCGATACCCTTTTTGCCCCTTCCACGCAGCTCCACCTCCACCCCCGCGGGCCCGCGAACCCCGCGGGGGAGGAGGAGGTCTACACGCTGGAGGGGATCGAGGCCCCGCCCCCGGTCCTTTCTTACTCGATCGAAGCCGCCACCAAGGCCCAGATTCCCCTCCTCGAGCAGGCGCTGAAGGAGTTCGCGCGCGAGGATCCGAGTTTGCAGGTCGGGCGGAGCGATTTTGGCAACCTCGTCGTCCGCGGGATGGGCGAGCTCCACCTCGAGATCCTTCTCTCGCGCCTGGGCAGCGAACATCAACTGCGGTGCCGTCTACTCCGCGCGATGGTGGAGTACCGCGAGGGGATCCGGGAAAGGCGGCGGGCGGAGCGGTTCGTTGGGAGGGCAAACGGCCAGCCCTATATCGAGTGCTCGCTCGAATTGCTGCCCTTATACGATGCGGAAGAGGATTCTGGTCAGGGTAGTGGTGGTGCTTTACGCATCCCCGCCAGCGCAACCCCGCGGTTTCGCATGGATGAGGACTTTGCGGATACGTTTCGCGCGGCCTTCACCACCGCATCCCGGGGAGGGGAGGGGTTTTCGGAAACCAACCCTCATGGTAATGAACCTAATCACAAAAGGGATGAGAATCATTCAAGGAAAGGCTCTCGTGTGAACGACGCGCGTGGCTTACAGTTGGAGATGCTGATGGTGGAGCGGTGTTTTCGTGCGGCGGTGGGGGATTGCGGGCGTCTCGGCCCCCTCGCCGGGGTCCCTCTCCACGGCATCGAGGTGGTGTTAACCGCCCTTCGTAAAGTGGGTGGGACGGTGTCATTTCAGGAAAGACACCTCACCGAGGCCGCCCGCGCGGCGGTTTTAAGCTTATTCACCTCCATCCCCAAATCGGATCTGGTTATTTTGGAGCCGATGATTGAGTTGGAGATTCACCTGTCGGAGGCGAGCTATATGGGGAGTTTGGTGAGCTCTCTAAACGAGCATCGCGCAATAACCGTGGATGTGCAGGGGGATGGCTGCTCCGTGAAGGCGATCATCGCCTTGCGGAATATCATGCAGTATACGATGAAGCTTCGGAAAGTCGTCAAAGGCCATGCGAGCCTTCTCACAAAGTTGGATCATTACAGAATAGTTGAAGAAAAGTCCGTGGTAACGCGTATTTTGAAGAATCTTGGGATTAGCGAGTAGTTCTGGTCGCCGTTTTCACCTTTTTCTTTTTCCCTTTTTTTTTAGTGTATCGAGTTGAGCAAAAGGAAAAGGAGAGATAGGGTAGGGGGGAGCTGAAAACAACGGACACCGTTTCATTGTCGAGGTGACGAAAGGAAAACCCCAAACAGCACATACAACGTTATTGTGGAATATCGATTTTTATCCCGAGACTGCTACACACTTTGCTGTGGCTATTCTTGTGATTTGCCAATACCAGAGGCCAAGTCTATTATTATTCCTTCCCCTCCCCCTCCTCCCCAAAAAATAATTGCTAAGACTAGTATCTTTTTTTTTTTGAATTGAATGTGTGCTTGAGATATGGTTGCGTTGCACTTCATTTCTCATCTCTCTTGTATTTCTTACATCATTTTCGCTAGCATTAGTGTTTTAAATTTATAGCTTTTTTTGACTGTTCGTTTCCTTTAGAATGTAATAGTCCTTATTCACATACAGGTAATTAGGCTATTCCACACGAAAGAGGACTATTTTTTTTTTAGTTTGAATTGTACTGCATTTATAAATAAATAAAGGGGGAAAATAGCCCATAATATTCAATATATAAAAAAGCTAAGTTGAATCCCATCACAACGCTGACGCGCGTACCTTCGCTTTATTATTATTATTAGTCTCACTCGGGCTGTATTTTGCGTTTACTTAAAAACAAAAAAATTGGTTGTTTGAGTGCGTGGGGAGACACGAACAGACTTTGGAATATATATATATATATATATATATATATATTTTTTGGGGGGGTACCATTGACGATACGAAGCGGTAAGTCGTTTCAACGATGGAGCACGAACGCATCAGCCTGGTGGTCGCCCGACACTCGACGCCGACCTCGTCGAACCCGCCCTTCGCGAACCCGGTGCTCACGCACCCGGAGGACCTCGATCACCTCGGGAAGGTGCTGGAGGCCCTGCCGCCTTCCCCCGATTTCCCGGACGGCCCGACGGCGGGCGAGGCCGGCGACTTTGTCTGGCTGGACTTCAAGAACCCGAGCGCCGCGGAGCGGGCGGCCGCGCTCGCGTGGCTTCCCGTGCACGCGCGGACGCGGGGGCAGCTCCTGGCCCCCCCGCCGGTCGACCGCCTCGAGTACTTCCCTGCGCACGGCTACCTCGCGTTCGTCCTGACGGCGCCGAGCCTGGCGGGGAAGGGGGCCGGGGCCGCGCCGGCGAGCCTCGCGATCGTCCTCTTCGGCGGCGCGCTTCTGACGCTTCGCGAAGGCGACTTCCCGGGCGAGCCCGCGCTCCTCGCGGGGGCGCTCGCGGCCGCGATGGGCCGCCGTTCCGCCGAGGAGGCGACGCCGGCGGCGGTCTTCAGCGCGCTGGTGGTCGGGGCGGTGGCGGGGGTGCAGGGCCTCGCGGCCCCCCTCCTCCTCGCCGCGGACCACCTCAACGAGCTCGTCCTGCAGATCCTGCCCTCGCGGGCGGACCACGGGGAGCTGATGGGGCGCCTCCGCGGCGTGCGCGCGGCGCTGGCGGGGGTGCACGCCGGGCTCCTGCAGGCCGCGCGCCGGCTTCGGCTGCTGATCCTGCTGACGGCGGCGGCCGCGCCCGGGCGGCTTTCCGCCGCGCGCTCGCCGGCGGCCGCCGCGCGGTACCACCAGGCGCTCGTCGGCCTCCGCGGCGCGCTCGCGCGGGTCGCCGCCGCCCGCGACGTCGTGAACGCGGCGAGCGTGAACCTCGTCGGGGGGGTGGCGGCCCGCCTCGTCTCCCGATGCAATGTCCTGGACTACATCAACAACGTCCAGACCGAGATCGCCCTCGTGCTCTTCCCGACGGCGCTGATCCCGAACGTGTGGACGTGCAATATCATGGTGCCCTGGCGGAGCGGCGAGACCCTCACGCCCTTCATCGGCATCGTCGCCGTCACCGCCGGCATCCTCCTCGTCGGGCTCATCTACCCCTTCTATAAGTACTACCGCTACGCCCCGCCCTCCGCGCTCGTCCCATCGATCGATTAAAACACCAATCTATTTATATGTATCTATATCTACTAATATAAATATGGAGATAGTAGTAGCCTATGCTATGGATTATCAAGTGATCTATCTATCTATCTATAATGTCGCAAAGAAAAAAAAATCTTAAATTATTTTCCCCTAATACGGTTATTAATCGGTTCACAATGCTGGAAATTTACGTAACAATCAAGAATTAATGGACAAATTCAAGGTATAAATCGATATTTCTATAGAGAGGCGCGAGTGAGTAAGGGAGCCTGTGCGTGTCGGAATCCTTCTGAGGGCTGACTTACTGCTGGAGTTGATAGTCTTTACGTTTTATCGTACCCATTACTGTACACCTTTTCTTCTTCTTCTTTTTTTTTTTTCTCATCCTAAGTGTAGGATGCCACATTTTAATGCATTTAAAGTGTTATCAGACCTATTAGCCATTCCATGGGTTCGAATAGCCCGTACCGCTTTGAGGAGTCGTCGCGACCCTTTTAAGACAGCTTCTCCGTCTGCGGGGTGTGAATTCATCATGAAGTTCACTTCCACACAATTGCACTGAGAAAAGAGACCATACTGATCCTTTCAACCTTTTCAGATTTTTTTATTCCTAAATGGCATATTATGGTGGCCTTTATTGCTCTTGGAGACGCTGTCCCTTTTCGTGGCTACGTATCCAGCCCGGGAAAGCCACATAGGGGAAAAGTGGGGGGTGGTTTCATGTTTCCTTGAGCATCTATTTGTATATGCTTGTGGAGAGGCTGGTAGGCGCTTGAAAAGCGTTTAAATCATCTGCTAAAAATATTTCGTCGGGCTTCAAACGGATTTAGACGATTTGTTTCGCAGCCATCGCGTGCTCCCTGGTGTTTTAAAGTTCTTATGATCGAAGACTGCGGTACCTCGTATAGGGCTCATTAAACTAAAACATATTAAATTCGTTAAAGAATTCAATTGCAACATTTTTTCCAAATACCGAATCGATCGTGTTTATTCAGATACACGACAAGGTCTTTTTTATGTTTGTTAATTTTTCTCGTTATTCCTATAGGAAAATGAGGGCAACTATTATTTTATTCGCGTTTTTTTTTCTGCCGCATATTGTAGTCCGAAAGGTCAATAGACTACCTATCATGCCGCACCTCTATCTACTTCATATACGACGAGCTACACGGCGTTTTCCCGTCCTAATTCCCCTTTCCATTTGTCGTTTGGTAATTTTTCTTTTTTTTTTTTGGAAATATATTCCTTGTTGGATGTGTGGATTAGGGAATGCAGTCTCTTAGCATTTTAACTTTCCCATTTTCAACCCATTGTTTCACTCTACTTTTTCACAGCCTTTATCAGCGCCATCTTTGTTTTATTTTTTTTTTTAATTTTTGGTCCCAAAAAGGAGTCCATTCCATGTCCCGCGTGCCCATCAGCGATGAGCAGGCGCAGCAGATGCTCGCGAAGCAGCAGGCCCAGCAGGAAAAGCGCGAGGCCTTGGAGGAGCAAAAGGAAAACCTCCTGCGGAGTTTTCTCTCGCCGGAGGGGCGGGAGCGGTTAAAACGGGTCGCGCAGGTGAAGGCCGAGCGCGCGGAGGCGGTCGAGCTCCACATCATCCGGGCCGTCCAGCAGGGCAAACTCCAGGCCCCGGTCGGCGATGCCGTCGTGCGGGAGCTCCTCAGCCAGGTCGCCGGCGGCGATGCCAGCGGGAAGTCCAACATTACGATCGTCCGAAAGCGAACGGATGATGATTGGTGAAGGATAGCGCAAACCAACCATGAGAATCAAAATCGCTCATGTGGAGTTTGAGGTAGGCGGAGGGGGAAAGAGGTTTGCCGGGGAAGGGGCATCCGGCGTTTGGCATCTTGGATCAATATTTTGTTCTTTTTGGATAGGGGATAAATGTGCATTTTTTTAATTGGCCCATTCGTGGTTTATTCAACAGGAGGAGCTTGATCGGCAGTTAACTTATTTATTTCAAGCTAACATCCTTTTTTTTTTTATGTTTGCTTTTTTCTTGGATGATGTACGATAGTGCACCGGAAAGTGATGATGTTCGTGTGTTGGGGGAGTAAAGCAAATATCGATTTAGAATAAAGATAAGAACGCATTTTAGACAGCACTGACAATACCCTATCCGCTATTTTCATCTCAATGGAAGAGCTCAATTAATAAAATACGAGGATTACGCCTAAAGTAGGATTAGGATACGCACACACATACACGAAAACCACCTCTTATCAGTGTTTATCGGTGTAGGTTTCGATTGAAGCGCAAAAAAAAATTCAACAATTTTTCCTAATCTCGTGTTGACTGAACTTTTTAAAAACTAAAAACGCATCCATGACCCTTTTCTTCCCTTACCCCTATCTTTATTGTGGTTTACGCTACTTTTATTGCATCTAGCACGCGAAGCCGCGGCTGTTTAGTAAAGGCGTAGGAACGATTTGAGCAGTAAAGAAAACAACTCTCTCTTAGGTGTTTTAGTATCTCATAATGCCTAAGCGCCATCGCCAGCCGGAGCCCATCGAGAGCTTTGAGTCCCCTGCTAAGCCTCCACCTCGCTCGGACTCCTCTTTTTCTTCACCTCCTCATCAGGAGAAGAGCCCATCTAAAACGAAATCCACCGAAGTTAAAAAATCCTCTCCGTCTAATCACCACCATTCTGCAGCTTCGAATCCTCCGGAGTGTCGTCCGAAGGTAGGGGATTCTTCTCCTTCTTTCCTTCACTCGCCTCGATCCGAAAAAGATGCCGATAATGAGAGTCCTTCGGAAAAGGATTTTAACATTCCCCTCTACGATGAAAACCAAATAAGCAGTGAAAGCCCTACCAGCGATTCCTGCGTGGATTATGATTCCGACGAAGTCGGCGATGACGGAAACCAACACGACGACGCCGACGACGATTTTCTCGAGGACGACGACGATGAAGGCTCGTTTTTCGACGAGGAGGAGGAGGTTGACGTTGAGGTTGCGAACGACAAAGGCGAGGACGACGATCGAACGGGGAGTGAGAGTGTGGGGGGAGATCGGGACCACGTGGATGTCGATTTCGGCGTCTATGATATGCAGCTTCGCCAGGTCGACGCGGTGATGCATTTGATCGACCAGTTTTGCCCCGATAAGATGAACGAAATCGACCGGGACGCCTTTGGCGCCGCCCTCGCCGCGAATCCCCTCACCTGCATCGTTAAACTCAACGATTTAGAAGGCGACGACGAGGATAGTGCGGGGGATATTGATAACGGAAAAGGAGAAAAGGAAGAGGAAGAAGAGGAGGTTTATGGCCTAGCATCGGCCTTCGATGTCGCCCATGAGCTGCATTCGCACCCCATGGCGTTTAAACCGCTTTGTGAGATTATCAAAAGCGCCATGTGGCGGGTTGTTTCGCCGGGAATTCCTCCGACGGATTTTTTACTTTCCACCACATCCTCAACGCCCAGCGAAGGCCAATCGACGAGGAGATGCCTTCTGCTCGTAATGGAGTACGTTCGCAACGTCCCGCTGGAGCTCACCGTGGAGATTTTGGAGGATTTGGTGCGCCGTGTGGAGGAGGAGCAGAATAATGGTATTCAAAGTCCTCATTGTTCTGCCGGCAAAAAAAATTCGAAAAACACGCGCGAACTTGCCACGCCGTGTGGGTTTGCCGTATTGGCCAAAATTCAGCGCGCGAAACAGGTATCGGCTGACAAAACCCCTAACGCCGATAAATCGCGTAAAAGTAATAAAAAAGCGCGGGATTCACACGAGCCCTGGGCCGCGGATGGGAAGGCCTTTGATCTCTCGCAGTTTATCTTCTGGCGGGAGGAGGACGAGATTTTATTTCGACATCGGGATCAGCGTATCGCGACCTGGGCCTATCGCTGCCGCCCGCAGTACGTGGAGCAGCCCACGCAGGAGATCCCTCTTTCCCTGCTCTTCATAATCCAACCCGAGTCGATGAAAAAGGCGATCGGGGAGATAAAAAAGCACGCAAGCGCCCCTGCCAACATCGTTCGCTTCTAGGAATATTAAGTCCTAAACATATGTATTTCTGTATTTATGAAGATGCTGTGATTATATAGAGCGCATCAAACTCGCAATTTTTATTTAGCCTTTAGAATCACACCTAAAATAAAATAAAAAGATTGCGAGTATTGTTGCGTATATCAGCATTCGACAAAATTAAACACCTTAATAAGTTGATCCATGGATAAGAAATCGAAGCGCTAAAGAAGTTAAGGAGGGGTGGAGATGAGGTGGGGGGAGGGGTAAATAAAATAAAAACTCAGTAGCAACTTCAACAGCCAAAGAGAAAAAAGGACAAACTAAATACCCATTCCCCCTCCCCTCCCAATTCGACTTTGTCTTTTTCCGTATTTGACAATCTCAGAAGGCATTGCATTGGTTGACCATTTTATACAAAAAAATATGAACTAGAAACATTTTCCCACCATTTTCTATTTAGTGGAATCTGAAACCTTTTACCAGTGCTTCTAGCTTTTAACGGATTATTTTTCCCCTTTTTTCCCTTTTCCTATTTTTTTTTAGGGAACTAAGGCATTATCTTTGCGAACTTTCATATCTCTCTTCACATGCATATTGCATTCAAAGAAAAGAAGGACGGAGTAATCATATGTGCACATGTTCGGATGAATTATTGGCTTATTTTTCCCCTTTTAAGATAAAAAGAGATTCGTAACACATCCTTCTAATATATATATATGGAGTATACGGATAAACTACCAAATACACACTGCTGTTAGTATCGTATTTTTCCTTAGCAGTATATCCCTCTTTTATTCGATTATATCAGTTGATAATTCACATCTTGACGGCAGGATCTTCGTTTTTATTTTTTTTCTAATAAATATATCTATAATGATACTGGGCTGCTCGTATACTCTCCGACGAATAGAAGTGCTACCTTCAAAATCACATTGCGTCAGGCAGATGATTTGAGGGAGGGTAATCTTGCAAGGCTTTCATCACATATTATTATTATTACCATTTGTATGGTAAGTTTATGAGTTTAGGCTATTCACATACATAGGGTTCATCACCTTTTTTTCTTGATCTTGTTTAAATTTATCTTTGTGGCTCATGATGAGCCCCACTTATAATTGGGAAAAGAGCCACCCTAATGAGTTGTAATTAAATTCATCTATGTAGATGCTTATGTATTCCTCTTGTTTGCTAGTTTATTGTGTTAATATCTACAATTTCCTGTTTTTTTTTATTTTATGAATATACCCCTTCCTTTTTTCCCCACATTTAATGCTCGCCTATTTATGTTTTATTCATTACATAGGATTCATTGTTGTATTTCATTCAGCTACGTTATTCGGGAAATACTTGCCCGATTTTGTCTTTAATTATTTTTCCCACTATTTTTTACTCTTTCCGATGCAGCAGCTACGGCAAAAAGGTGAAGGAAAGCTACATCGTTAGTCTTTTTTCCGACTTATATTATTAACATAATAATTTTATTTTCTGCATGCTCTATGTCGAAGTTTAGAATCCCTGTTGTCGGGAAGACCTACAGCGTGGTGTGCCCCTCCTGCTATAGCACTGTCAGCTTTACCTGCGACCATCTCGGGCGGTACGGCGTCGCGTGTGATGCCTGCGGGGTGAAGATAAGCCTTGAGGACCCCCACCGCCTTCTTTCCCCCACCGATACGGGCTACCTTTCGCAAGAGGACATGCATAATAATTCGAATACAGTAGTGTATTATTCTCCTGAAGTGGAGGAATCGAGCGGGCTTTACGCCGGCGAGCAGGTGTCTGTTTTAATCAAGAATATAGAGCATGAGCTAGGAAAGGAGATGCCGGAGCGGATGACGGAGGAAACCACGCAGGCGTATGTCTCTAAACGAATGGCGAATTATTCGAAGAAATTTTTCTTTTTTTTCCCCATTGTTTGGGCAATTGAGTTTATTCTAATGGGCCGTAGACCTTATACCACGATCGGGCATGTCCGTATCTTCCGCCGATACGTTCCTTTCAAGGGTTATGTCTATTTTACCGCACCCAAGACAACCACTTCGTCTGCATTGCCCCTTGTGCTTCTTTTCGTTTTTTTCCCATGCTATTGCTGGTTTTGTGCGGTTATCGATGAGGGATGGCTTTACAAACTGAGAAATTGGGCCTTTTTGGGGGCGGTTGGGTTTTTTGTTCTTCTCGTGCGCATGATGTTTGTCGATCCGGGCTACATACGGCCTGGGTACGTGGATAGTGAGCGGACGGGGGACCCTTCCAGCCCGACTGATCGTACGTGGGGACAGAACGAACTCACATTGAAGGAGATCGAGGCTAATAAACGCGAGAGTAAGTGGGAGACGATCCACAGGGTCGCGATGGAGCGAAAGTGGTGCTCGACCTGCCAAATGCACCGCCCGGTGCGCGCGGCCCACTGTTATCACTGCGGGCTCTGCTGCTATGATCACGACCACCACTGCGGGGTCCTCGGGATCTGTATTGGGCGACGAAACGCGTTGGCCTTTACCCTTTTCCTGATGGAAACCTCTACGTTTCTCTTTATGTTGTTTTTCTCCATGGCGAGTGCATTCTATAGGCATACGGAAAAGCTCTCACTGCCCGAATTGTTCTTGTCGTGTGTGTTGTTTTTGATTATTCTTGCGGCCTCTCTAAGCGCGAGTACGGTGATGCTTTCCATGTTCTATGGGTTTGCCACCGAAACCACCACACGGGAGAGGATGCAGTACGTCTACATAGCCAAGAACAATCCGTTCGATCGTGGGTTTTGGCGTAACGTGAAGCATCACTTGTGGGAACGACAGCCCACCGCAGGTTTGTTTGATGAGAACTTCGTGAAGCTGTATACGATGCTCTACGGAAAGGGGGGAGCAAGCGATGCTAAGTCATCAATCTTGTGAAATCCTATGTTTTATATGGGCTAAAGATAAGAGCCAATTTTATTTTGCATACAAAATTTCCCAATAAAAATTCTAATCTATATTTTCATTAATTCTATACGTACATAGAGAGGTTCATGAAGAATATAGGTTGAGCTTTTCTCTATAAACTTAGCCATTGGCGCCAGAGGAAATAACAGGAGTGTATTTTCCTTTTGCACATTCTATATATATATATATATATATATATGTGTGTGTGTGTGTGTGTATAGGTTATTGTGCATTTGTAGCATCTCTGAACTCAAACTTCCTTTCTTAAATGTTTATTTTATGGGTACGCCATATTAGCTTTAATTTTAAGCGCGTAGGGGAGTTTTTTAAAAGTTTGCTTCGACCTCGCTTCATCATGCAGGAGGAGGACCAGAAGAACAAATCTCACAAAAACAAGGTGGTGGGCAATAAAGCGGTCAAGAAAGATGAGCTGCGTAAAAAACGTGCAGGGCTGGAGCTCCAGCCGAATCGCGGGAGCAATATCAAAGCCTTCCAAGGGCCCAGCACGGGGAGTCGAAAAACGCAAAAACTCCTGCGCAGCGTCGAAAAGCGTGAGATCGCTCTCCATTTACCGACAGTTGATAAAACCCTCAGCCATCTTGTCGGGGAGCCCCCTCTTTTGGTAGCTGTGGTAGGGCCTCCGGGGGTGGGGAAAACGACGCTGATTCGCTCCTTGACCAAGTTCTATTCCAATCGTAATTTGCAGAACGTACGCGGTCCGATTACGGTCGTCGCTGGGCGCAGCCGCCGGCTGACCTTTATGGAATGCCCGAATCGCCTCGATGCGATGTGCGATCTGGCAAAAATTGCGGACCTAGTCCTGCTGATGGTGGATGGCAGCTACGGCTTCGAGATGGAGACGTTTGAGTTCCTGACAATCGCGCAGGTGCACGGCTTTCCGAAGATGTTCGGCGTCGTCTCGCACCTCGACGAGCTGAAGACGGGCAAGGCGCTCAAAAAGCGGAAGAAGTTTCTGCGGCACCGCTTCTGGCACGAGGTCGCGGCGGGGGCGAAGCTGCTCTGCCTGTCCCCGATGATCCGCGGGCTCTACCGCCCCACCGACGTCCTCCACCTTCACCGCCTGCTCCTCACCGTCGAGCCGAAGGTCCAGTCCTGGCGGAACACCCACGGCTGCGTCCTCGTCGACCGCTTCGAGGACCTGACGGACCCCGACCGCGTCGCGCGCGCCCCCGACTGCGACCGCGTCATCGCCTTCCACGGCTACGCGCGCGGCCGCCCGATGCGGGCGGGGCAGCTCGTCCACCTCCCCGGCCTCGGCGACCGCGCGGTCGTCCACCTCTCCCGCGAGGACGACCCCTGCGCGCTGGGGCCTCTTTCCGGCGGCTCCGCCGCCTCCTCCTCCGTGCGCCGCGGCCGCCACCTCCGCGCGAAGGAGCGCCAGCTCCACGCCCCCTTCTGCGACGTCGGCGGCGTCCTCTACGACGGGGACGCGGCCTACGTGAGCGCGGAGGCCGGGGGCGCGCGCGGCGGCGACGGTCTCGCCCTTCTCCGCGAGCTCCAGGCCGCGGCGCCGATCGAGGACGCCCGCGCCGCGCGCCCCCTCGCCGTGCTCCGTCGCCCCGTCCGCCTCCGCGACCCCGGCAGCCTCGAGCTCGCCGTCGACGACCCCCGCCCCCCCTCCGAATCCTCCTCCTCCGATTCCGATTCCGATTCCGATTCGGACTTTGAGGAGGCGAAGGACGCGGCCTCGGCGTCCGACAGGGACGTCGAGAGTCCGGACGAGCCCGAGGCGGGGGCGCCCGCGATGCTGCCGCGGCGCCCCGACGACCCCGACGCCGTTCGCGTGGAGGACGCGGCGGGGGGGTGGTTCGACGAGGCCGACGCCGCCGCCCGCCAGCGACTGCGCGAGCTGAAGGACCTCTGCGTGACGGGGAATTGGCGCCCCGGCGACGACAACAACAACGACGACGACGAGAACGACGCGGACGGGTGTGACAAGGACGGGAGTAAAGGCTACGAGAGCGCCGATAGCGAGTTCGAGGCGCAGGTGCGCGGGGAGCGACCTCTGCCACCCCCCCCAAAGGCTCGTGCGAGCGACGATTCCAGTCAGGCTGGCGAGGATGACGACGACGACGACGACGCGCGCCTGGGCAACGGAAAGGCGCGAAGAGGGGTGGACGCGCTTGCGGGGGTGAAATACGGGGGCGAAGGGGACTTCGCGTGGGAGGCCTTTTCCAATCATGCGGACCCCGCGGATGGGGGCCGAGCACGTCCGGAGCGAGGACGAAAAGGTTCTAAACGCCGGGATAAGGATGATGATTACGATATTCTTGCGGATGATAGCGATCGTGTGGAGGGACATGAAGAGGGCAGAGGAACTGACAGCGATGAGGCGCTTGATGCGCTCGTTGTAAGTTTTCTTAATCGTGAATCCACCGATGGGGGGCTCTCAAAGAACCCCAACAACGATGGTAGCTATAACGATGCCGACGGCGACGAAGACGGGATTAAATTTTACAACGAAAAGGACCGTTGGGCCCGGCGCGATGTGAAGGCCGACGGAGATGAAGCTGAGAGCGCGTTAGTCATGCGCGGTGGCAAACTAACCCCCGAACAGGAGCGTCTGATGCAGAAAAAGATGCAAAAGAAGAAAGGCTTTGACGATGAGTACGATTTAACAGGGGGTGCTATGGGATCCTCGACATCGAAAAACATGACCTTCAGCTACTACCATCAGCTCAACCGAAAGGAGGAGGAGCGAAAAGCGAAGCTAAATGAAACACTTGACAAGTTCGGTGAAGACCTCGAAAAGAAAATTCAACTGGTGGGCTATTTTAGTGGGTTGTACGTGCGTTTTGTGCTCGAGAATGTACCCGTAGAGTTTCTTAACTTGTTCGATCCTTGCCGACCTCTTCTGGCGGGTGGGTTGAACCCCGGCGAGGATGAATTCCGCATTGTCCGCGCAAAGCTGAAGCGCCACCGCTGGTATCCCAAAATTCTTAAAGCGCAAGATCCGCTGCTGATTTCGATGGGCTGGCGACGCTTTCAAACGCAGCCGATTTTCGCTTCGGAGGATCCGAACGGGCGGCATCGTTATCTTAAATACACTCCTCTTCACATGCACTGCGTGGCTAGCTTTTATGCGCCGGTGGTGCCGCCAAACACCGGATTTTTAGCCATTCCCGTCCGCGAGCAGCGCACAGCGAATTTTCGTATTTCGTGCTCCGGGTATACGATCGGCAACGATGATACCTCAGAGATTGTGAAGAAGCTCAAGCTCACCGGGACCCCCGCGAAGATCGAGAAGACGACCGTCTTCATTAAGGGAATGTTTAGCAGTGAGATTGAAGCGACAAAGTTTGTGGGTGCGAAGCTCAAGGCCGTTTCGGGTGTTCGCGGTATTATTAAATCTGCCCCGAAAGGAAAGCAAGGGGTGGTGCGGGCGACCTTCGAGGATAAGATCTTCCCCTCTGATATTGTATTTATTCGCGCGTGGAAGCGGGTGGAGCCGCCGAAGTATTGCTCGATCCAGCGGAATCTGGTGGATCCTGATTGGGTTGGCATGCGGACGATGCGGGAGCTGCGCTGGGATTACGGCGTCCCGCTCCAGACGAATAAGGATTCGGAATATCGCGAGATCAAGCGCCGCCACCGCGTTGTCGAGGAGGACGAGGACCTCAGCACGCAGAACGTGCTTCTTTCGCGTAATATGAAAATGCAACTGCCGTACGATATGAAAGAGGAGTTTATTCCTTTAAATCCGACCAATGCGCTACTGGATCGAATACGCGGGGCGACGACAGTCGCGCCGGAGCCTCGCGAGCAGCGTCGTCAGGCGTTAGTCGACGCCTTTGAGGATCGTGCGGATGCGATGTTGAAGGTAAAGGAAGCGGCGAAAAAGCGAGCGCGCGAGCGCGCGGCGAAGGAGGCCTTGAAGGAAAGTGAGGAATACGCAAGTGGACTGAAGCGGGCCAAGAAGGAAACCTCGCGCATGCGGGAGTTCCGTAGCCAGCATAAGTCAAAGCACTAATAAACGTAATAATATTTGAATAACTAAAAACAAACTCTATAACCACGCGGATTAAAGGATATTTATTTTTTAAAAATATTATTGTTAAAAAAGCTATAGGAGTTGAAGTGGTGCTTCAAAAGTCGTCACAGCCTATAATGGATCCTGAGTTCTCCTATATCGACCTTGTTGTTTCTTTTACTCGCATAAGGTGAATTATTTTTAGGAGAAAGGTCCATTTTTCACAGGGATCCTCTGCCTTTATCTTCGCAGGCATACTCGATGATGAGCCCGGATTATATCGTTTTCGCTGCACCCTACTATGATATCCAATGGCACATTTCACAAATACGTTGGTGTTCTTGTGAACCCCCCCTTAAAAAAAATATTCAAGAGGATCTTATCTGCTAGTGTAATGGAGTCATCTAGAAACTGCTTCAAATCCCTGTTTGATGCATCTTACACTCATATGGGGTTTCGTGGAGGGGGAGATACCGGTGAAAATTTTAAATCCTGTAATAAAGTTGGTAGGACTTCAACAGCCTTCCCCACATTTGCAGGCGCTGTCGAAGGGTGATGGAGGGCAGGGAAGTTTTCCTATTGCAGGCTTCGATTAATAATTTCTGTATAGCTGGAGGAGACACCGTTGGTGTAAAATATACGTCTGATGGAATATGTGCGCGTGATATGAATGGGATACAATAGAATATTTAACCTTCATAGCCATCTCGACATATTTTTATCTTTTTGCTTTATACTCTTGCTTCTATTAAATTCAGCTATCTATAAATAGAGCAGACATCCAAATAGAAGGGTAGGGAAATAGTAACATACATCAAGTAGGGAAATCGATCCCACTCAATTAAACGAAAAGGTGCTGGATAAACAAGGAGGCTATTTGTTTCCTACCCTTTTTCACAAAATATATAATTACTTTTTAGAAGCGTGCAATTTGAAAGGAGCATGGTATTTTCTATTCCTTCCTATCTTTGCACAGGTGACCGCCCTAAAAAGGCACTTGATTTTAGGGCGCACAGCGCTGCTCTTCTCGCCGGTCACCCCAAGACAGGCCACAACCCAGATGCTCTCTTTGACAAAGAATTCAAGTACATCTGGAATGGCGAACGTGGCGGCGAACCGGAGAAAATACGCAGGCAGCAGGCCATGGTGGAAAGCAAAAAGAATTTAACTTCGAATGGGTTCGTCTACTCCTCGCCTTCACACCGCCCGGAAGGGCTGGGTTCCTACTTTGGCTGCTTCCAGAAGACCCCTCACCCGCATATCCCGGAGCATCCCATGATGCGGCAGCCGCCCACCGTCCACAAACAGCCCTTACCACGCGGCATCTACACGTCCCCGGCGCCGAAAGGCTCCTATGGAACCCCAGGGCTTTCCATTTCTCCCCTAGGCACCGAGTACATCGCGTCCTTCTACGACCAGGAGCGCATCAATGAAAAGCAGTATCGCGAGCTGTGGCGTCGACGGATGCCGTCGGAGGCCTTCCGGCCCGGCGGCCGGCGCGGCTTCACCTTCGACGAGAGCCTCCTGACAGGGACCTCGAGGTGCTACATCATGACGGCCCCCTTTCGCGAGAAGCGGCCGCCGGCCAAGTTTGACCACTTCGTGATCGAGCAGTCGTGGCGGCCCCCGGGCTACGTCGAGGACAAGCCCACCGCGATGGAGTACTGGGAGGACCCCTTCAACGGTTACGACCCCCGCGTCGACCCTAAGGAGCGGATCAAGAAGCCCACCAGCGCCGTGTTCTACCCCAGCTCGAGCAGCGACACCTTCTGGTACACGCAGAGTGTCGTCTTCAAGTGTTTGTGATGCGGATCGCGTTGAGATGGCAAGGACCCCTCCTCCCCCCTCTAACACACACACACACACACATTTCACCCCCCTTCCTCCCCTCGACGATGAGGTTTCCTCGTGAATATGTAAAAAACAAGGTGAGAATGGACATACGATCCAGCTATAGTTGTGCTCAACTATCCAGAATTTCTTGGGAAGTTGTACATTTCACTATTTACCTTTCCCCTGCATGTAACCTGCACTTTTTATTACATCCCAACAATCTGGCTGAAAAATAAAGAAAAATAAAAAATGTATTGTCCCTTTTTCACTGATAAGAGAGCGCTTTACCTGTAGAGTGTAGATGAGCATATTTGTGAAAAGTGAACCTTTTTTTCATTTGGTACTTTCTTTTTTCCGCAAGGAACCTGTTGTCGTCTGCACGATTTTAGAGGACACAGTGGTTAATCCATTTTATAGGGCCCTTCTTCTTTTTTTTTTGCCCCTGTCTGTTTAGGGAGGGGCATCGGCGTGTTGCCTGAATAATGAATTATAGGAAGCGCGAGCGCGACAATTCATCGCGGGCTGGTGACCTGCCCGTCCTGCGGCCTCGTAAGGATATCAATCTACCGGGTCTTAGTTCTACACCGAGTGCTAGCGCCAACGGGGTCACGGTAAATTCGTCCGAAAGTGCCTCTGCTGTGGATAGGGCAGACCCACAGCGCGCGAGTAGCCCCAAGTCAAGCGGGAAGCTCTCTTCTGCACGAAATAGCGCATCCAGCGCAGGGGCTTCCTCTTCGAGGTCATCTGTGCCGTTCCGTCCGCGCACACACCCCACAGCATTCTCTCGAATCCGTCAAGCACGAGGCGGTGTGGTGGCCACCACTACAGCAGCAACCGAGACAGCGCCAAAGAGAGGATTGACGGGATCGAATTCACTCAATGATGTTTGGAAAGCGAAACGCATGATGTTAGAGGTAGAAGTAGCTAAACTAACCGATATGGAGGCGGGTCTATGTCGAGACTTGGACGCGACTGTTGAGGCAATTGAGCAAATGTTGTCGGAGCATGAGGGCGTGATTGCGCGTTTGGATGAACACGCGCAGGAGTCTGCGTCTACCCATCTTGATACGATGCGTCTGCTTTCACAGCGGGAGGATGTGTGTCGAGCGAATAAACAGCGGGCGTTAGAGAAAATCGAGCGATTGAAGCAAGATGAAAAAGACCTTCACGATCAAAAGAATGCGTTGCAGGAGGATATTATCATGGCCAAAGATCATGTCGAGCAGCTACAAGGTAACTTGGACGTAATGCAAGACACAGTACATGCCGAGAAGGCCGCTCTTAAGGCCCTAATAGAGGAGGAGAAGCGTATGCAGGATGCTGCCTACGGTCTTACTGGTGAGGCGAAGGAGATGGTAATAGAGATGGAAAAGTTAAAGCTCTCTCAACGACAAGCTGAAATCGCCGCGATGGAGACCGAGGTGGTTCGTCGCGAGCTGTACGCGAAATGTGAGGAGATCAAAGGGTCCATTCGCGTGTTTTGTCGAGTGAAGGGCGCATCTTCAAGAACCACCACTTGTGATGGCGCCTTTGAAAATTCGTCAGTACAACTCACACCGACTACTGCAGCAGGAAAATTGCAGCACGCCAGTCGAAGAGTAGATTGTATGGGTGCGCCGAGCAGCCATACTGCAAATGATCCAGGCATCCATGAAGGGAGCGATGAGGCTGAAATTTTCTCATATTCGGCTTCCGCCGCCCAAGCGGGAGCGAGAGCATCCTCTTCGTCTAAGAGAAAGACACTAGATCGTGAGGGGAACGATGGAGTTGATGCTAATGGTAAGACGACACGCTCTGATACAGAGGACCTCGAGTATCGTACGATTTGCGTGCACCAAACGCGCAGCAACGCCACGTCGACCGCCACACATAGCTCCACAGAGTCCTTTACTTTTGATCGCGTCTTTGATGGCCGAAGCACTCAAGAGGACGTGTACAAAGAAGTTGAGCCGCTTGTAAATAGCGCCGTGGATGGCTATCATGTGTGTGTATTCGCCTACGGGCAGACTGGGAGTGGCAAGACCTATACAATGGAAGGGTTAATGTCTTCCGAGACCACGCACGGGATTGCGCCGCGCGCGCTGCGCACTATTTTCACACGACAGGAGGAGCTTTCACGAGACGGGTGGCGTTATACGATGGCGTGCTCCGTAGTAGAGATCTACAACGACGAGGTGCGGGATCTCTTGCAGAGTCCCTCCGTCTACGAGCCCGGCGGCCTTGGGACGACCACAAACTACCACGCCATACGGCATAACGAACAGAATGGGGAGACGACGATCATGAACACGCGTACGCGCCGAATCACAACCATGGATGACTTCCGCGCGGTCTACCGCCAGGCAACACAACACCGCAAAACAGCTAAAACACAGCTCAACGACCACTCCTCGCGCTCACATTCCATCTTTACTATTCGGATTGATGGCTGCAACGAAACCATTCGTCAGCACAGCAGGGGGGTGCTTTGCCTGGTGGACTTGGCGGGCAGCGAGCGCGTGAATGAGTCTGGTGCGCAGGGTCAGCAGTTCAAAGAGGCGGTGAACATCAATCGTAGTTTGTTAGATCTTGGAAAGTGTATCAGCGCGCTGCGCGGCGGTACCGTAGTGCCGTGGAGGAACAGCCGTTTAACTTATTTATTACAGAATTATCTAGGAGCGAAAGGGGCGAAGATGTTGATGGTCGTAACGATATCAAATAAAAGTTCCCACGTGACGGAGAGCACGAACTCGCTACGATTTGCGATGCGCGTGAGGGATACGGTTATCGGCTCCTCCGTGAGGCGGATCTCCAATTTTTGAGGATGCGCATCGTATGCAGGGCCCGGTGTAAGGAAGTGACTTTCTCCTTCTTCCTCTCTGAATTTCACAACTGAAAAGAGAATACAACAGCGCATGACTTGGAAGGCTGAGTTGTAATCATTTTGAATTGTGTTTCCCTGTAGATTTTTTATCAAGAGGATTACCAGATTGTAGATTCTATTATCATATATGTCTTTTTTGTTAGATACTTAAAACATTTCCACAAATAATTTTGGAATATCATTGTGGTTTTAATGAAACCTTTTTACTTATTTTTAGAGCATTATTATTACTATTATTTAGCTTATTTCAAATTCAGTTTATTTGCTTTTCGATGCCTAATCGATTATCCATTTCTATTACATTCTCAAAACTTTTCTTAGGTTCTCCCTATCCCTGATAAAAAAGTGATACAATAAATATAACCCATTTAATATCTTTTTTTTTCCCATACTTGTATATTATATATATATATATATACTTGCGTATACAACGATACTTCTCCAATGAGCTCTGTTCTTCCTGATTCCCACCCAGAGCACCCATTTAATCTCATCCCTGAGTTATGTGCGAATTTTTATCATCTTGGATGGGCTACCGGAACCGGTGGTGGTGTCTCGATCCGGTTGGGAGACAAATACTACGTGGCACCTAGCGGTGTGCAAAAGGAGCGTATTGAGCCGCATGATATATTTGTTCTTAATGACAAGATGGAGGTTGTTGAAGAACCGGAAAATTTTAAAGTAAAGAATCTCAAGGTGTCAGAGTGCACCCCACTGTTTTTCAACGCCTACCGCATGCGCGGAGCAGGAGCATGTCTGCACACCCATTCCAAGAACTGCGTTCTTATCAGTTTGTTGTGTGGCAATGAGTTTCGTATCTCACACATTGAAATGATTAAGGGCATCCAAAACGATGAAACAAAAAAGGCCCTTGGATTTCGTAACACACTGGTGGTACCAATTATCGAGAACACCGACTTTGAGTGCAACCTTACTGCCAGTATGGCAGCGTGTATGAAAAAGTATCCGGAAACGTGCGCGGTATTGGTGCGACGGCATGGCATGTACGTCTGGGGCCCTACGTGGCAGAAGGCGAAGGGCTGTGTTGAGTGCCTTGACTACTTGATGGAGCTTGCTATCAAGATGCGGCAGCTAGGGTTACCATGGGAACCTGAGAATGTTGAGTGAAAAAAATTTATATTCTTTTTTTCTATAGATTTTTTACTCAAAGCACATGCTGCTCTAATTTAATCTGAGTTATTTCCACTTAACTAGACAGGTAACTGTTTAATTTTCTTACTCAATTTGTGAATTTATCTATTATCTTATTAAAAAAACACTGCAATCCAATGATTTCACTAAAAATACGAATGGAATGCACATAATAGCACATATGGCGAATGTACAAGAGGGGGAGTTGAAGGTGCGTAACGCCCCACTTTTGATGTACTGCAGGAAAAAATCAGTATGTACCTTATCTTTTTGCCCATGTCAAATGAATTCATGTCAATGTTACGAAAGGAAATCTATATTACCAGTTTCATTTCCGTTTGAGAGCGACTCTTAGACTTGAGATATTAAATTTAAAGGGGTATTCCCTCCTCCCTAATTTATTATCAAGGTAGAATTTACATTCATAAGGCTTTTATTTTGCTTTAGACATTAAAATCTTACACTTTTTTTTTACAACTCTGGATACAGGAGAAGTAAATAAATAAAGGTATACCTTTTTCATCACCAAGTATTGTTGCTAGACAAATATTTAATAATAACGGGGCTTCACCTAAAATTGTTATCAAAAGCAATCAAACAAGCCGAAGAGCGAGATTCACAAAAATGTCTGACAGTATTGACGACTTTCTTGCCAGCTTGGGCATGTTCGATGCCCCAAGCCTGACCGCAAGCATTGATCAGTACCTATCCGAGCACTCGCAACCACAGGAGATGGCCCCCATGCGCGGGGACTCCAGCCCCGGGGCTAAATCTCGCACACAGCACCGAAAGCGACAGCGGCCCGCGCACGACGATGCCCTCCCCAGCACCAGCGTGCCCTCCGTGAACTCCCGGGCCCCCCTTCCGGCCCCTCTTGAGGCCGGGTCCGCGACCTGGGCCTGCCCGCGCTGCACGCTCGTCAACGACGCCGCTCGGCCGCGCTGTGGGGCCTGCGAAGGGCCCCCGCCGGACCCCCTTTCCCGCGCGGCGGAGGCCGCCTGCCCCTCCTGCACTTTCCTCAACCAGCGGCCGGGCGGGACGGCGCGGGGCTGGCGGTGCGAGATGTGCGGCCACGCCATGCCCGCGACCACCGTCCCAGCTCCGAGTTCAGCAGGGCCGTCGCCGACCGCCGCGGAGGTGCGGGCCCCCCCGGCGGTCGAGCGCGAATTCTCTCTGAGCTCCTCGATAACGGAAATCAGCTCTGATACCAGTGAAGAGACCGAGGAGGAGGAGGAGGAGGAGGAGGACGACGACGACGACGGCGGTGGCTCGCGTAGTGGTGGTGAGCATGGGAAGCGCGACGCGGCGAGCTACCGAGAGCTGGTGCACTTTCTCCAGACACTCGAGTCCGTGCCGTACGATAAGCTACCCTGCGCCGTCGTCCCCCACACGATGACCTGCGCCGAACTGCGGCCGTTCCAACTCCAGGCCCTCCACTGGCTTCAGCAGCAGGAGAGCAGGGTGCCCACCGCCAGCCCCCTTCACAACCGCCCCTCCGACAAGTATTCGTATCCCCAAGAGCACCGATCCGGATCCTCGGGGGGGCTTTACTCGCCCAGCTTCGGGCGGGCGGCGCTGGTCGGCCACGACTACCCGGCGGGGTCCTTTTTGCCGTCGGATTCGACCGCGGCCGCGGAGGAGGTGACTCGGCAGGCCGCCAAGTCGGTTCGTGGCGGGATCTTCGCGGACTACATGGGCCTCGGGAAGACCCGCACGATGATCGCCCTCTGCGAGGCCACGCGGCGCCCGCGCGTGGATCGGGTGACCGGGAGTCAGGTGGAGTCCGTGGCGACGCTGGTGGTGTGCCCCTCCGCCCTCCTCCACGTCTGGCTGCTGGAGCTCCACCGCTGCGTGCGGCCGGCGCCGAGCGTGATGCTCTACCACGGCTCCAGCCGACGCCGCCAGCTCTCGCTTTTTGACCTCGCACAGAAGTACGACTACGTCCTCACGAGCTACCAGACGCTGCGGCATGAGTCGTCGTCGCCAGACGCGTCGCCGGGGCGGTTGTACATGATCCGCTGGCAGCGCATCGTCCTCGATGAGGCGCACGTGATCCGGAGTCTACGCGCGCAGCAGACGCGCGCGTGCCTTAGGCTCAGCGGGGTCTGCAGGTGGGTGGTAACCGCCACGCCTGTCTACAACAGCCTAAACGACCTTTTCCCACTCCTTAAGTTCCTTGATGTGCCGTACTTTGGGGTCCTGCCATGGTGGAATGAGGAGATTGTCCGGCACTTTAACATGGATATCCATCACCCACGCCCGACCACGGCTCTACGCATCTTGTTCGGCTCTTTGTTGCTGAGACGGACCCCAGACTCTATCGTAGGGGGCCACCGCATTCTGGAGCTTCCACCCAAATACATTCGTACCGAGCTCGTGGACATTTCCAATAAAGAGAGGGAGTTTTACGATGCGATCCATACCAATGCAAATCGCAAGCTGGACATTGCATCCAAGCGCCAGGCCATGGGGTCCACCGGCAATGGAAGCCAACTGGCCACTTTCAACACGGCCTTCGAGATGATGATTCGATGCCGTCAGGCTCTCCTGCACCCCTACATCGTGGTCGCTGCACTTCGGCACTACAGCAAACCAGGAGGTGACGCGCCACAGAGTTCAAAAGGTCCCGACGACACTGTCGGAGGTGCGCGTAAGGTTGGCGATGCTGACGATAAAACCATTCAAGCTATCAAACATTATATTGATTCTGTGCTTCGCACTCGTGTTGTAGTTAGAGACAGCACCTTTTTCCAGGAGCTTGTTGAGGAACTTAAGAGGCACGAGTTAGACCGACGCGAGTGTACGATTTGCCTCGACCGTGTGAACCGTCCAGCAATCCTTCCGTGTGGTCATACATTTTGTTCGGAGTGCATCGAACACGCACTCCAGTTCAATCGAAACTGCCCTATGTGCAAGCGACCGACCAAAAGTTCACAGATTTCCGTAATTCCGCTTGATTTTATCTCAAACAATAGCACAGGCGCGAATGAACACGCTATGGATGTGTCTGAACCTCTTCTCGACTCATTGAAGGACGTCGATCTGACTGACTACACACACTGGCCGATGTCATTGAGCACGAAGACGGAATGGCTGATCGACGCGCTCGGCCGCATCCCTCAAGGCGAGAAGGCGATCGTCTTCAGCACTTTTGTGACCTATTTGAGATATCTCCAATACTGCCTGAACGAGAGAGGCATTGAAAATATCCTCTACACCGGTGAATTGACCTTTAAGGAAAAAGCGAAAGCGTTGAGGTGCTTCAGTGGGGAGAGCGCTACGCACCATGCCGGGGGCAAAGAGGAGGGCTCGGCTGGAGGCGATTCTCCATCGCGGTCCCACGTTCCCGTTGGCGGGTCGCCGCGGGTCCTCTTGACAACCTTCGCCTCCAGCAGCGTCGGCCTCAACCTCACCTGCGCGAACCACTGCTTTCTGATGGAGCCGCTCTGGAGCCCGGGGATGGAGGAGCAGGCCCTTCACCGCGTCCACCGCATCGGGCAGACGCGCCCGGTCACCATGACGAAGCTCCTCGCGCGCGGGACCGTCGAGGAGAAGATCGAGCGGCTCGCCCAGCAAAAGCGCACCCTCAGCGGGTACTGCTTTCAGTCCGGGGTGGGGGGCGGGGGCGTCGCGCAGGGGTGGGATGTGCATCGGCTGCGAACCGAGGACCTCCTCGCCCTCTTCGCCAGCGACCTCAAAAGCGAGACGGCAGAGACGGGGAGCGGTAGCTCGACCAGCTCCTCCTCTTCCTCCTCTCGAGGGGTGGCTCGCGGGTAGTTTGCTGTGAAGCGAAGACCTCGTTTACGAAACGAATAGACAAAATCGTCTCGTCTTTGAAACTGGTCAACGGAATGCGTACGACCCGTGTACTCTTTACCTTAGAGTGGTGCTTCAAGTATCGTATTTCATTGGACTGTTTTAACCATTTGTCAGGGGTTTGCTTTTTATATGTGTGGAAAGTATTTTCATACACTGCATTAGGGATCATTTTGAATTACCTTTCAACACCAAAATCGGGGACTTTGTTTTCCTTTAATTTACTCTCTTGCATCTATTTTATAGAGTTAGCGCTTATACTTTTTCACCATACATCAAAGATTGCCTTAAAGTTCATAGAACGTATAAATCTTAGATTTATTTAAATAGAAATTAGGGAATTTTTTCTACAGAGAATTAAAGATGCAGCACCCTGTCAAATACCAAATTCAGCCCATTGACTCTCTCACACCTTTTCTTGGCGGAAAGTGGTGGATTCGCGCTCGTGTGGCCGATAAGTCAGACATCCGTACCTGGAACAAACCCACCTCGCAGGGCAAACTTTTTTCATTTACCCTTCTCGATGAATCCTCATCCATTCGCGCAACAGTCTTCAACGACGCCGTCGACACATTTGAGCCGCTCATTGAGAACGGTCAGGTCTATTACTTTAGAGGTGGACAGGTCAAAAACGCTAACCGACGGTTTAGTAATGTAAACAACGACTACGAGCTTACTTTTGACAGCAGCTCAGAGATTATGCTGGCGCGTGATCCCTCTTCTATGGCGCTACCCTTGCAGCGGTATAATTTCGTACCGATAGAGCTACTGAAGCAGCGCGAGGTCGGCTCTCTCGTAGATATTCTTGCCGTGGTGTTGGCTAATGGAGAACTTATCTCCATCACGCAGAGGTCGACTGGGCGTGCGCTCATCAAGCGCAATGTGAAGCTTGGCGACATGACAGCCGCGGTGGAGGTCACCTTGTGGGGCGATGAGGCCAAGACGTGGGCGTACGACCTTGGCACTGTTGTTGCGCTTCGCCACGTTAAGGTGGGAAGTTTCGACGGTATCACGCTGTCGACCACCTTCCAGACCAAAATAGACACTAACCCCGTGGATGTTGTGGATGTGAAGAAGCTCGCGATGTGGTACATATCTACCGGCGGCACGAACGTGCCCATGCTCTCCTCGCTCGGGCGCGGCCCGGGGGGTGGTGGAGGCAGCGACGAGAGCAACCGCGGCCGAAAGTTCTTCTCCGATATCCAGCTCGAGGGCCTCGGTCGGGGTGCGAAGCCGGACTACGTCGACGTTCGCTGCGTTCCCATCTACATGAAGCAGGACTCCCACTGGTACGACGCGTGCCCGACGTGCAATAAGAAGGTCACCCCGGAGGGCACCCAGGGCGACCGCTTTCGCTGTGAGAAGTGCGATGCGCTGGTGGTCCCCACCCAGCGCTACATCATCTCCATCCACGCCAGCGACAACGTCTCGCAGTCGTGGCTGACCCTGTTTAACGAGGCCGGGACGGAGTTCTTCGGCATGAACGCATCCGAGCTTAAGGCGCACGCGGAAAAGGATCCGATGTTCATCGCTAAGCTCACCCAGAACCGGATCAATCGCCCTGTCCTGATGCGATTGCGTGTGAAGGAGGAGAGTATCCCGAATGCCATGTCTGGGGAGGACTCGGACCGGCTCCGATTAAGTGTCGTGCGGATTACCGAGTTTATGCCTATTGCAGGGGTCACCGAGGACGTTCGACGACGTCTAGCGCAGAACCTGAGGTTCGAATGCGACGACTTGATCAAATGCATTGGTGCATATGCATAGGGGTAAAGCGGAGGTGGAGGTGAATTCGTTGAGCAAACATATATTATGGCGTTGGAAACATATTCTTCCTTTTTGACCACGCACTTCTTCCTTTTTTTTTTTTATATATATATAGGGTGACAAATAAACAGATTAATTGTGAAGTGGGGCAAGGGAGGTGAGAACAGAGTGCGACGGAGGAAACCATTTAGGCGCAACAAATCAAGATTAAATCGTACGCATGTATTCACTAAATGATTTTCAACATTTTCCTTCTTGAAGTTCAACATATATTTTGATCCTCTCTGTCGTGCTTTGATTCCCATTTCAGATCTTTTCCAGAATGTGGGTATTTCCTTGTTTCTTAGCGAACTAAAAGCAAGATAAAATACAGGATTTTTTGTAAATATGTCATTCTTTATATATATACCTATATATAATGATCCTATTCTCATTCGATAAGAGTATTTTCTAAATGGTTATGATTTCTACTGTATTCCTTTTTATTTTTTTTCCTCGCACTCAAAAGTATCAAGCACATTTCATTGATTATACAATAGCATTCTTTTCTTCTAAATACTTAGATTTTAACCGTTGTGATTGGTATCGTGCTGGACTAATATTTTCGTTCAAATATGCTTAAACGGGTTTCATACACACTGGCTTTGTTAGGAAGCAGCTACAGATGTGGGGGTAGTATGCTGCAGTCAGTTTCCCTGACTCGATGTAACCACTATTACTCCTTGAGTCAAGTATCTTACAACAGTACACAGACTCCTTCAAAAAATAGTGCTGTTGCTGCGCCATCTCCCCCATCTCTATTCCCTCCAGAGGAGTCGGCCAATGGCGAAAAAGACACTAGCGAGAGCGCCTTGGATGTAGCGATGCGCGTTAACAACATGAAAAAGCACCACCAAAACGGTGCGGTTGGTGTCGACAAAAAGCAAATTGAGATGGAGGCCTGGGCTGCACTTAACGCCCTGACAGAACACCAAGTTAATAATGCAGAGGGCAAAGCAGTCGCGCTGCTGCTTAACACCTGGGCATACTTTTCAAAGTACTGGGAAAATGGAAAGGATGGCCCGGCAAAGGGTTGAGAAGGACTACCAAAGGATCCTACAAGGATAATATAAGGTCATACACGGATAGAACAGAAGCACAATAAGGGTGGTATTCAACGCAGCAAAAACATTTGTCGTGTTTTTATCCACTTCTCTCTATGGTTTCTTCAGTTTTTTGTTTAAAATATATTTATCTCGATGCTTAGGGTCATGGTGTTGCAGATAAGATTAGAGGCTTCACGAGGAACTTGCTCCATCCCTTTTAATCATCTTTCGGCACTTATCGCTTTTAAAGAAACTTTGTAATTAATATAAAGGGAATACTGAATCTATAGTTGCCAATTATCTTTTTCACTGACTAATTTTCCCAACTCCTCTACGTCTATGTATTTATATACACAAATCTTAAGCTGTGTGTGGGCTCTTTAGTAAGAAAATAGCTTAACGAACCTAGGGTAGGCAAACACCTTACTCAAAAGGCTACAGTATTGGGTATTAGTATTGCTACCATAGGGTAGGAGTAAACACACAAACACGCATACACACACCACCATACGTGATATCCTAACCTGAATCAGTACGGTAAAACACTCCATAAGTCTGGGGTTTTTCAGTGACTATTAGCATTTCCAAGTTAGCATATACAGTTAAATTAATTTAGCCGTATAAATGAGCTGTAGAATATTAAATAGTTTAATAACACTTTCAACCCCTGGATCACTCCGGCGTTCCAGCCCTCATCCATATCAGATTGCCGCTTCTACCGCAACCCTTACTTGCTCATCTATTGGTGACTCGATAGCACAAATGGGGACGCCAATCACGGTGGTCTCCAGACGCTTTAGATCCACAACATGGGAGCCTTACTCCCCGTGCGTGCTCCATAATCATTTCAAGCGCTTTATAGGTTGCACTTCCAGTACACTCGAAAGCAGGTGCCTCTATTCGAGCAAGGCTTCCCCAACAAAGGGGGAGAAGCGCGCCTCTGCCTCACCCTCTTCTCGGTTTACTCGATCCTCTACTTCTGCTAATTCGACTATATTATCTACTGCAAATTCTGATAAAGAGGGTAGGGTTACTCAAGAGGGCAGCAGTTCTACTTTTTCTGTACCGCAGAATGGAGCGTCCAATAAAATGTCCTTGATATCATCGCACAAACCACGGGGACGATACAGTTCTCAACACAGAGCTGTTGGTAAGACAAAACTCTCAGTGCAGACACCGAGAAAGTCCTCCGAAGATTCGCCTGTTGGTCGAGATCGATTTGCTCGAAACGAGAGGAGGCATGCAAATAGACCCGTCATATCCGTAGATAAGCTTAATGAACATGACGTGTGCCTAGAGCTTCGGAAGCTTCTTAGTGAGCATAATACTCTTAGGAAAAGCTACGCTTTTCAGCATAGCGAGACCGCATACGACTCGTTTTGTTCGCAATGTCTCAAGGCGCTCAGTGAATCGCATCTCTTGCAAAGATTGTGTGCTGGGCCTGCTATAAACGAGTCGAAGAAGAATGAGGATGCTGCCAAAAGCGCGGACATAAAAGCCACAAAGGCATCTCTTTCCGGGTCTGGAGGGGCTGAGGTTGTTCTTGAAGTAGTTACAGAAAACCCTGATTCCTCTAAATTCTCTGTTCAACTTCCTGTCCAAATCATGCAATGGCTGTGTAGTCCAATTATACTGCCTGATATCAATTGCAACGAACTTCTTCATGCAGCCTCCACATCAGCTATGCCATCGGAGGAGATTGGGAATACCCATGGAATGGCCTCACCTTACTTAATACTGCAAGAAAGATGGAAACAACACTGGCTTAATATGAATCCAATAAATTTTAAGCACGTTTTCGAGACGTCGTTCGCTTTGGAATCTTCTCGTCAATCGCCTCTTATTTGCACTGATATCTTGGCTGGGACGACAGAGACCTCACACACGAGTTTTTCAGTAGTAGAGGCATCGGAGAGGACTCTTGTTGAGTCAGAAAAGATTAGTAGCATCTTTGATCTCCTTCGAACTATCGTCTTTTTTAAATGGAGAAAGGATGAAGCGGTCTTGGCATCGCTCGGGCCCAAAGATGATGATGCGGTGTATGGCAATCCTAGTAGCCATGGCGAGACGGATAAAGGGAGTTCTGAAGGGAGCGACTTGCCAGTTGACTTCTTAGCGTCGTATATCAAGGTGGTGCGCACCACTTTGCTGAAGCTGCGTGCTCTCGATAAGGAAATGACAGTACAAACATTGGAAGCAGCTCAAGGAGCTGATACTCATTCCACTGACAGAGTTGAGGAGCGTTCGCGTCTTATACAGCAGCTGCAGAAACACGTGCAGGATGTGCTGGAAAAAATTCCAAAAGTAGATATCCTACTAGAGCCTGTTTTTATCTTATCCAGTAGCCCTTATTCTTCAACTCTGCATGCTCCATCTGAGGGAGAAGTGGAGAATAGCAGGCGCGATTGCGTAGCACGAAGCAATACTATCCCTACTTACCGCTTTCATGTGATCGATCTGTTCTTTTCCCTTTTATTTCGCTACATGCTTCTGCAGTGGCCACTTTTAGCGGAAGCACACCAACGCGGTGCGCTGTTTCGCTTCGGATCGCTCCCATGGTTTGCGCAGGACATCACCCAATCTATGGCGATGTGGTATACGTTGTGGGAGACTCTGTCATGGATGAACGCTTCCGCGAACTCGCAAACATTGCTTTCCTCTACCAAAAATACACCGCCGCAACTATCGCGCAGGGGCCGACAGCATTTCCCTTCTAGTGACGATATTGCCGTATCTTTTGCCCCTTACTGCAAAACGGGTTATCTTTTCTATGTGCAGTATCTGCGCATGATGTGCTCTCCTCATGTGCTGGATTGGCACTCTGCAACTCTACGACACACATTAGGGCTACCCCCAAGCTTTAAGGCAGTGCTGAAGATGGAAGATCAATCGGGTTTGTCGAAGGAAGTCCCAAAGGGGAAGGGCGAGTTACATGTAAATCGTGCGTCACTACTTAGAGAAGTTGCGTTGATTTTTTATAGCTCTGAGACCAAACAGCGGTTAGCGTACGAGCTTCTCTATTTACTATTTAACTGTCTTAATTTCGTCTTGGCAAACCCATGTGTTGACATGGGCCATGAAAATGGCGAGATAGATGCGAGCATTGCGTCCAGCTGCCGCGGTATTGCCGCGCCTATGCTTTTCGATTCTGTCAGTACGCTGTTTATATATGTCGCAGACATGGACCAGTTTATATCGGAACACTTTTATGAAAAAGTCCTGCATCAGCATGAGTGGGTTGTTTTTTCTCCTCCCCCCAAGCACTCCCCGGGGGAGGCAACGGAAAGTGCAACCGCATCCGCGGTGGTTCAGAACTTACAGCAGAGCCTTTTAGTCCAGTCTACGCATCCGTACATGCTGACGAGACTGATGCTCCAGGCCCTGCTTCCGTCCGTGAAGCCCTGGGCGGCCTTCCCCGCCAAGGGTATGAGTGTCGTGTGGAAGTCGGTGCTCGGTGCCGTGGCGACCCCCTGCTACCACGGCTTTGCTTCTGGTAAAGAAGTGATGGGGGATCCGATGGGCGGCAGGGATGCGGCCTCCCTCGAGAACCGACGGGCCGCGTGGCATCTCGCCTATCCGTTATTGAACAGCCTCAGCGACGAATGGCTCCAGCAAACCTTGTGGCTTCGCTTGATAGGTGGCCTAAGGGAGTTGTTTTTGCAGACACACCACTCCACAGGAGCGGGGAAGGTGTTGGAGGGCTTAGGCAGGGAGGGGGAAACCGGGACCGAAGACGCGCAACTCCCTGGGGCAGCTAAGTCCAGGGGCGACAACACCAGGCTCAAAAACATGAACCAGCTGCTAAAGTTGGGCTATCTTGGTGGATTTCTACTTCTAGCGCTACGGAAAGGCGAGTCGGTGGCAGCGCTTGAGAGCTCGCAGACCACCACACCCATGTCGAGTTCGTCTCCCGATGAAAAGTGCAGAGCGTGGGCCCAGACACTTTGTGTGGAGTTCACTGCTGCCACGCATCGGCTGATTTCCCAAACTGTAGAGCACAATACAGATCTCACGCGTTATACGAGACCTCTTTTGTCTGGTTGGCTTATTTCTTCACCAGATGTGGAAGCAATCCGTACTTTTCTTGCCGACCAGGACGCCAACAGCGCTGCCACCTACGCCCACCTTCATTGTCTTTTACACACTTTTGTATTCACTGCCGAGCTTGGCAACGAAGTCCGGGAGTGGACACGCAAGTGTGAATCTCTAGCACTTCATGAGGCTCAGTTGAAAGATGTCTCAGATCCTCTGTTGATTCACTGGTATACAGTATTACACGAGGACGATATCGGTCTGGCGCCGCTTAAACTAAGCCTGTTGGGGTTGTATCGTGAGCTATGGGGTCTTATCAGCACACGTCAGAATGCACAAAATGTGAATGAAAAGAGTTGTTATGAAAAAGTTACTTCATTAGATGAAACAGTCCATGCAAGTGCCACTCCAGACGAGCAGGAGGACACCGAAATCAATTCTTTCAATCGATTCAATGCCTGCGAACTGTCCATTATTCTGCGTCTTGTCAGCACAATGCATGCACGGTTGGGGCTAAATTCCTTGAAGTCCTTGTTTGGGAACTTTTTCACAAACCTGACTAGTACTATTATTAGACAGGTTCAGCGACAGCACGCATCCCAAAAGCAGCTCGATGTGGATAAAAATCGTGGGACTGGAAGATCGTCTTCCACGAAGGATGGTGTGTCCTCGGGGAGTACAGCCGCGATGTTGTCTATCAATACGTCGGTTTCGACTATTAAGTCGCGTTTATCTATTATTGAGCGCACCGTGAGGAATAGTGTGAGAAACCAGCTGACGCAGATGCCGCTTTCAGCTGTGCTTGATGCATGGTACTTAGGCGTTATATCAGGGTCGGATATAGAGGAAGTATTCTGTAGTGCGTATCCAAAGGATTGCAATGGGGTGCCCGGGCAAAATGAAGAAAACCCCGAAAATTCCCTTGATACACGACATAAGGCGGTTGAGTGGATCGAGGATTTGAGTTCACTCAAGCAAGATTTGCGCTCTAACAAGCATCTCCGTCTGGTGGCAGGGCTCCTTCTTCTCAGAGAATACCCTTTTTACGGCACCAACATCTCAAGTGGCGTACCCAATGAAAACAGAAAAACCGATCCTAAAGGGAGTCAAGCTATCACGGGTGGTGATGCTGAGCGACACAGGGGATCAGTTAAACTTATGGAGATTATATTGCAAAGCCTTGTAGAGCTAGAGTACGATCGCTACGTGTCTGGAATCGGGCAAGACACACGTTATGGCAATCCGACTAGTCATTCAGCACATGCAGCGGGGACTCCTCACGTCCTCCCCACTACTGAGGCAGAGACGGCGGGAGGGGTTTCGATGGTTGAGTATGCACACCAGATCAGTCGCGTGCATGCGATTGCTGCTGCGCTGTTTCTGCAGTACGGACCAAACCAAATAATACGTGCGGAAGCGTCCTATTCTTGGCCTAGTGATGATTCTTTGGGTCAGAGTAGTGAGGCGCCTCCAGAGAAGCTACCATGCCACCGCCGAGAACGTATGCTGGTGCTGTACACGTTGTTTTTAAATGCTCTGTGCGACGCCATCCCCAGCGTCGAGCGTGGTTTATCGGATGAATTGCTCTTGTACCTCATGACCAGCACCTACACAATACGGCTGCATTATGAGCGTGAACTGCAGTACCTAGCCGCGACGCACGCGCAGGGGGGAAATCCCGTCGATGGGATCACTAGTGATCACGATCGCTTCACCTCGCATTTTTCCAAGACAGCTGCTTCATCTTCAGTAGCCGAAACCGCCACACCTGGATCACCCCCCTCCGCACCAGTACTTTCCGTACTTTCTATGTTGCAACAGGATGCGGGGGGATCTTCCTCAGAGCACACCTCTTATCCCCCAGGAATATTAGAAACTTTGTCGCACACGATGAAATGGAGCAATTACCTCATTTCGCGTCTTCTTCCTCACGTGGAAAAGATTCTGACGCAACTAAAACAGCAGAGCAATGCCCCAAATCTGCGCACCATATGCACTTCGACGGTTGCCTTTTGTGGGCTGGAGGCCCTTGGTATGCCCGTAGCGTGGTGGATGCAGTTTCCTCTCGAGCAGCTACTCCAGCGCGCGGCAATCGACCGGGGAGAGATGCAGCGGCATCTTGATTTTTTTCTGATGGCTGCAGTGAATCACCCCAAAGCATCCATGGCTTTGGTCCACGCCGCGTCGTACCTACGCGGGGGATGCGATTATATGTCTCTTCAGATGCTTATCAGAACTCTAAAAGCTATTATTCTTACCACAACCACTTTAGATCCTGAACAGGCAGCGCAATCAGACGAGGTCGACCAACAACATGAAGCGGAGCCGGTCGGCCAGGGAGCTTCCTTAATCCCCAAACCGTCTGTTTGTGTAAACTACAGCACAGCTCGATATGAATCTTTAGTTAAAGGCATTTTCTATGAAAAGCGCATTTACTTATCTTTCCCGCACCACCTATCACGCAACCACCACTCATCTCCTCGATTGCGTAGTCTTTGGAGCAGTTTAACGCGTTGCTTGTTGGAGCGTCATGTACTGACAGCTCCAATTGAGTCCTTTTTTCTAGCACTTCACAGTGGGGCATCCGTTGGCTGTGCGGATACAAGAGACTTTGAACAGCTTCTTGCGCACGTGCTCTTTTCCGACGGCGTCGATGGCGAGTTGCCTCCATTAGCGCTGATGGGCTTCGCTGAGTGGGCGGTGATGCTCAACGCATGCGCGTCTTCGACGTGGAACCGCTCCAGCTACGCGCAGGTCCTTTGTGAACCCCTGCTCAATTTTGTGTTATTGTCTACTCAGGAACCTTTTTCTGCGCTTCGGGGTTCGTCGCAGTACTGCCTTCCGCGCGGAACTTCACAGTGGCCGGGGGCCGCGGCGCAAGATTCGCAGAGCTCCCTGGAGAAAAAGCGGCAGTTGTGCATCGAACTATGTCATTTTCTGGAGTCCGTCAGCACTCTGTGTGGAGAAGGGGATGGGTTATGGGAGGCACTTCGCTGTCTTGTTGATGCGTGGATGGAGGAGATTCAAGCGTGGAAGCTGAACGCTGTCTCACCGGGCTCCTCGTCCACGGCTTTTACCATGGGAAATGATGAAATTGCGTTTTGGATACAGGAGTGGACCAAAAGCTTCAACTGGACAGTCAAGATGGCTGGGCACCCAGATCTCGTGATTGCCTTGGATAATGATGGAGATATAGAGAATGTCTGCATCGCTGCAATTTAGAAGAGTGTTGCACTCTTGTGATAGTTTCTGAGTGCTTAGATACACAAACATACATGACAAGGTTGCAGGGGAAAATCCCATGTAGATGCTTCCACTCTTTTCTCCTTTAATCATTGCAGATTTTCTTAAGCATCGAAAAGTATGCCGACTGACTTTTCACGTCTCTCCCTTCTTGCAACTTTATTTTTGAAATTATACCCACTCTTTTTCCTCCCTTGCTTTGACCCTCACATTGTGTAGTTCGTTTGCGCTCTTACTCAACGCTATCCTTGACCAGAAGCCTACATTTTCATAATCCGGTGAAGCAGTGTATGATTTTGCGTCCATTCGCTATACTTTCCTTTAAAAAAATAAAAAAGGTGCCGATTCAATTCCAAGAAGATTTTCTTTCTTCATAGAAGGTATAGAGTGGATGAGGGACATCCACAAAGTGATGAGCTCTACCGCTACCGTAGTTGTGGAAGTCGCATGCACGGCGCCGCGGTCGGACTGGCTTGAGTTACGATGCCTTTTATGCTCCTTCCTCCGACATTACGCGAGCGGCGCCCGCGATGCTGCTCATGTGGGGCTTTCATCTCTCTTCGCCCCTGGGAGATGTATCCCCATGATGGCCTGGACGCTCGCGGAGGCCTCGATGCCGGCGATCTCGTCTCTACTTCAGCGTGTCGTGCGCTCGATGCGAGTCTGTGATATGTGCGATTTCTACCCCCCCAAAGAAGAGGCCTATAAAGAGGGAAAGGCTTCTTCCCCGTCGGGTGGCTACACAGTAGGGGCTGAGGAAATTTCCTTCGTTCCGATTCTATACACGCTGCAGGGTAAGGACGCTGTGGATGGTTCAGGCTGTGATGTACACTCCGGTAGAGGCTGCGGTGAGGGCGACAATGACGGCATGAGCCCTCCACTGTGCAGCATATTCCTCCTTCCGCATGAATCTCTAGATGGTCTCTGGGAATCCCTTTACTATGGAGACAGCCTTGCGGATTCCTCGAGCCTGAAAATGGATCTGGTGGAGTACGTTCGAACGGCCCTGACGTTTTCTCTCGCTGGTGTCGACCCACACGTGATTGTCTGGAACCGCCTTGTCCTCCTGCACGGCCCGCCTGGGACAGGGAAGACCTCGCTCTGCAAGGCTCTTGCGCATAAGCTGTCTATTCGCCTTGGACATATTTTCTCGCACGGGACGAGGCTCATCGAGGTTAACGCGCACAACCTCTTCAGCCGCTGGTTCAGTGAGAGCGGAAAGCAAGTGATGCAGCTGTTTCAGCGTATTTCCCAGTTCGCGTTGGATGAGCGTGGTTTGGTGTGCGTGCTTATTGACGAAGTGGAAAGTTTAGCTGCGGCACGGCAGTCCGCGATGAAGGGAAACGAACCTTCCGACTCGATTCGGGTGGTAAACACGCTGCTTACACAAATCGATCGCCTCAGCAGATTCAATAACGTGTTAGTTCTAGCCACGAGCAATTTGACCGACGCCATCGATGAGGCCTTCTTGGATCGCGCGGATAAAAAGATTTTTCTAGGTCCACCAGGCTTAAAGGCACGTAGAGCAATGCTGTATAGTGGGATCGTTGAGCTAATACGCAAGAGGCTCATTTGTGTGGATCCAGACTGCCAGCCTCAGCTAGACGACTTTCGCGATGGCAGTTCTATTTGCACTCTTGGGTTCACCCCACACTTCTATGAGGAAACCCTTTTACCAGAAAGTGCGACAGTTTGTATCTTCGCGATAGCTGATTCATGTGCCGATTTCAACGGCCGGATGCTCAGAAAGCTTCCATTTTTAGCTTATGGGGCGTGTGTGAGCTCTATGCGAGAGTTTCGGGCTTACCACACCCAAACACACGTTCTTCCACTTGCCAAAAATTGTTTTACTCGACAAAGGATGCTTCCTCCCACCGCTTCACTCCCTTGCGTCAAAACAAGCTCTGTGATTGCGTATGGACATCCTGGTAGTCTCTACCTAGAGTCTACAGGGGCCGCCGTCGAAGAAGAAACAGATGAGGAGCGAGGTGCTGGTGACCCTGCATCAGGCCCTTTCAAGGGTTTCCCTACTCTCCCCCTTTCAGTCTTTTTGGACTTTCTTTTCAAAACTGCACGCAGGGTATCATAAGGTGATTCAGAAAACTGAGAATTATAGGTATATATATTTTTGTAAATTATGCCGTTTTTTTTTTCGTGTGTGTGTGTATGCTATTCCACAACAAAAAAAGATGAAAATCAAGCAATTCGACAACTATTCCTAATTAACAACAACAAAACGAAGATACAAAGGAACATCTCTCTTCATTATCCATACCCCCCCCCCCCTTTATATATATCAGATCTGCTATATTCTGGACGCTATTCCGCCACTGGTTTTGGTAATTTATTTGATCTATGTTTTACAATTCTCTGAACCTTAGGCTGTAGCTTTTATTGTTTATGATGCCACTATTACTCTAATTTGCTTGCTTTTTACAAGGCGCTACTTCAACAAATCCCTTTTCCTTTTCGTGTCTCTCCGCTCCTCATATCATACTCTTTTTAATGATGAGACGGATTCAAAACGATTCTCCAACAACGATAAACATAGTTCAAGACAGGGGGAAATCGGTTGCATCTTCTTTAAATCAATAGGTTTCATTTAAAAGGGGTTGAAGAGGGAAAATAATACTAATAAGATTCATTCTGTAGAATGCCTAAAACGGTTTTAATGGTGGCGGAAAAGCCCTCCCTTGCTGAGAACATTGCCTTCTATCTATCAAATGGGAGGGCCCAAAAGCATCAGCGTGCACTTCGCGTGTTTGAGTTTGACGGTTTTTTTATGAAGCAACCTGCCTTTATCAAGGTGACCAGCACTATTGGCCACGTCTTTTCCTGTGATTTCACCCCGCAGCATCAGAACTGGGATAAGACGGAAGAGGAAGAGCTCTTTAATGCCCCTGTTATGTGGAAGGATACCTCTGATAAGGTGACTCGTCATCTTGAGCAGGAGGCGCAGGGCTGTGATGAGCTTGTACTTTGGTTGGACTGTGATCGCGAGGGTGAAAACATTTGCTTCGAGGTGATGCAGGTGGTACAAAAGAGCATTTACAGCTGGAATCGAATTTGGCGAGCGATCTTTTCTGCCATTACATATGAGGAAATCAGCCGTGCCTATAGTAATCTCGTGAAACCAAACAAGTGTGTTAGTGACGCAGTGAGATGCCGGCAAATCCTGGATTTAAAAGTTGGTGTCGCGTTTACAAGATGCCAGACAAAGTTTTTTCAGGGCAAGTACGGTGATCTGAACGCAAATATAGTGAGCTATGGCCCATGTCAAACACCAACACTAGGGTTTTGTGTTCAGCGGCACGACGACATCGTGGGCTTCAAACCAGAGAACTACTGGAAGTTGGTGGCGGTCGCAAACCGTGGTGGGGCCTTGCTGCAGTTCGAGTGGGAGCGTGGACGCGTCTTCGATGAGACCATCGCGCGTTTGCTCCATCAAAAGGTAACTAAAACAAAGATAGCTAGGGTTGTGCAGGTGACTGTCAGTAGTGACACCCGGGCACGGCCGACTGCGCTGAACACAGTGGAGATGCTCAAGGTGGCCACCAAGATGCTTGGTATTGGACCCCACTATACGATGAATATAGCAGAAGGTCTGTACATACGCGGCTACATATCCTACCCTCGAACAGAGTCAACCGCGTACCCCAACTCCTTCAACTTTACTGGTGTACTTCAGGAACAAAAAGGCCACTCGCTGTGGGGTGGCTATGTCACCACGTTGCTGGAGAAAGGGCACGTCCGTCCGAAGGCTGGCAAAGATGCAGGGGACCATCCGCCCATCACGCCGATGCGAGTTGCAGGGCCCAGTGAGCTTTCAGGCGACGAGTGGCGCCTATACGAGTACATTACTCGACATTTTATCGCGACACTTTCGCCCGATTGCAAGTTGACGAAGACAAAGATCACGATCGATTTGCATGGTGAGGTGTTCCACTTCGTCGGGAGTGTTGTCGATGACCCCGGTTTCACGGCGATAATGCCCCACTTCAGCGTGAAGGATGATAGGATCCCGGCTAACATAGCGCGTGGAGACGATTTTCATCTATCTGATGTCCGGCTTCAGTCAGGGCAAACTCAGGCACCGGAATACCTCACTGAGGCTGATCTGATTGGCCTCATGGAAAAGAACGGCATTGGGACGGACGCTTCGATCCCAACGCATATCAATAACATTACCGAGGGGGGCTATTGCACGGTGGAGCCTGGAAGACAGATTAAGCCCACCAAGCTTGGTATCGTACTCATTCACGGCATCAAGGCGATTGATCCGGAGCTGGTATTGCCCATGGTGCGCAGCCGAATGGAAGAGTACGTTACCCTCATCGCAGAGGATAAAGCGCAGCTGGATGATGTTTTATCTTTCAGTTTGAAACTCTTCTTTGCTAAGTTTAAATTTTTCAAAGAACACATTGATGTTTACGACTCCCTCATGAGCGCCTCCTTTTCGGCACTCTCGACGAGTGGGAAGCCGATCACACGGTGCGGAAATTGCTCACGATACCTCAAGCACATCACTGCGCGTCCGCAGAGGCTGTACTGTGCGTATTGCGAGGTCATCTTCAACCTCCCCCAGGGTGGCACCATTCGGCCGTACTCCAACTTTGTGTGTCCACGGGACCAGTTCGAGCTCGTTATCTGTCACATCCAGGGCGGCAAGTCGTTCTCGCTCTGTCCCCAGTGCTTCAATCACCCACCACTCGAGGAGCTGGAGATGGGGGCGGGCCGGCAGCTTCACCTCTCCTGCGACATGTGCCACTGCACCACCTGCGAGCACAGCCTCGCCAGGAACTACGTCAGCGACTGCATCGACGAGGGCTGCCAGGGCAGCATGGCCTTCGTCCCGCGCACCGCGGGGAATTGGCGGATTTGCTGCAACCACTGCAACATGATGGTCCGGCTCCCGCCTACCGCGCAGCGCGTGAGGGTCACCACTGAGGAGTGTGAAGAATGCGGCGCCAGCCTCATGGAGGTTGTGTTCCCACCAGGCAAGAGCCCGCTACCGAATTCAAAGGAGCGTTTGAAGGGGTGCGTGTATTGTGATGCCGCTCTCTGTGGTTTGTGCGAGGAGGTACGTGGTAGAACGTCTAATTTCAACCGCGGAAGAGGAAGAAGACGAGGGCGGGGACGGGGACGGGGATGGGGACGGGGACGGGGCCGCGGTGACAATTAGCGTGAATAGTAATTCTCCTCTTTCCCTTTCCTTAGCCTCGCTGGTTCTGGGAAAAATGAAGTTTTTCAGAAAACAAACAAGTGCATGTGTGCCTCGCCAACACCATCCGCCACTAGGTTATCGGCTCAAACTGGGATGGTTGAGTGTAGACTGCCGCTGTTGCTATAATCATGCAAACTTTGATGATCTATCGAGTCCAACACATTGTGTTCGATTCGTCATATATATACCATTGCTTTTGCATGCAACACAGCTCACGTAAGCCGACTATGATAGCCCTTGTGTGTGCGTGCATATACGTATTCTTAGCGAATTGCTATTCGTTTTAAAAGTTTTGATAATGCGCAGTATATTGAAAAGGAGACTACTCTTTTCGGTACATGCTGTTTGTTAGTGAAAAATGCTGACAAACAAAGATTATCCTTCCCCTTGGCCATCCTATTACACTTTCCACGTTGTAAGACGAACATATCCTCCCCCTCCCCCCCCCCACACCAAAAAAAGAAAAAGAAAAAAAGAAAGGGGCATGTTAACATTTAAATAAGACTATACTTACACCTTAGACAACTTATGAGCATACTTAAGATTGGGTATAGGTTATATATGTTGGGACAAAAAAATAATAGTTGGGAAAATTAGTTGATATATTTTCTATTTTTTACACCTACTCCTTCCCCCCACCCCCCCAATCTTACTACCAGTGCATATTTTTAATAATACGCATATATGTACTTACAGGACACACATAGTTAATACTATTTGATACTATAGCTAATAATTTCTTAGAAAAGCAAAAGTGAAACCCCACTAACTGCGAGCTGTTGAAAGTTATGCATTTGCGATGTTCCACCTCAACCACATCAAGCTATGGGGGCACTACACAAAATGATCACTTTACGAAGATGATGCGCAACCCAGAGAACCTAGAATGTTTTGAGTGCGGTGCGAAGCGACCGACTTGGGCAAGCACGAATTTAGGCATCTTCTTCTGCTTGCGTTGTGCGGGTATTCATCGCGCACTTGGCACACACATTACAAAGGTTAAGTCCATTAATATGGATACCTGGGATGATTCTTCCATTAATTTTATTCAGCACATCGGAAACGCAAGAGGTAAGACTCTGTACGAATACAAAATGCTGGACATAGATAGGCCGAACGTCCATACCTCTTCGAGTGATCTTGAAAAACTATTACGTATAAAATACGAAAAGAAAGCTTACTATCACCCAAACTACAAGGAACTTATCATGGAATACATGAATTCTGATATTGAATACCTGTCTATTCATAGGAATGGTGAAAGGAAGGCATCAGAGACAATAAAGGGAAAGAAACCCAAAGCGGATGAAGAAACAAAGCAAAGTGCACCACATCACCCTCAACCCAACCTTACAGAAAATCTGTTTGAGCAGGCAGGGGGTACGGTGCCTATTCCAAGTTTATTTTGCGAGCCTGTTGAGCTGCCAAATTTTTCTACACCCGGATCAAACGGCAAGTTAGTGGATCCCAAGCGGCGCGCGGAGGTGCTGGATCTCTTTTCTGATGCTAATAGGGCCCCACCGTTAGCGGAAAATGTGTGGTCTGGGACTCTGAGAGCGAATTCAGGGCCTTCTCCATATGTGCCCGCCTCAACAGTGTCTATTCGTGCCAGTACAAATAATTTCGGCCAGAGCGCTGGTAGTGTTGGGCGGCAATCAAGTTGCATCATCCCTAATGCCTCACTGTCTTATATGGCGTCATTGGATTCTAAAATAGGTCTTTCTCCCTCAACGAGGGCTCCCCCTGTGGTCCCTCCGACTTTCCCCGCCTCGGACCCCCACTCGGGCGTTCGCAACCACAACGCGCATCCCCATATCAATCCCTCATCCACGCTGGCGCCGCCTCCGTCAAGCTCATCGGTTGGTACCAAGGAAATCGTGCGGTCCCTCTTCTCTGCACCACCCAACCCGTCCGAGGCGGCGTATAGCGCATGGAAGCCTCGTAAAGCGGAGCCGTTTTATTCTCCTAATGTATCATACTGATGAGAGGGGGCGTATTTTTTTCCATAAAAAGTATACATCGATTTACTCCCTATAACCAAGGATGCGATGATCCGTTTTCTGTATTTCTTTCTACCAGCTAATATGTGTACTCTCTCCATGTTTATAGGGTTCAGTTTCTTCCCTTCATAGTAAATAGGAACTATTTATGATATTGTACTAATTTGAAATGCTTTTGTACTGGTTGTTGCTGAATTCATACATATATATATATATATATATATATATATGTATGTATGTATGAATATATATGAGAATTTGTAGTGTTTAAAATGCGTAATTTAATCTCTTGTATTCTTTGTGGAAGGAGACTTAGTAGCATATTATACAGAGTTACATTGTTTGTTATCTGAATGTATACATAATATTGTATTTCATTGTTTAGTTATGAAAGGGGGAACTTGTTAAGGTACGTGTTACTATTCAATCTTCTACAAATTATTTAAATATTTTTGTATTGTTTAGACTTCTTTTAATAGTTCCATTCTTTTTCTAACACCAATCTATATCTAATCGTATGCTTTCCTTTTCTTTTTTGGGGTATTGAAATGGGTTGCAGTAAAAGTTGATAGCAAAGCTGAGGTACAAATTAGCCAATAATAATAAAAAGAACCGTCCTTATTTGACAGTGAAGTTTGTCAATAGTGCGTTTCTGATCTGAAACGTTAAGCATCTGAAAAAAAAGGACTGGGGCGGGATATAGGAAAAACGATAAAGCGACCTCTCATTAGTTTGGGTCTATGGGAACGTATATTTTATTCGAATACGTCTCGTAGAGTTTTTAAATGGGAAATCAACTGTCTGCCACTCCGTCTGTTCGCATAGCTAATGTCTCCTCCTCATTGTATCTTATCTCACCCCTTGGTGGGGAGAACCGAAATTTTTTCTCAACATTCCACTGCCTCGATCGAAGTGAAACCGACTCTTTATCCCTTAAGCTTCTTGTGCGTTGCAATCGATCCAATTTATATCGCATTCATAACAATTGTAATCGCAATGAAAAAACAAGTCATTCGAACTTCAGCGATGTCTATCACTATTTAGAAGGGAATACCTCTGGCGTTTGCGTAGATTCACAACAACCTGTCGCAGATACCTTTTTCCCCAGCGGAAGCCTCAAAGTTAGCCTCAGTAACTACACTCAGTTCCTTCTCCGGCGTCCTGTGAGGGGTGGGGGTAAGGATGCCAACAAGGACGGTGATCCCAGAGCACCGGGTGACTACACGAACGCGAACTTTAGCAGGACAGGCGGGCTGTACCCGAGTGGAACCTGGTCGCTTTACTCTGGCCACTCGGGGGGCGTGGCGATGAACCCGCTAGGTTCGCCGCAGCGGCGGGCCATCTCCCCAGTAGTCGCGTCCGATCCCGCTTTTCCGCCCCAGACGACTGTCAGGGTTCGTGATGTTGTGGTTAAGGTTTTCGTGCGAAATTCGAACGACCATGACCAGGCGCTCGCCCTGAAAGAGGTATCCAGACTCCTCCATAGCATGTCGGAGCACATCGCCGCCGCCGCCCGTGCCGTGCACACGCACGAAAGCCCTATTAGTATCCTTTTTTATGATACTATCAGGTCCGAAGAGAGTGATATGTTTTGCCTTCTGCAGCGACCGTACGTTGATTTCTCACTGGCAGAACGACTTGCTACGCGGCCTTTTTATACATTGGAGGACCGCCTTTTTGCGTGCTATCAGGTTCTTCAGGGCCTTGTTCAGCTCCACGAGCAGTATGGCATGGTGCATGGGGACCTCAAGCCGAGCAACGTGCTCGTGCAGAGCGGCAGTGGGTGGCTTTATTTATCGGATATCGCACCCTTCAAGCCCTCTCGCGTACCAGCGGACAATCCAGCTGTATTTGACTACTACTATGACACCGACGACACCCGCTGTTGCTGTTTAGCGCCAGAAAAGTTCTACGACAGCAAGTTAAAGCCGAGCGCCCCACTCAGTTCAGCATTGTCAACGGCCACAATGGCGCAAACAGCTTCTTCCCCGACGGAAATGAAGACTCAAACTCTTCTTGTAGAGCCTGTAGGCCTCGGTTTCTCGCCGATTCACCAATCGCGGTCATCGTTTTCCTCACTTGGGAGCGATGCAGGTCTGGATAATATGAATGTGTATGGCCATACCTCTGCCATGGACGTCTTTTCTGCGGGCTGTGTAATGGTCTACCTTCTGACCGACGAGCCCGCATTCAGCCTCTCTGAGGTACTCCAGCTTCGCGAGCGGGAGACGGATGAGGCGCGAAGGGCGTTCGTTGCTCAAATTCTCGCCGATCGTGGCGTCGATGGACCGCTTCTGGAGATGCTGCTAAGTGTTCTGTGTGCGCTCCCGGAAGAACGGCCGAGTGCGCGTCAGATTTTAGAGTCCTTTACACCTTCCGTCTTTCCAAGGAGCTATCGGGTGCTTTACGAGAAGGTGCTCCCCTCCCTGCTCGCTCGGCCACCGGACCACCAGGCGCAGATACTTTTTAAACAGCTTAGGGATATTTTCTGCGAATGTGCAGCCGAAACGCTCACCAATGGGTGCCGTTCGGGGGAATCCAAGGAAGTTCCCCATACGGTAGAGCTGCAAAAGAGCGCGATTTATCAATTAGAAGCGCATCGCGCAGTGCATCTTCTTTTACCTCTTCTTCTGCACGCCACCCGTCGGGCAAGTACGGATGAGGCAACTTTTCGTGGCGTTGTATGTCTCCGTCAGGTCGCTTTACCGCAATGCAAGCTCTCCACTCAGCTCGACATGGTGCTACCACATCTTCTATACATTGTCAACAGCCGCGCCGAATTTGGCGTCAACACCCGCATCGTAGCTTTACGAGCAGTTTGCGAGATTGTTGGGAGGGTGGTCGAGGAGCTTTCTAGAGACGCATCCACTGCCTGCGTACCATATCGAGAAAAAGACAGTCCTAGCCTCCAGGACGACAATCTTTCCAGCCGCTGCTTCTCTGGACCGGGGGGGGTAGAGAAGCAACTGTTGGGGATGAGCGCACGTATCCAGCAGACCACGCTTCTGGACGACCTCATCCTTCCGTGTATATGCGAACTACTTGAGAACTCGTCTCGGGAGGAGGTTGGGTTTCTAACGGAGCTTGCCAACCGACTTCCTCAGCTTCTCCTGGAGGCTCGCTATTGCCTAGAGCAGCGCCAGACGATCTTCGGCATCTACAAAATTGAGAATCGCCAGGGGACCTTTGGCCAGCAGTTGGATGTGCTGTGCAATAATGGCTGGTATATGTTTCAGGCGCCTTTTCGTCTTTCTTTGGCTCCCGTCTCTGTGGCATTTCTGCATCAAGTCCCTAAGGTTGCCGCCTTCCTGGGAGATGCTCGAACGCAGGAGGACATGATACCCTTCCTCACCACCGCCATTTCTTCTCCTGTACAGGTAAGGCGCGAGGTCTACCCCATCGCGATCCTTCTCCACTCCGTCCTTCAGTGCCCACAAATCAAGACGCTCCACTTTTTCGTTGAAGAAGGCCTTCGCCAGAACGATACGGTGTGTCTAAAGCGCACGCTCGATGCCTTGGCAGTGGTGGTGCGCGCGCGTAAGTTCACCTCGTGGGATTCGATGACGTTAGTGCATTTAGCCCTTCCGCTTGTAGCGAGTCCTTTTCGTCCAGTAAACATCGCTGCTCGGAAGGTGATCGAGGTGGCTGCCCGCACCTTCCGCGCAAGTGAGGTGCTGGTGTATCTTGAGTCTGCAACTCGGCCGCTTCTAACGCAAGTCGTCCCGCTAACCAACCTCAGCAGCTTACCAGATTCGGTTATTCGACAAAATTTTCCATCCGAAGTGCCCGACGCACAAAAAAGGCCTTTAAATTCCTCTTCTAGGGAAACTATGGGCATGGGCTCTTTTTCTTCTGGGGATGGTCATCCTTATCTGCGCCAACAGTGGAGGACAGGTACTGCTGTAGAAACGCATAGCTTGCGTCTCCCTCTGCGAGAGTTTTGCTACCCCACAAAAGCCTTTCCACACCGCAGCACCACGGCTTTACTGAGGGATATCAGGGATTCTACGAAACCCAAGAATGTCACGTATTGTGATGTATTGCTTGATCTTACCCTAGATCAGGGGGCTGTGGAGCCCCCTACGCGTTTGGGTAAAAATATCTCACAGGAGGATGTCGATGAGGGAGCAGTCGACAAGGCATCGTCCTGTGGCTTTCGTTATCAACCACCGCCACGTGAGCGCCAACGCATGCAGCTTCGACAATCTATTCTCTTTCGTCACTCTCTCGCGATATTTTCGACCTCATCATCCCCGAGGTTGCCCTTAGGTTCCTTGCCTCCTGCATCCTCCTATGTAAAGATGACGCCTTCACGCGAAGGAGAGACTGACAGTTGTGACGTATCTCCAGAGGGGGGAGCCCCGCAATTAGGCCCGAGCCTGAATGCCTCACCGGCGCTGTCCTTTCCTTCCTCCCCATCCGCTACCGCGTGGCTGCCTCCGTCGTGGATGGGCCGTGCGCGGAAAGAGCTGCGCCCGTTAGGGGTCGCCCACGATACCAAGTGGAGGCATATTGGCGGTATCTACACCATGGAGAGCTTGCCCTGCGGTCGATTACTAACAGCGGGGTCGCGTGGGGAGGTGATGATATGGCAGTTCAAGACCGATTCGATCTCTTTTTCCTCATCCTTTCTCTCTCCCTTTTCTCAAAGTCGTGTCGACGCGACGTTAAACCAGGTTACGCGCGTTGAGCCTTTGGATCGCTCTGTGCTGGATAACTATCGGACATCGTGCAGGGTGAGCATGGGAGGCTGCGATAAATCGATGGGCCCTCTGCTGATTGCGCTTGGAGGGACGAGTGGATTTGTGCATTTGCTGGATGCCAGCCATGGTGTTAGCTTGCAACGGTGGGATGCAGGAGAAAGCAGGCAAAGCAGCACAGCTTCTTTGGAAGGATGTGGGGTAAAAACTCCTGCTCCGGATGCGGTAATGGCGATGGCGATGCTCGAAGAGCACATTTTGCTCGCCGCAACCGCGTCTGGAAGCCTTACGGCATTTGACGTTCGCGGTCCCCCCTCTCAAAGCGTCGTCTGGCGTACGACCCTCGACCCTTTTGATGGGCCCTGCAGTGCGTTGTGCCCTTTGTATAATGCGAATAGGGCCTTTTGCTTCGTGGCGGCCACGTACGGTGGGGTTTCGCGGTTATACGACCTGCGCTTTTCCGGACTCTGCGTTTGCCGCGATGATGTGGCAACTGGTCTACTTGAAGCTAGCGGCGTTTCCGAAGCGACACACTACCGAGCTGGTGAAATGAATGCATCTAATCGATCGCCAAACACCAGAGGCACTTGGAATGGCGACTACCTAGGCACTCGGTGGAATGTGAAGGCCCGCTTGAGTATCCTCTGCGCGGCTGTGGATCATACTGGTATTGCTTTTGCGATGACCTCAAAGGGAGGTCATCTGACGTCGAGCCGTACTTCACCACCATCCTCCAGTCCTGAGATACTCTTCGGTATGAGTAGTGGCGGTGTATGCACTCTGAACCTCACAAGCGGTAAGGTGTATCCACTACTGCAGCCCTCCAATAACGTCCCTACGAGAACTATGCTAATTCAACCTGCCTATGGCAGCATTTTTACCGCCAGCGAGGACGGCTATTTACGCTACTGGTCAACCCGCCAGCCAGCCACCTCACACACGCTTTGCTGCCCGCCCTCGAGTATATCTTCGGAGTATGAGGCGGTTCGCGTAAAGCAATTTCACCTGCGTGACTTTGGAGAGGACTTTCTTCCAGCCTACAAGCATGTTCAGAAAGAGCAGCCCGTGCTGGCTGGTTGGCGCTACTTTATACGCGAGCGCGCTCGCTTTTCTTCGGATATTGGGGGGGGGAATGGAAAGGGTAAGGGTGTAGCTACTGCCGAGCCTCACCCCCATCATCGCGATGCCATTCTTTCCATGGCAGCAATTCAGGGCGTGGAGGGTGCTTCTGCAAGAAGTGGGGATCGGCATCAACAATTTTTAGCCTCTGGCGCAAGAGACGGATCCCTAACGGTTTGGGCGAATAGAAGCCCATAAAGTGAACTTCTACCTGTGCATTCTCTTTTTAATTATGATTTATGAATCTGGACTTCCTTTGGGGGAGGTATGTGTGCATACATATTCATATATCTGTATCCATATATTATTCATTTATTATTATCTTTTTTTGTTGACAAAAATAGCATCCATAAATTGAAATTTACTGATACTTTCCTTTGTTTCATAATAAATCTTTTCCTCTTTCATCGATTTCCTTCTTTTTGTGATATTTTTGCTTATCAGTACAATTTTGTTAAGTTCAAAGACTCAGAATTTAGTTTAACCATAGAATAGCCAGCACTTTTGAACGCTAGCACTAAGTTTCTACAGAGGAAAAGAATCTTAAGGAGACATGTTCGTCATTATTGGAAGAGGGAAATCTTTATCTGTAGGTAAAGAGAACGGTAAAAGCGAAAATGAGCTATTAGCCCTAATATCAGGAAAAATAAGGGGTTTTGAATACTGTCTGACTCTTACGAGGAGAAAGGTTTTTAAGCTAGATTTCTCAACAGCTGTCACTAAATTATGAAGAGACACTAAACCTACAAAAATAAGTGCCCAATCGACAAGACTAGGTTAAGGTAAATGAAGAATAAAAATAAACCTATAGCTTATGAATTCTCTACTTGAGATCAGCCGAACTTTGTCGGTAGGGTTTAGCAAAGACTGGAGCCGATACGACTTCTTCAAGTTCTCAACCTTTCATTGTAGCGCCCTTATTTTTCTAACCTATTGATGTAAAACTATGAAAGAGAGCTTGTTTCTTCTATTCGTTACCTTTTCTTTTACGTCCTAAATTCCATTTCACTCTGGCCCTTTTCTAAAATGATAATTATGGGGGTTATGCATATATGACATCTCCCCTATAAGTAATAAAATATGCTCCATATTGTTTTTAATTTTACGCCTATGATGCTAATAAATAATTATAGAAAAAAGCTATATTCATAAAAATTTTCGTATTCACGAAATAGAGCCTTTTACACTTTTTATTATTTTATTCAATAATAGGTTAAATATGGGAAAATATTACTCCAGTAAAGGTATTCTAATACTTGCAAATCTTATTCAATGAGTAGACATTTATTATATATTGAGCAAGAGAGTGTGGATTTTGCTTTTCAGTTTGTTTTAACTAAACCATTTTTTTCTCTAACATATTTTTGAGTGAGAATTCGTTGGATTGGCATCACGAAGAAAGTATCAAGAACGAAGTGTAGTAGGCTCCATTTAGTTCGAATTTTTACATGCCACCGGCGAATTCGGACCCCATCAAGGTAGAGAATGAAAGTTTACTATTCGCCTTGAACACCTTTGCAACCTCATGCATAGCAGAGGAGGTTAGTAATTACTTTCTGGATGCCATCTCAAATCATTATTTTGAGAGAACTAGGATTCAGGGAAGCACTGAGGATCATTTAGAAGTGTTTACGTATGGGGAATTAGATAGCAGCGGAGAAGGTAAGCGCTGTATAATTTTTCAGAACCCCAAGACAATGAGTTTGTTTCCTTTGAGAAGAAGACCACGACGAACAATCGTGGATATTCTGCACGAGGATCTACTCTCATATAAAAATAGTGGATTCGATTCAAGAGGCAAACGTGCTCGCAGCGAGAGGGGGGAAAAAGATATCGTCGCAATTGGTGACACGCTAAGCCAAGGGAGCTGCGGTTATCTCTATTCAGCAGTTTATGACGGTCCTGCACGTACGAGGATCCTTTCCTGCACCTCTTGTAGTGTTCTCCATGGATACTACTTGATATGGGCCGAGACGCAGCTTCACATCACGATCCATCGTCAGCCGACGATAATCGCCAACCACGGCACACACTCTTTTTCCGATGTCGGGGACCCTTCAACCGCCCAGCACATCCTACCGCTGTTACTTTCTCAGATCCGTTCTCAGGGCATGGCGTGGAGCGGGAAAGGGATGTCCCCGCCTCGTCGCCCCTTCGCTGTGACGCCGCATTGCAACAGCTCGAACCCCCCCTGCCCGCGCCATTCGGAGTCCTTCGCGGGGTCCGCGAGCGCCTCCAGCGTGCTCACATCGCAGAGTGTGCACTTTTCCCCCGACAGCGCGCTCCGCGCGGGCCGCCGCGACGCCTTCGCGCTGCAGTCGATGCTTCACCCCCGCCACAGCACGGTTCTGGAGGGCTACCCCCGGCACATGATCCACTTCGGCCTCACGGGCTACGCGCTGTGGCATGCAACGGAGGGTTGCTTTGCGCAGGGGGGGGGAGGACCGGGCCCGGGCTCCCTTGACGCCACACCATCCTCGTCATCGTCATCCTCCTCCTTCTTCTCCTCGAACGCTGTGACAAGGCGGAGGGCGAGGGCGGTGCGAAAGGGCTCGATTCTGTTCACCGGCGGGGAGGGCGACGCGGATCTGGTCCCACGGAGGGACTCCGATGCGATTTTGGTGTTGGGTCTCGGGGGGAATGTTTTAGGGCGGTGCTTAGACGCCCTTCTTCCCTCAGCGGTCAGGCTGCATGTGGTGGAGGTGGAGCCGGTGGTGTTGAAGGCCTGCGTGGCGTATGGCCAGCTCCCACCTCTCGAGCCTGTTGCGCCGCCGGCCCTTCGTCATGGTGTTGGAGGGAAGCTTATCCCTACAAACCTAAACCCTGAAATAACTCCATCAGGGATAAAACCTGTTGAATTTTTTGCTAGTGAACCCCACCAACGAGGCTCGCGGTATCGAATCTACCTCGAGGACACCTTCCACTTTCTTGAAGAAAAAAAGTCCCAGAACGGTGATTCATCTGCTGTAGACTATTATAACATGATCTTTCTCGATTGCTATGATCCCAATTCTGAGACTATGATGCACTCCCGGGAGCTTTTAGAGCTTTGTCATCAGCGGCTTCGCCCTGGAGGGGTCTTGGTGGTCAATGCCCACTTTTTGCCAAAACGTGAGATGCTGCAAAAGCAGTTCTTGGGCTGCGGCTTTGCTTCGGTTCAGGCGCTCCGTGTTGCCGGTTTAGATCAATCGATCATTTTATGTTTGCGCGCCCCGGATCCTTTCCAAAATCGAGATAAAGCGCCAGTTTCTATTTCGCAGTATGCGGCATTCCTTACCCAGCGTGGATTTCGATTTACGTTACGCAATGCTCGGGCTATTGCAGAGTATATTAATGACCGTCGAATGCTTTACCAGTGCGAAGAGCACCATCGTGAGGAAGTTGTAGAGACTGGTCCTCATCAATGGACAAGCTCTACCCCATTTACTCTAAATTATGCGTGGCTTAAATCTTGTCGCCTGTTGGCGAGATCTCGATCAAAGAAAGGTTTTGTTAACACTATCACGAGGGGTAACCCCGAAAACTATTCTTTCGGCGATGATAGCTCAGTAGATCTGAAGAAAGTGTGTGTAGAGACAGAATCTTGTCGTATTTGGGAACATTTCGCGTAACCTATCCATCGCTCTCTCAATGAATTTTCTTGGGCTTTATTATTCTCCAAAATTGACAAATCATCATGCATAGACTCATATATATATATATATATATATATATATATATACATCTTACTCGTGTTTAGAATATTTTGTATATCCAAAGGCTTTCTTTATGAATGATAAGAAACCTTTTTACAATGCAATCCCCCCCTCCCCCTCCTCCCCGTTTGTCACTATTAGTGTTGTTGATGCATAAGAAACGAAACAAGTTGCGCTCGTAGTATTTTTGCTTTTAAGGCGAAGATGTTCCAACGAAATCTTATTTTTCCCCCTTTTCATTATTCATTAGCTTTCCCATTTACTGTCTATTATCGAAAGCAAGCCTCTCGCCTCGCATAGGCACACACATACATACAAAAAGTAAATTAGTAAACAAGGAAGCTACAAAGGGAGACACAGTGGGTAAAAGTATCAAGGCAAATATAGTTCTTCGCAGCATCTGTGACTTTGGGTAGTTATTTAATATTCCGTATTAGTCTCCTTTTTTCTTTCGAAACTTATCAGATGGATGTGTATCGACAAGCAGTGGAGATCATTGGGATTGTACGCAATGGCAACGGAACCGCAAAGGCGCTTTGCTTACGAAAGGAAGTTCAAAAAAAAAAGCAGACGTATGCTGTTGTCTGCGAAACGTTACGGCATTACGAGCTTCTCGAGGACGTTTTGGCGGTCTCAGAATTCTTTAAGTATTACCCAAGCACAAACCGTGAGCTCGCGTTGTGTATGGCGTATGATACCGTTTTGGGCAAAGGCGTGAATACTAAGAGCGATACCACCGCCAGAGCGATCCAAAGCGCTGCTTCCTACCTGCGTGAAGCCTATTGGCAAGTTCACAAGCACCATCATATTCCCCCTCGCGCTGGTACCATTCTGGATGACGAGGGCGAGGGCACAGAAGCGAACGGAGGCAAAGGAAGGAAAGCATTTGATGGGGAAAGGGCTAGTAAAGGGGGAGCTAATGACCCTACTGCCGTGTCGAAAGTAGTAGCGCGTATGCCACGATACGCTCGTATTAACACGTTAAAGATCAAAGTTGAAACTCTCATCACGCGACTTCAGAATTCGATAGACTCCGCACTGGGGGCTGAGAAGCGCCCGCGCGATGAGGAAACGGAGGAGGCTGCTGCGGGGGTTTCCCGTGAGGCCCGGCGACGGCGGGGCGGGGCGCCTCGTCGTCTTATCCTTCCCGCCTTCACAGAGGATCCCGTCGTGCCCTCATTGCTCGTCTTCCCGCCCGGAACCGACCTCCACGCGCACCCCGCCGTCCGAAGCGGGCAGCTCGTCCTTCAGGATCGCGCCTCCTGCCTTCCCGCGTGCGTTTTGCTCGATGCCGTGACGGTGGAGAAGGCCTTTGGAAAGCCTGTTGCGGGCACTGTGGAGGGGGATACCGAAGATGGAAAGGCAAAGGCGCACGATACACCTCTGGAGTATGTTATTGATGCCTGCGCCGCACCGGGAAATAAAACTTCGCAGCTGGCGGCGCTCGGGGCGCCAGATATCAAAATCATGGCGGTTGAGTGTGATGAACGTCGAGCGGAGGTGCTTCAGCGGCGCATGCAGACCCTTGGCGCGGCGGACTACGTTAACGTCGTGAATATGGATTTTTTCCATCTCTCCTCCGACGATCGCGATGCGGCGGAAGGGATTTTGCTCGATCCGAGCTGCAGCGCGAGCGGCGTTACGACGCGTGTCGACGTCGCCCTCATGCACTACCGTCGACAACATCCCAAAAAAGAGGAAACAAAAGAGAGCAAATCGAAGCTGGAGGACAGTGATGTTAATAATACCCCCACTGATGGGCCCTATGCGAACGCAGGTACCATTAACCCGGAGGAGCAGAGTAACACCTTTTCCTCCGATGCAGAGCGCGTCAGGAAGCTCGCTTCGCTTCAGCGTAAGCTTCTCGTGCACTCTTTGCTTTCCTTTAGTAATTGTCGTACCGTGGTATACTCCACTTGTTCTGTGCACGAGGAGGAAAACGAAGGAGTAGTGCGGCAGGTCCTTTCAGACTCCCGCGTTCAGGAACGCGGCTGGCAGCTGAGTAATATTATGCCCAGGACCTGGAAAACTCGCGGAATCATTAGACCGGATGACAGTTTTCCAATAAACTATACTATTCGCTGTGATCCTGCTGTAGATGCCACGAACGGCTTCTTTGTTGCCCGGTTCGATCGGCAATTATAAAGGGAGATTGTGATGGCAATCGATTTTGAGTTCCGAAATGCACTGCTTTGTCCTGCGAATAACTATTTAAAAATTTTATAATTCCATTTTTCTTTATTTCTCATAACACAACTAAAGTGTCTGACTTTTCGGACTTAACATTTCACTATGGCAGGCTACCTCTTTCCCTTTTAAGAGCCCTTATAGTTGCTCAATTTTATGCTTGCAATTAACCTGTATAAATATATATATGGATATTTATGTTACTTATGGTACTCTCTTTCCTTCGCTCTCCTTTTATTCTTCCCATATTCTTTTGATTGCATCTTTGATGCGTTGTCTTTCTAAATAAATAGATTCATCTTTCAATATATATATATATATATATATATATATATATATATATATATATTTGATATTTGCTTTTTACACGCCTTCATCTATTTGCTCACTTTATAATCGAGCGATCTGGGGAAAGGCAATTTTTTATTTAGCGTGATTGTATTTTCCCACAGTTTGATAGTGTCGTGCTCTAGACGTACTTTACACACTGTATAACCAGAACTCATCACAATCAGGAGCATCCCATTTCTATTATATCGGTAACAACAAGTCATCTGGGAGAACAAGGAAAGGAAAATGGTTCAAAGTATGGTGTCAGCGAAGGGCGTGCTCGCTCTCCTTAGAGAAGATAATGAGGCTATAATCTTTTTCGCACTGAACCGTTTAGTGGAGCTGATGGACACTTTTTGGTGTGAGATAGCCGCGGACTTGCCCCTTATTGAGGAGCTTCAAGAGTCCGAAACTTTGAGCACGAAAACTTGTAAACTTGCGGCGTTGGTGACCTCGCAGGTGTATTTCCATCTTGGCGCTTACGACGACTCTGTTCACTATGCCCTGCAGGCAGGGGAGGCGTTTGATAGAATGCAGCGATCCCTCTTCACGGACACCATCTTGAGCCGCTGCATTGATCAATATGTGGAGCAGCAAGAACACCAAGAGCAGAAGGAGGAGGAGCCTCAGGAAGTTGATCCGCGTCTTGAAATGCTCTTTGAAAACTTGACCAAGCAGTGGGTTCAGAAGGATGATAGTGTGGAGGAGATAAAGGAACTTGTTGGCTTGACGATTCTTGCTCGGCGGATAGATTTCCTGGAAATCGTTTTGAAGCAATGCCTCCGAAGGGGAGAATCTTCCGACATCTTGAACTTTACTCTCAACACAGCGAATGTTTTGCTGCGTGATATCGGGTTTCGTCGCAAGATTCTTCGCCTTCTTGCGGTCTTATACACGGAAGGCTTCACTACTATGGATTATTTTTCAATGGTTCAATGCTTGCTCTTCCTTTCTGACACTTCTGCCACTGCAAACCTCATTCGTGGTTTGATCAAGGCTGGGGATACGATGATGGCGTACCAACTTGCATTTGACCTATTTGAACATGGCAGCCAGGATTTTCTCTCCGTGCTTGTGAAGGAACTTGAGGAGGATTTTCCCAATGTAAACCCTGCCGAGGACAATGCTGTTGCCATTGCACCTGAGACAACAGCTGCTGGAAATGGGGACGAGGCCAGCACAGACCCTGCACAATCTGAGCAGAAACCTGCCTTGGCTAAAGAAGCAGACCCTATCCAGCGCAACCTGATAGCGGTTCTCTGTGGCGAGGTAACATCGAAGCTGTATCTTAAGTTTCTGTACTCCCGCTGCGTCGCGGACGTCCACATTCTGAATCAGATTAAGAAGCGGATCGATACCAAGAAGTCCCTCTTGCACAACGCTACAGTGATGGCTCACGCCTTGATGTACAGTGGGACGACCATTGACGGTTTCCTGCGTGATAACACCGCGTGGCTTGCGCGGGCGGACTATTGGGCCAAGTTCATTGCCACCGCCTCGGTAGGGGTTATTCACCGTGGTCATACAGAGGAGGCGATGAAGTTGTTAGATCCTTACCTGCCGAAGGGCAGCCTACCAGCTTTGCCATACCAGGAAGGCGGCTCTCTTTACGCACTTGGTCTTATTTATTCACCCCTGGGTCTTCTAAGGGACCACAAGGTGGTTGACTATCTTATGGATAACCTCCGCAAATATTCGGATAAAGCGCAGATGGTGCACGGCGCGTCTCTTGGTCTCGGCCTAACCGCGATGGGCCTTCAGGATGAGAATATCTTTGACACGCTTTTTACCTGCGTGACCGGCAGTGATGCTGTGGGAGGCGAGGGGGCCGCTGCCGCCATTGGTATGCTTCACATGGGCAGCGGCAACTACTCGGTTATTAACAGCTTGAAAAATGTGGCCAATGAGGAGATGCAGAAGGAGAAGGTCATTCGTGGGGCCTGCATGGCTATAGCCCTTATCAACCTTGGTCGTGAGAATGAGGCTCTAGGTCTGGCTAATGAGCTTCTGGAGAGCGGGGAGCCATGGATTCGACTGGGAGGTTGCTTTGTCATCGGCATGGCCTATGCAGGCACTGAAAACACTACTGCCATTGGTCGTCTATTACAGGTGACGGTAAAGGACACCTCGGACGATGTTCGGCGCAATGCAGCGATGATGGTTGGGTTTCTCTCCTTCAGGGACCCCGATCTATGCCTGTGTCTTGTACGGATTCTTGTGGACAGTTACAATCCCCACATCCGCTATGGCGTTGCCATGGCACTCGGAGTATGTGCTGCTGGCACGGGACACTATGAGATTATTAACGTGCTTTGGGAGATGAAAGATGACCACAACGACCTCGTGCGACAGGGTGTGCTCATTGCACTGGCCCTTGTCATGACTCAGCTTACGGAGCACGAAAACCCAAAGGTAAAGGAGTTTCGTCAGCTCTTGGATTCCAAGATCAGCGACCGGAGAGAGACGCTATCCATCAAGTTTGGCAGCATACTTGCCTCTGGGCTATTGGACTGCGGTGGCCGTAATTGCACGTTTGCCATGCACCGAGATCGCCATCGTATGGATAAGGCCGTGGTTGGCATGTTCTTTTTCACACAGCATTGGTACTGGTATCCATACGTGTTTATGGTTTCATTGGCGATGCAACCCACATGCTTTATTGGTCTTAACGATAAACTGGAGATGCCCGAGTACACCTTCCGCTCCAATGCACCGCCTCAGAATTACTCCATACCGAAGTCTGTGCTACAGGAGAAGAAGGAGGTAAAGTTGTCTGGTGTGCAGGCGGTTGTGCTCTCGACGACGCGGAAAGAAGAGGAGCTGCAGCGACAGCGTCGTGGAAAGCCGTCACTGCATGAGGTAGAGAGCAAGGAAGACATAAAGGCTCCCACTGGGGAAGCCGCAGATGCCCAGGGCGCCGACCAAAAGGCCGTCTCAAATGCTAAGGCGGAAGGCAAAAATGGGCCGCCAGAGGCGCCCTACGAGACCCTCCACAACCCTGCCCGGGTCACGGCCCATCAGTTCGCCGTCATTTCACACAACGTCGATGGACGATATGTCCCGCTTAAGCCCAACCCCATCGGTGTGTGTCTGTTGCGGGATACTATGCCCAGTCTTGGAGAGCAGAAACTAATCGTCCCGATTGACCCTGATGACAAGGACGCGCCGCCGCCGGAACCATTTACGTATCCGTAATACTGTAAACGTACACAGAGTGATAATGAAGAAGAGAAGACGATCAAGAGAGAGGACGTAAGCAAATCGAGGTGTAAACACCGAGGTCTCGTTAATATAGATATAGAAGGGTGGGTTTACGATTTTTTATAAAAAAGGAAAGCACTCTAGTTAGTTGTTTGTGTAATAAAATTAATATTAACTGTTTTGTTTTGAAATTATTGATACGGGATTCAACCTAAAACTACTATGTCGGGAGACAGAGGGGATTCATTGTTTCTCTCGGCGTGTGAAGAAGGGAGGTGGCAATACCTTCTTGTCTTATTATATTTTACTACTTAATGCGGCACTGAGTCAGCCTATATCAAGGAGACATTGCTAACGTTAGCCGTTTATTACCATATCAAGTCGTGGCTTTTTGCTCAGAAAGACCGTAGTTCATGTGTGACAAACATAGAACACTGTTAAGGATAAATGGCGCTTGTACAAAAGTAAAATATACACACACACATATGGATCTTATCTATACAGATGTATATGTGCATGCACATGTGTGGGACCTGCATGTTTGATATATTACGAATAATTTGTCGTCGTTCGTAAGGCTTGATAAGAAAGCTCTCTTTGTTTTGCTTATGTCGATTATGCATCTCCCTTTTTACCACCCTTTATTAGGAAAACTGGCACAACCATTTTTCATGGCTATTCCAGGGAATAGTTAGCGTCACACCCAAGGCTGAATACTTTTTTCTAGTTAAATTTCACATTTCGTATAAGGTGTACTAACACGTTAAGAAGATACTATCTGCGTATCATGTCCTTCTACTTCAATTGGGCGTACTTGGACGAGACTGCCGCTGAAGCAATCCGACTTCTTATAAACGATAAATTAGGGCAGATATTAGATGATAGACTGAAAGCGATGAACACGGGCGACAGCTTTGATACAAACAAAATTAATAGTGGTGTTTCTGGATTAGGAGGAGTGAATTCATCATTAGATGGGAGTCATCTTCGAAGCAGAGTTTTTAACGTGAATGGAGAGCATGGGGGCTCTGAAGCTCGCGCCGGTCTGACAGGACAAAGTCTCGTCAACTCTCAGCCACATCCTACATTAATCGACTCTGTTGCACGCAAATCTGCTGCTTTCACTGCAGACAGTGCAACTAACGGTGACTTTAGACATCAAACGCCACAGCATTATGGTCGTCATGGAAGCCCAGGGCTTTCAGGCTTGCATACAGTTTCTGCCGCAGCAACCACAGCAACCACAGCAGATAGGGCTGCATTGCACGCATCGGTATCTTCTAAAAAAATACCACTAGTTAGCTTTTTGCGTATAGACAATATCAAATGGGGCACTATGCCGCCATTTATTGAAATCGATCGGTTTGAAAATGCTCTCGATATATTGGACACCGCGATGCCAAGTGGCTCTATGACTTCACTGAATATAAGCACTCCTGGGGTGAGTGCACCTGTTGGTCAAATGGATCACCTTCTCTGCGACTCTCTCGACTCTACCGAAGGATCGCAGATGGCTTACCCCTCTTCAGTCACAGTGCCACCAAGGGACGTGATGCAGCGTGGGAAGGTGGCTGCATCATCTGGGGGAACTTTCGACACACCTCCAATCGCTATTGTGCAGGAGCCGTTTGACAATATGAACAGCATTTCATCAACACGGAATCCGGAGGAAGGAAAGGGCCCTTCCAGCAAGGGTTCAGCCTTGAGTCATAGAAGCGCAAGAGCCACGTCACCACACCCTCACCCCGTGCCTACTACACTTTTTAATAAGATTAAGACTCCCTATAACTACAGTGAGCACGAGTTTCCGTCACCGACATCCATTCCGTCTGACACGCTCGCACCATTTCTGGGTGAGGGTGGTTTGTACCTTCGGCTTCATCTCACTTACGGTGGCTCTATGAGCTTCTCCGCCAGTACTGCAATTCAGTACTGCATTAATATTGGATCTTTATCGCTACCTGTTTATATGCCTATTGAGCTACACGTATCTGACTTTGACTTAGATTGTTTTATATGCTTTAATTTTCATCACAATGAGTGTCGGCTGTGGCTAGAGCCGGGGAAACTGACCGACTCAGTCGTCAACCGTCTAAAGGTAGTGGCGGTGTTTGGAAAGAGCAAAGATGGTGATGACGATCTTGACACATCAACATCAGAACTCCTGAGAAGTAGCAGTAGCCATCTTGATGATGATGACGGTTCAATTTTTGTCGATAAAAGAGAGGTTGAGCAGCTTGTCGTGTCTGAAGTTAAAACTTTTTTACAAAAAAAACTTATGTCACCACACTTCATCTGTATACCTATTAAAATTTAAGCGAGATTTTCAAAAGTGCATCTTACACCTACAAGATAATCAAGGGATATTGCTCTGAAGCTGTCTAGGAAAAAACGCTATTGGCTGATAAGGATGGATAGAAGTATATCCATAATTTTTTGTTTATCCCATTTTTCCGTGTGCGTTTATGCAGGTAGGGGAAGGGGGTGGTTGAGGGGATTAATCACTCGTTTGTGCATTTACATTTCTTATTCCGACTCTTTGTCTAAGCAGGGAGTTATTTTTCGTTTGACAAGCGAATTCCTAAGCTACTCCTTTCCATTTTCATATTTATCAAGTTCTCTAGGTGGTTTACTTAGTTTAGTGTGTTATCTTTTTCCTTATGCACTTCGGATATTCAGCTTTGAATTATTAGTCCGAATAATCCGCCAACGCTAAATATTTTGTAGTAAAACCTAGGACAGGTGACGAAGGAAATAGGTTACTAATATAAGTAAATATTTATTTATTGACATTGTGTCTAATATACACAGCAAACCGTGAAGGGGTACAGTTAACAAGTTATAGCGCCAGATCAACGGCACTCAGAAGCCATGAATACCCTAATCAGTGATGAGAAGTTGAACATGCAGCCTCCTGATTCAGGCCCCTCTTATTTACTTTCTCTACCAGCTTTGGATGGTGGCAATTGCGCTACAGCACCTATCTCTGAATCTCCCAACGTCTCACGTTTGCTTAAGCTTGGAAAGGGGCTTATCAAGCACCCTGAGCAGTCTCCTTCGAGGAGTTTTTCGCTAAGTCATACTCTTCAGGAAAGGATATCTTTGTCTGAAAGCAAGATGAATGCCATACATAACATAAATGGTTCCATCTTGAAGGACACTGATGTTGAACACTCTTTGCAAACTGCTTCCTTATCTATCCCTGCCAACATTAAGAAGCGCTTGCCGCAGCTTCGCCGATCCATGCGAAAGCCTAAGGGAAATACATTTGTCGTGGACGACGCACTCGACTCCAGCGGCCAACCTTTTGGCACGTCGGCTATGAAGGAATTGGATGGTTCTGTAGGTCTGTTAAAAAGTGAAAAACGTCTGTCTCAATCCCAACATGCCTTGCACAGTTGCGGCCGGTCGCGCCCTTTCGTTACACCATGTAATACCTATGACTCAAAGGGGGCTTTGGATCCAGAGAACACATCATTTTCTCGTGTACAGCAGCGCTTATCAAATTACACTAGCACCCCGGTGGCCGCTGCAAGTAGCCGATTTCCCATAGCTATGGGAACACTTCAACAGAAGCCCATTTCGTCTAGGCCCCTCTCGGCTTCCTTTGAGCCGTCCCATAAATTCAACCGCGGGAAGTCAACCTCACCGGACGCTTCAACTCAGCGCTTAATTAGGGTAGAAAGTAAGGTTTCCATGACGTCTGTAATGATGAACGAAGTAAAGCGACAAAGCAGAGTCTCACCCTACGTGCGAACTAATGAAGAGCGTTACAGGGAAGTTCTTGAAAAGGAGCACTCCAAGTTGATTTCATTACTTGGTCGTAAATTTAACTTGGAAAAAAGTATAGAAGCTGTTTTGGATGCGTTTGAGACAGATATGTCCCACAAGCGCGATACGTCATCTAAGCTTACCAATGGGAAAGGTGATGCCCCTGCATCGATTTCTAGGCTCTACAGTACATCGAAGGGCGGCGTAAACCGACGCAGAGCTAGTGTTTACCTCTATCGAGCTGAAGAAATTCGGAAACTGAATCAAATCAACAATGCCTTTCTTTCAAATTTGGTTCGAGATGACTTTGACATGAAATCTATATACCGCTTAATCGAGTCCTTGGAGTCGCAGTTGCGGAGCGTGTGCGAGCGTGCTGGTATGGCTGTGCCCGAGCAGGTGCCTCTAAACAAAAAATGGAAAAATTCCATTCAAACGGCAAGATCAAATTTTAATGACATTCGCTGGCAGATTGAAAGTATGGACCTCGGTCTCAACACAGACGTTGACTTACCGGATGACTTGACATCTGCATGCATCACAGAACCATTATTAGGTTGGTATAATTTCCTATCATCTGAAAAAGGTGGTTCCCCCCTCGCAAACCATACGCCGGGTCACCTTCAAGACATCTCCGACACGAAACAAAACCTTAGTCCCCTCATACACTCCGGGGAGAGGGATCGCTTAGCTCTTCTCAGCTCTGCTAAACCGGATCATGCAACTGCAGAGAGCGGAGAGTCGGAGAAGGTTAGTGGATCTATACTGTTTACTCAAACGCCTGATCCCAGTGTAGTAGGTTTTTCGCTCTTGGAGGACTCGATTGTGCACGACAAGGTTGGTATTCTGTCTCTAAAGTTGCTGGGCTTTATGTTTGATGCAATCGCAGCAGCACAGGTCGCGGACTCTCTCAGATCTCGAGGGCCACTCTTTCCAGAGGCAGCAGAACCAAGGAAGTCCTCTGGTGGCGATAATTTCCAACCAGCGTTCCAGATGTCAACCTTATGCCCACAGACCAATAGCTTTCCAGAACAATCATCTGAGGGATCGCTTCTCAAGATTCCATCTTCTACAGTCTCAGAAGCGAAAATACAAAATGAGCCTAATGTTGACACAGACACTGGGGCGACCACTACCACCACAAACAAGCTTCCAGGTTTCACTGACTCAGGGGGAGGGAAGAAACAGAGCACCAGGCTCGGTGACTCTCTACAACCCTTATATTTAAATTCATCTTCAAATCGGGATGACAGAAATGACGACATATCTTTAGAGCGTCTTAGGTCAGGTGTTGCCGTGAGCATGAGCAGTGGAGTCAAGAAACCCATTAGCCATGCGACTACGCTGCGACCTGACTTGATTTATGATCTAAAGAAACTCTATAAGGAGTATGATTACCATCACTTAATTGAGGACCGCCGTCTGCTCAAAAAAGCACTTTCCGCCGGTCGGAACGCGGATGGGGAGGCTTACATTGCTGAATTAGATGAAAAGATCCGAAGAGCAAAAATGCTTGCCATGGAAAACCAAAAGAGTATGGAACCGGATGAAGAGGCAAGTGAAATTTCAAATATCATTGATCTTATGCGCGGTATCGGCACTACGTCTTCTGCGTATCATTCCTCTGTTACTTCCCGAGAACTCAATTGTGTGTCCAGCCCCCATCCCCGTTCACAATCTACTACACCGATTGGGCAAATCTATGGTTTGGATAATTGTCAAGAAGACAACCAGACTACACAAGAAAAGTACCCTTTGGACCTAAAACAAACCAAAAGCGGAAGGTCACTATATTCAACTGAGACTTCTGATACTCCAGAGGAGGATACCGAATCTAGGGGAGAGCAAGGGGGCACGAAGGTGTCACCGTATCCTTCACCGATGGATGAACTGCTGCAGGATCATGAGCAAATCCTCTTATCCACACAGATCCCTTGTGGGCTTGCTTTCACAATAACAAGGAAGCTCCTGCCTGACAGTGCACCGCCCATAAGTAAAAAGAGCAAGAATAAAAAGAGGGCGAAAATTCACAGCAAGACTCGACAGAGCTCCGATCGAAACTCTTCTGAAGATACCACTCAGGCCCTGTGCGTTCGCATTCGAAATGAAAATAGGAGCTCCCCTTGTGAGGCCACCATTCAATTAAATACTGAGAAATTGGTGAACCTTACTTTACTCCCATTAGGCGATTTCAATGACTTAAAAACAGATGGGGTTTTCAAGGTTTTGCTTGAGCCGGGGGAAACGAAAACCCTTGCACTTCTAGATTCAATCGATAAAAATAAACACTTCGAATTCGATGAAGCGTTTTTTTTAACTGGTGATATTGTCTCTAGGTTAGACAAGTTTAACTCTTTGCACCCCCTTTCGTCAGGACGAAAATCGGATAGCTTTTCCATTTTCTCTAATGATATCAAGATACCCTTGAGTTCTCCCAGCACGAAAAAGGAGCTCAATAAGGGTACTCAGCGGTGCCTTTCCAAAATGAACAAGGTGTCGGCCACCACAAAGGTGCGACGAGCTTCGCGTAAGCCGGCGTCATCGGGGGTACACGAAGTCCTTGTACCGTCTTTGAAGCCCACGAACGAGGCAGAGGAAGAGGCGACGCGCTTGATGAGCGGTGAGGACTCGAAGAAGGGCGCTACCTTGCGTCCTGTCCCTGGTTTAGAGCAGGCACCCCTGGGGGTGGGGAGCCCTGATGGGGGGGGGGATGGGGCGGCCCTCGGACTTCTCGGCTCGTTTCCTCACGAAGGCATCGTGGATGACCTGCTGCAGCCACGTGAGGTGGTGGATTGGGGCATCCCACATGAGGATCCTGAAAAGGAAGCGATAGAAAATAATATGGTTCTTCTTTCTATTCTACAGACTCAGGCAGAGTCAGAGGCGGAGCATAGCCTTTCCAGCGAGAGCAAGCCCTATGAGTTGAATGGCGTCGAGGTTGTGCTGCAGGGCTTGTCGCTGTCTGGAAACGATCCGCTCAAAGATTTACATACTGCCGAGGCTGTAGTGGCAGGTATAGTGCAGCGTATTGCAGAAGACGTGAGGGCTGAAGGTGACGAGGAACTCTCTAGATTGGATACTACACAAAACGCGGCGCGCGATGCGCTTTCGGTTGTGGACGGTATGGCCCAGTTCAAGAGCCATACCAATGACATCGATGCAGCACAGGATTTTCAAGTTCCACAAGTCAAACTTGAGGATGCTCATATGCGTTACCCGGTTTTACCGGAATCCTTGACACCCACGTCTCCTTCACCATCTCGAGTATTATCTCCGTTTTCTGCTACACACAGAATGGAGGGCGACGCTGAACCCCACGGACCCTTGTGCGCGGTTTTGGTAAACGATTCCTTCTCTGAACAGACAACTACCACCCCAGGAGAAGCCATGTTAACCTCTTTTGATGCTGAAACAGTTGCAGTCCTAGATAGTACTTCTCTTTTTTCAGGTGATAAGAAGGTCAAGTCAAAACGCAAAGTACAGAGGCAAGGGTATCTGAGGCCTCTTAAGGGCTCTGAATCTTCTCGTAGGCCCAGGACTTCGAGAAGAATTATGCAACTCAAGGTATACGGCATGGGATCTCCCCGAACGCAAGAGGTAATCCCTCGAAGAAGCCGAATTAGCACCGAAAAGGAGCTTTACGAATTCAACAAAGATTTGAATGATGAAGAGATGCAGCATCAGCTTACCAGTGCCCTGAAGGAAATCTCAAAAAATGCACCAGAGGCTTTTGTTTCGAGGTCAGAGGCCACAGGAAAGCTCAACGTTCTTATGCCGTCTAATTTAATGAGCGATCCTTCCCAACTGTCCAACTTACTAGGACCCAACAATAGGGTAGATCATGTGGATGACCCTTCTAACCTGATATCAAAAGCGGAAATGCGTATTCAAACTCCTGGGGCTGTGCATGACTCGAGTAAAATCCGCGAAGAAGGACCAAAAGCAAACAAACCTGCCGCCACAAATGCATGCTCGGCGTATGTTGCTAATATTCTTAACATGGCGAAGTCATCTCCATCGAATCAAAGACCAGTTAGCTCAAAGACGATAAAAAAGTCTATTGATATTGGCGTGAATGATGTCCTAACCTTTAGTGATGCTAGCCTTGTCATGCAGTCGACGAGTACAATGGAAAACATAAAGGAGGAGACGCATTTACTGTATATGCAGGATCCTGTCCGATACAACGCGGTGGTCGATGAGTTTATGGGCCTCGTTGCATCTGAGCTGCAGGAGTCCCCAGAGTTGCCTGATTCCAGTGGAAATAAGGATCCAAATATTGGTGGGTTTCTCACGGATAATATGAAACTTTTAATCAAGAAATTTATGAACCAAAAAATACCCAAGGATGGTATACTACCTGCCGAACCACTTGGTGAATCGAATTTCCCAAGCGAGTTGCTATTGGATCAAAACACTTCACTGCAGAAAAGTAATAGAACAAGTGTGTCAAAACAAGATAGTTTAAGGAGACGTAGCAGTTGTACACAGGGGATCAATCTCGTTCCAGTTTTACCATCTGCTCTCGCGACGGAGGCCCCCCTATCCAGCACAAATAGTAGGATGCGCGGCGGTGCGATAAAATATGATGATAGTCACACAAGTGCACACGATGGTGGTCTCGTAGCGCCACCGTTTGGACTACCCTCACTCAAGCAAGAGGCGAAGACGGAGTATGTTGAGCAGGAGCTTCAGCCTTCTTCGAAGATTCACTCAATAAACGATAGCGCCAGCGAGATTCAGCGGCTTCTCTATGAACAGTTTAAGGCAAAGCTCATTCTTTCTATTTTTGTCAGTTACACGCGGCGCATGTGGATATTGAAGCAGAAGGAGGCCTCTAACAATACTTTCCAGATGATCACTAAGACGATGTCTCGCACAACCCAAGTTGCGTGGGAGTTCGAGAAGCATCGCGTTCTAGAGCTCAAAAAACTTATCCACATCTTGGATCGACAAACAGGCCGGCAGAGGGGATGGATTCCGTACTACACGAACAACAATGTTTTGGTAAAGCAGGGCATGGAACTGCCATGCCCGCGGTGCGCACACTTTGAGGAGCATCGCCGGCTGCGCCAGGCGATGTGCTTCGCTCGGCGCGGCAGGATCCTACCCCTTTCTCTGGTTCATCAGGACATTGTGCGCAGCTGGAATAAGCACCTCTTGCTGGGGTATTCTAGATACGTTGTTGACGACAGACAGTCGACAGAGGACAGGAAACGGACGACGGGGGGTAAGTACATCCCCATACGCTACTTTCAAATGCGCAGTCCAGGAGAACGCGCGCGCTACGCGCGTCGGGCACGTTTCGGCGCTGCCTTCCAGTTTCCATCGAAAAGGTTTTCACCTAGAATTTACCGAGAAAGGGACTTTCCTTTGGCGCTTCACTAGTTGTCTTTTACCGTCAGAAAATGGTTCGGTTTCTTTCATTTTTTTCTTAGAACAAGCAACATTTTCCAGCGATTGCTAATTCAGTCTGCGGTATTCGTATTCTCTGTCATGTAGAGGTTGCATTTAATCCTTAAGGAAGACATTTTCTTTTTGCTGTATATAAATCACGTGTGCTAGCGTTTTCCCTCTCTGTACATATATCCTTATAGGCGAATGTTTATTTGCTTTTTAAATTCTTCTTATGCACTATAAAAAAAACTTAGGCTAGCCTTTTTCTTCAATGCATCATTTATAATGTATCGAATTACCTCTATCTTATGATGTATTGCAAGCTATTTCCCATTTATTACTTCCTATATAGTATATATGGATATGTGGGATTTGTGAAATGTAATTAATTTGGTAAGTCTTCTTTTTTTTCTTACTATAAATCAATTATCGATGTTGTTATCGAATTCGTCTTTTTCAGAAACTGTTACACGCAATTCCCAGCATCATAGTATGCTATTTAAAAGAAATGTATCGAATGTGAGGCACTCTAACAATCTAAAAAAAGACAAAAACATCATTTTTATTTTACCCCTTTCGAATGGAATTACAGAGAGTTTGGCTTTTATAAAAACAACAACAGAACTGAAGGATACATGGCCTTTATTAGATGAGGTATCCCTTTTGAAAATCTGTCGTGGCTAACCTCGTATCGCTTATTCGATAGGAAACGCCTTTGGGCTATCGAGAGCACCTTCCGTGAAACAAGTTCATAAAGCCTCTATGCTAACATCTTTGTAATTAAAGCAAACTGCGCAACCACTATTTATCATGTTTCGAAACCCAATGCAAACCAATTAAGACCACACGAGTCACATATCAGGCCTTAACTTCTTGAACAGGCATTCTTCCTTTCTTTTGTTGAAGAAAGCATAATTGAATGAATTTAAGCCGTTTTCCCGCATGTGGTATGAATGCCTATAATAGTCTAACAGTGCGGTAAAAGCTCAAGTATTGCAAGTAGATGTAGTGCGTGACAAGATAATACAGCATCAAAAAATCAAAAGAAGTTAATTTAAATGGCCAACTTCAAACACTTTCTTTTCATTCAGAAATAGGGAATACACAATAGCGGTATATACGCTTTCCTTTTTCCCCAATTTTCTTATTCCTTTGAAAAAAAAATTGCAGTGGGATAGAGTGGTCTGATTTCACTAAATGAAAGAAGGATAGTTTCTTTCACTGCTTTATGATCCACACACATATTCCTCGGATTAATAGGAGTAAGAAATATTTTCAAAGAGAAGGATAGGTAATGCAATATTTTTACTTTTTTCTTCTCAACCTTCACATACTTTTACATATTTCATCATCATTCATGGTCGAAAACAATAAAGAAGGACTAAGACATATGAAGAATCAATGATGCAATGAATCTGCAGTAAAGCGTTTGAGTCTTAGTCGTTGAAAGTTGTTCCGATGAGGATGGAATGAAATTGTGTTCAACGTTCGTTTTTCTGGAATTATTATTTTGGAACGCTGCTCATCTCGATGCTTACTATTCTCAATATTGCTAGATTCTATTTTAAATTTTACAAGGATAGTAAACCTAAAAGCAAAGTTCGCCTCAAAAGGTTTCAAGGTTGTTTCCTTTTTAGAGTTTGTTGCGGCCCAGTCTTTTTTTAAACGAAGAGGAATACTGCTAACCATAAACGGATAAAGAAGTTGGGACATGTTTGCAAGACTTTTTGGCCGAGATTCAGCAAGAAGTCTGTCTTCAGGGATCGGAACGAGCGGCAATTGCCACCCGCAAGCTCAATCACAATCTACAGGGCTGGACTCGAATAATGCTGTCACGCAATCTCCTTCTCTACAGCCACAATGTGAGGAACAATTAGGCATTGTCGAAGACATGAGCGAGCTTGACAAATTGGCTAAGCGTTCCCATGTTTCCATTATTATCCCACGCTATCGTGTGAATGGCAGCTATATAGAGTACATCATTGAATGTACTCAGGGCCAGAAGTTATGGCATGTTTATCGACGCTATCATCAATTTAAAGTGCTGGATCAGTCCCTTAGACAGCTCTGCACACGAGGAACTCCCAATCATGGCGACTACGGCGTCCTTCCGGTCCTTCCAGTAAGCCATTGGATGGAGGTAACTAACCAATCCACCCAACTTGTAGAGAAGCGTCGACGGTATTTAGAAATCTACCTGCAGCAGCTCTTGGTACCAGGTAATTTATTCATTGTGGCCCGTACTCCGCTCTACGTCTTTTTACACGAGGGTGAAGTTGTTTGTGAGATGGGAATGCGCGCTATTCAGCCTCTAATCGGCTTTAGTTCTGAAGCAGTCGAAGTCGAAAGCGAACTTTGTACAAGCACCGATGGTAGTGACGATTCGCATACAAAATGGAATGAAGCAGCTAGTAATCAGGTAATGAATCCCGCATGTACACCCCTCCATGATCTCTGCCATTCCTCGCAACTGCGAGCAGCAGAACCCCCTTCCACGAATAATGCGTCGTCAGATGAGACGAAGACAAAAATCCCTATTACACCCCTCCCCATGCTTCCACCGCCACTATGCTCTGTTTCTGTTTTACCACTGTGTGCAGGTTCAGCGCAAGACAAGGTCGAACTCGACGTATTGCACGCTAATCAGGAATTCCAGGAACAGCGGAGGGGACAGTCTTCTATCGACGAGGGTGGCATTGCGTCTAGCTCTCTTTCAAGATCGAGTAAGATACATGTATCTGAAGACAAAGCTGAAACTCTCCGACAGTCTACATTTTTATCTTCTTCTCTGGTGCAGAATCCATTGCAAGCGGGCACATTAGCGACTCCAAGAAACAGTAATAACACACACAGATCTTTTAAATCATCACTTGTACCACTATGCTTGGACGTAGCACTACCAAACGTGGCGCCAATATCCTCATCATATGCTATTTTTTCGTGGGGTAATGAAGATGCTCGTTCGAAAAGCGACAATTCAGGTTCTACTTCTCCCTTTTTTCACACAGTCAGTTACCAAGGCGCTGAGCTAGGAAATGAGGAGGATAAGCAACTTTCGCCTTCGCCTCTGAGCTGTCGCTCATGTCATCGAGAGTTCTCCTCAGAGCTTTTCCCACACCGGTGTTTCTTTTGTCATATCCACTTTTGTTTTCGTTGTTTATGGAAGATTTCGCTACGCCCTTTTCAGTTGTTTCTCCCCCCTTCCCCCAATGCAGAACCTAACCAAAACGCCCTCTCTGACACCGAAAACGACACAACTAAAGTTGAGGAAGCTGACGAAGGGGAGAAGAAGAGGGTTGTCAATGCATGCGTGCAGTGTACTGAGCATTACAAGCGACGTCTTTTGCACCATAGTCAGACCACTGACGCTGTCCATGCAGCTCCCGATGTGCAGGCTGCCTCAGAGTCACCTCCAATGCCTAGTGCCAATCACGAGGGTGACTCAAAACAACCCATGGACCCTGAGACATTAACCTCGGGGAGTGACAAGGGACTTCCAACAGGGGTGGGGCTACATGACTTTCAGCTCATTACGCTCCTTGGGCACGGCTCGTTTGGCCGTGTCATTAAGGTACGGCTTCTTTCCACTGGAGCAATTTATGCAATGAAAGTGCTGAACAAGTCCTTAGCCCACCAGCGCTCTATGGACTCTTATATTAAAGAGGAGAGCTCTATTCTTACGATGCTGCCAGCCCATCCTTACATCGTTAATTGCCACTTTGCCTTCCAAACAAACTATTATATAATTTTTATCTTGGATTATCTTCCTGGTGGTGAGCTATACGACATCATGTATCACCGTTGTCGTCTGACGCACTCAGCGGTACAACTGTATATGGCGGAGCTTGTGCTTGCAATCGAGCACATCCACAACCACGATGTTGTGCATCGTGATATCAAGCCTGAAAATATCCTTCTCGATGCGGAGGGACATCTACGACTCAACGACTTTGGTCTTGCGCACGCGAACTTCTCTCAATACACTCAGCGAAGTTTTGTGGGTAGTGCGGAGTATGTCGCGCCGGAGATGATTCGTTGTGAGAAGCAAACCCCTGCCCTGGATTGGTGGAACCTCGGGGTGCTGTTTTATGAGATGCTCCGGGGTTATACCCCTTTCCATGCTAAAAACAACAACGAGGTATACGAAAATATCCTTCATAAGGAACTTGATTTATCTGATCAATACTTCTTTACGCCAGAGGCTGCATCGTTAATTCAAAACCTGTTGACCCGAGACGCCAAGGTACGGCTGCAACACGTAAAGTCGATCAAGGAACATCCCTATTTCTCTGGGATCAATTGGGATCCTCTATTGCGTCGCGAGGTGCCTGCTCCGTTTGTGCCTGAGATCCTGAACAACAACACCCGCTATTTCAAACGAGACTTCACTGCTGAGTGGGCAGTTCTGCCAGATCCGACTAGCCGCTCAAGCAGCTCAATTGAGATCCTAAGGCAATGCTTCGATAATTTCCCTTACGTTAAGGATAACTTTGCTTTATGTAGCAGCGATCCACACAACGGGTTTAGTACTACGACACAGATATCCCCCACTCCTGGTTTCCAGCTCCAACCCTTGTGCCGGAATCCGACAACTGTAGTTATCAACACACCGGAAGTATTCAACCGAGAGCTCTGCAGGGAGCAGCTTGTGGGGATGTGGCGCGTGGTCAAGGTCGAAACTCATGACCTTAATGGACGAATTATTTACCCATGGGGAGGCGACGTTGTGGGGTACTTGATATATACCTCTACTCAACATTTTTCTATGCAACTCGCGCCTCGGTCACGCCGGTGCTTGCGTCATTCCCACCACCCACGCAACGTGCCATGTGAGGAGCTTTATGATGTGTATTGCTCCTATGTGGCCCAGTTTGGGCGCTACGAGATCGACGAAGGAAAGCCCTGGTGTGGGAAACTTCGCCACCACATCGAGGGCAGTTTATGCCCCAATCTGGCGGGGCACTCGGTTGTGATGGGGTTGGACTTGTATGTCTCATCCCCGCTCGATGCCCCCAGTGTGAACAAGGCAGCTGATCAAAATTTCACAGTACCACTCCATTCATCATCAGTACAAATGGCTAATGATGCAAAACACCACATCACTGAAGAGCCCAGGGTATCGTCTGGACGCTTGCTACTCGCACTAAGCACCATGCTGCATTACGTGCCCGGAAAGCCATTCAAGGCGCAAACAATTATTACCTGGGAAAAGTTAGATGTAGCTTAGCCTCTTGTTCAGTGAAGGCTTTTCCTATAGTGGTATCGAGACACAAATGGTGACACTGTTGAAATTATCTGTTGTTTCTATAATGTCAAAATGTAAACTTCACACGGAAAGGCTCTTTCTCCTTCCCCATAATAAGCCTAATACATATCTATTTGAGTTGCTTTTAAACGCATTTTTGAAGGAGAATACTCTTTTAAAAAAATCGTAGGAATATATATTTGAGCCTTAATTTTTCTTCCCCTCTCTTCCTTCAATGCGATGCTGAATTGCGCTATTCTTTTTTTTTCTTCTTGTTTCCATTAGTGATAGTGGCATATCTTATATTTGGCGCGATCTACTAAGTTTAAAATACATAGTAAGAACAAACATCTAAACAAATCGGTACGTTACGGAAAGTGTGTAGGAGTGTTCTGGGAGTCAGATGCAAATACACTATTATTATTATTTCCATTACGGGCATTGATTGGTATATGGATGCTGGAAGGAAAAAAAGCCGATCACTTGAAATGATTAGTTTTGTCACAGTGTTGGAAAATTGCTTTATTGGTGGGCTTACCACGCTTTTTTATTTATTTCTTTTTTTTGCCTTTTTCTTTCAGATAAATCTTTTTTGCGGCATTGTGAACACCGCAATTTGTAAACTAGGGTGAATTCAATAAGTTATTTTTCTATAGTTGGCGCAATTCGATTGTACCACTTATCTTGAATACGGTGAAAAATGCGATCTTTTCTTGATCGCTCCACTACTGGGGGAATCTCGTTTTTTGCCCACGGTCTTGGGGTTTCTCTGCTTTCCCGTGTTGAGCACACTTCACTGGTGCATTCGCGCTCAAGTTACGCGGTTTCAACATGTTTCCAGACTAGTGCGTTCTTCAAGAGTCACGCCCTCACGATCATGACTTCATCGACGCGCAGATTACATACACACAACAGTGATTTTTCATCACACAAAGTGCTGTCCGATCCTAGTTTTCCATCAGCATCCGCTCATTCTGCGAATAGGATTCATCCAAGTATGAGCGCAAATATTTTACGAAAGAATCCTCAGTGTGAAGGGACGGAAATATCCACACCACACAATCTTAGCCCAGCCGCACTACAAGAGGATTTAACCAAGCCATCTAAGGATGTGCCGTACACACCATCGGAGGTGTGTGCGCTTTTGCTATTGCTCCTACCAGAGTCAGCTGCTGGGGCCAAATCGATATCGGTTAAGACGGTTTTGCAGCAGTTCCCCACCGAAATGCGGGAGATGGTTCTGAAACACCCAGGTGGCCTAGCGTGCTATGTGAAGGACCATTTTCCGCAAAGCATTGATGTTACTGCGGACGGCGCGGCGTTACTCCGAATGGCAAAATCGCCGCAGAGCGAAAGCTCAGATTCCCAAAATACCTTACCCCAAAAGGTTACGAAGCCGATATCCCTGAGCCCACCCCCTCCTCCTCGGCCTAGCGCCACTTTGGCAGAGACAACACACCCCTTTTCGGATGCTGCTTCAGGATCAGCTGTGTTGGGTCAAAGCCCTCAGCCCAATACACTCACGAATGCAACTACGGCCACGCGACGCTTCCGCAGCACGGTTGAGGTACTCGACGCTTTAGTTGAGTACATCCCAACTTTTTTTGTTAGTGGCGAAGCGATCGCTTCAATGTTGCCCCCGGAAATCTTGGCGCTCTACACTGACACATCCCTTGTTTACTTCTTGAAACGTTTCAAACACTACTTGGATGTTCGAACGACCTTTGGGCAGACAAAAATTCGGCTAAAAGAGGACTTTCTGCATCCAAAGAGGGGGATTGCAGACGCTCGTTACGCGACGGGAAGTGAGTCGGTGCGGGGAGCTGAAAGCCGGCGACGTCCACCACGGAATTCAGAGGCTAACCTTTTGCTAAGTCTCTTGCCACGAGTACCCAAGGAGTTTAGATCATTTGCCGAGGTGCTGCAGGAGATCTCGGATATTGTATCGCGTCACCCGGCCTTTGATCCACGGCTTGGGGTGATGGGCCTCTTAGAGAAGTACCCAGAGTATTTTCAGGTGGCCGAGGGTAAGCTGCGGGTGCGTCCTTATTCGGTAGCTCCTAACGCATTGGATGAGCTCGACGGCGCCTCTTCACCTTTTCCACTGGCCTTTGCAAAGATGATGAAGCTCGTCGATTCTGTGGCGGAGGGTAAGTCCTATCATGACGATAACGATCGTGCATTAGCAAGTGTATCTACCAGCAAGCTTTACAGCATGTTATCAGACAGGGAAAGAAGTGATATCAGGGCTGCATGCCGTTCCTTTCTCAGATTTTTGAGGCTCCATGGCAAAGCTATTGTGGTGTCTTCCGATAACATGAGGGTATACAAGTTTAAGCCGGAGTACGAGCACTGCGCGGAAACATTGTTGAACACCCACTTGTCAGAAATGGAGCTGTCCCCCGATGATCCGGTGCTTGTCATTCCCGCCACGATGGACGAGAACACCAAGGCGGACTGGGTTCTCAGGGAGTTGTACAACACACTACCTTTGATGCAGTGCGCAGAGTTGGAGGATTTGCTTGTTCTGGTTCCCGATGCGGTACGCGAGGCCCTGCCACGGGATATCAACGAACTGGTGTCCATGCTCTCAGAGTTTCCAGATTACTTCGACACGTGGCCGTACCCGGATGACCCATCAGTGGTGATTATCCAACGCGCAAAGGTTGGGATTCCTGTTTACGAAAAGGAGGAAATTATTAAAAAAGTGTTGCCATTGATACCTCAAGGGGGGATAAAGCTATCGACACTGAAAAGTCGTGCGCCGTTACCACTCCAACGCTACTTTTACCGATATGGTGTGAGTAAAACATTGGGCGAGATGGACCAGTTGTTTTCTATTACAAATGATTGCATCATTCGCGTCTCGTGAAGGCAAATCGCCGTAGCCAAACAGTATCTCCCGATGAAATGCACACCGAAAAAGGTTGAAGCGATCTATTTCAGTATTAAACACGAATAGTGTGCGGCACAGGCCTATAAAAAGAGTAAAAGGGATAGTCACAAAAAAAGAATATAAATAATGGATGCATAGCGTTGGATCTAGTAGAAATTTTCAAATCCAGCATTGCGTTTTCAAAGTCACATATTTTCTCATAAATAAAAAGGTAAAGTTGCTTTAAAAAAAAGAATAAATTTTAAAAATGAAAATAATGCCGAACTCTATCAGATTGCTTCGGTTTACAACTCCTTTGCATAGGGTTTTCGAGTTTACATGAAGATGGAATGCTTGTTTCCACTTTATTTTTCTACTTCAGCCGCTTTTTTCTTTCTTTAGAATCTTTTTTCCTCGTTCATTTATACTTTCTGGCTTTTGAAGTGTTTTGGTTGCGGTTCAACACAATTTATTTTCTTAGAAAATCGTTTTACTTACGAATTAATAAATACCTTTATACATTTTTGTTCTCTTTTTGGTGGGATCGGGTGTAGTTTCAAATGATTCGGGAAAAGGTTTTAGGTATGGGGGTCGACTCTGCGACCCTTTTAGTCAAGGACACTCAATCCAACGACAAACTTCGCATTCTTCGTAGAGTTAGCCTGCTTGGATGGACTGAAGGTGATGTGAGCAATGCTAGAGAGCTCTACTCCAGACTTCACAAGCTCAAATTGCCTGGCATCGTTGCTATCGACACTATTCTGGTCCAAGGCTCCTTTTTAAACGTCGTGACGGATTTTTGTGTGGGTGGAGACTTGAACACATACTTAGAAGACAAACTAGCGCAACCTCTACCTGAAAACCAGGTGGTACAGTGGTTGCTTTCGATTTCACTCGCCCTGCGGTCACTCCACTGCGACGCTCATTGCCCCTTCTACGGACTATCGCTGGAGCGGGTTTTCTTCGGCAATACTGGAGGGATGCTATTAGGCTTACCCTTACCACCCTTTTTATACTTCAAGCAGATAATGGATCGCAGAAATGAAAGGGTTGTGCTTGAGAAGGAATACCCACCCGAGGCCATCCAGAAGAAGTTGTATCACCCTAACCTAAGCGATGTATGGCATCTCGGACTCATTATGCAGAAGTTGCTCTCGGCACAAACTCAATTCTCCTTGCGCTCAAGCGCAATTCAGCAGCTTTTGATCCACATGATGAAGCCAGAGCTGGAGTGTCGGATCCCGTTAGACGAAGTGATTAGATCACTGCAACATATCATTGGGGATACTAAACCATCGGAGCACCCTCCACTCGACCTAAACATACATGCACATGGGAATAAGGCTGCGGTTCGTGATAGAGTGGTTTCGCCAACACTGCTCCAGGCTGTTGCGCCGGACATGAAGGAAACTCAATCGACTAGTAAGGAGTACCCTTTGGCGCCTCACGTTCTCAATAACTCTTCGGCATCCAGGGGGTTTACCCTTTCTATGAGGGAGCGCACCGATGCTGAGCAGCAGAGGCAGATCCATAGTGCTCTGCTTGCAGCTCCTGAAAGTACAAAAATGAGACAGGGCATCAATAATAATGATGACACTCATGAAGTCTCTGCTCACCAAGAGAACGCACGCGCCCCTCAGGATAGTTGGCATCTCAGGGCCATGAAACAGTTTGAGGAGCTGCAGCGAATGAACACGATTTCGCCAGCTCGCATGAACAATCAAACGGACCCACAAAATGGTTCTGCAGGCCGTAGCTGCCGAGGTCTGACAACGCGCCCTATTAATGCTAGCCGAGGTTATGGTGCCCCAAAACAGTTCAGTACGTTTCTTGAAGATTCCTTTTCTGCTGATGAAGTCGCTAATCATAATCGGCAAAAAAATATCCGAAGGCATATCAAAAATTGGAATCAGAAACGTATTGAGGAAATCGCCCTTAATGCCAACCAGCATAATAACCTGGTAGTAACAGACTGCTCCAGTGTCGTAATTGTTGCACCACGTACAGCAGGCTTGCCTGCTTCCCAAAAGGGCCAGCTCACACCAAGAGCAGCTGCGAACTCGAAAAGGGCGGGATCAAAAACACCTAATCCGACGCTCAGAGTTGAGGACAGTAATGGCAAAGCACGGATGAATGACAGAATGGTGAAAACCCCATCCCCCACAAAAGCATTCCTGGATCGCAGGGCAAATATTGTATTACAAAAAGAGGGAGACCAGGTTCAACAGCATCCAAGCATTTTATCGAGCATACAACCGGATAACATAATCATACGCACGCCCTCGACGATTTCGTCCTCGAGTGTAGCCAAGCTCCCTCCACGGGAACCACCGCGACGTATGGGAGCTAAGTACACGGATAGTGACCGCCCCAGGAGCCCTCCAGCCGTTCCTTTGAGTCGTGTAGATTCCTCGCAACTCGCCAAGGCCTCCTTGCACTCGTCCATCTCTGGCATTGGCTCTTGCCCGTCCGCTTCCGAGGTTTCCTCCAGGAAACAGGACGTCTCTATAAAAGATCAGCGATCTCCTCAGGAGCTCCCATCGCAGCTGGTTTCAGGCATGGGCAGGCCAGTAAGCCTTTCTTCTCCTTCTGAAGGAGCTGTCGTGGATGCGCAGATATTGACCACACTGGAGTGGACTCTCAACGGGCTTCGCAGTGTCCTCCGTAACCTCTTACAAGACCATTCGCTCTATAACGAAGTGATGACAGCGGTTCTGAGCTTTGTGACTAGTGGACAAGAGGGTTGCCTAAACTCACAGCGCAACGAAGTTTTTCTCTACCAATTAAAGAGAATGATTCCGAGCGAGACCCTCTTCATGACGGTGGCCTCTCTGTGCGCACAATTTGCCGCACTTGAGAGACTCAGCCAAAGTGCAAAAGGACAACGTCATTTCTTAGGAAGTGGTAAAGAAAAAGTGAATAAATAATGTTCAAGTATGCCTGTATACATAACTGGATGTAACGCATGGGAACAGCTAGAAAAGATAGGGTTGAGGGAAATCTAATAGATAAATTAAAAGACGTTGCTTGTTTTTCTCCCATTTGTCATTTAAACCCCTTTTCCTTTGATGGGGCTCAATGAGGCGCTTTAAACCATAGAATGTGCTGTTTGTATAAAGATAAGAGCACTCAATCCGAGTCTATACTCCTACTAGATAAATTTGATTGTGTTTATTATTATGATTATTATTATTAGCTCACCTGTTTTGAATTTAGATATTTATACTCTACTCTTGAGCTTTTTGAATTTTCTATATTTTGTTAGTGTCAACCCATAATATTGCGTATGAGTTTAATATTATAGATGAAAAGGAGGGAGGGAAAAGACAATTCATTTTATCAGCTTCAACGGCTGTTATTTATTATTATTATTTTGTTTATTACTTTTTTTTTGATTTGCAGGTGGTTTTATTAACTGTGTGTCGATTACACCTCCAGGGTCAAATAGAACACCGGTTTTAAAGGTAAAATTGTAGATACTGAAATTTTTAATTTGTGTATTATATTGATTTTTGTAAATTTTATTCAACTGTATGGGGTTTGCACATTTTCCCTTGCGCATTAGTTATGAATATCTCCCCTATTTTATTTAGTATGAATATGTGATGTTTTGGTGAGGGATATTTTGTAATATTTAAAAAAATGCAAATGTTTTTCCATATTTTTTTTTGTTTATCAAAACTTACGCTATTCCATTAGATGCCTTCTCTTATCTTAATATTCAAAGGTAGTAAAAAAGAATCTGCTGGTATGGTTCCATAGAATAAGTACACATTTGAAATTTCTAAGGTAAATATTGGTTAAATTAAACCCCAATAAAAGGCATGAAGTGTAAGTTCATAAAGTCTAAATAATTCGTAGAATAGAATAACGAATCTGTGGGAGCGTTGTGTATAGTTTTAAAATAATGATATTTCTAGAATAATGCCATATTATAAGCATATAAGTGGTTTATTATCATTATTAGTAATGGAATAATTTTCCATCACTCAGAAAGAAAATATAGCGTCTCAGTATCATAAAAACCCAAACACATAGTCAAAGGAATCAATATATATATATATATATATATATATATATATATATACTCCCACCATAGGAGGAGTTCCAAATCAAGAGGCTTTGCTAAGTAGCATAAAGATTGAGCCATGTTCTCCTTCAGGCGTAGCGTCAAAGCCGAGGTAAGTCCTCCCGCCACTCATCTCAGAATATCTCCCAACCTGTGATGCCCTTATCTTCGAGAATTTCTTGGAAATACACCATGACTCGAATATTTTGTACTACTATTCAGACACTTCTCTAGTTTCTGTGTCTGAACGTGCACTCCTTGACGGTTCAGGGACAGATTAAGATAGCTACAGTTTTTACATACGCTTGGGTGAACAGTGACTGGTAGAGGCCGACAAGAAATTAGCTGCACTGTATTGTGCTGGTCTCATATTTTCCTCTGTGTCATGCGTTGTTGCCTTTACTCATACCTCATCCCATGGCAAACAAATGTCTTCGTTTCGTCCAAACTCGTCACTCACTGTTGCAAATCCGGCGGCTTTGGAAATGGGTAACAACCCTACAAACGAAACAAAGTCGGATGAGGATCCCATTGTGTCGGGGTCGACCATCACATCTCCCCTCTCCCCAGCTTTTCAGGCAACATCTGGAGATGCAACATTGCTACACGAGGCTGAAAACAATCTTTCTGTGATTCAAAGTGTCGTCGTTTGCTTGCCTTACTTGAATATTCTTGTTCGCATTATTGATTTCATCGGCGATACACGACATTGCGCGCATAGCATGCCTCTTTCCTAATGCTTGAAGTCGCCGATGGGAGTTGTTTTTTTTTCTTTCCAGGAACCTGGGAGGCAACTATCACATTAATGTAAATGCTTTTGCTTCCATGACCTCCATGTACCTGTTCCCGGAAGGTTATCCACAGTACCATTGACAATGCGCTGCTGTCCGTAACGGTTGATACTCAGGACTCTTAGAGAATTGTTATGTGGGCAAGAATGTACAGTGACAAGTCCTTCAGATTCTTAATGGAAAAGAATACCTTTAAACTGCGCAAACAGCTTTCAAGGCTGAACTTGAGTATGAACACCGTGGACTACCTCTACACAAGCTCACAGATGTCTGACGTAAAGCCCTATCAGTTCTCGGGGTTCGAGTCTGAGCAAAAAAAAAAACGTGTGTATCCCTTCTCGTGACACCCACTCTATGGCTCGCGATGAGTCTTGGAGACCGGTGCGGGCGGCCACGTTGATGCGCTTTACAACTGGTACTTGGGGGGTAAATGATAATGAATTGCAGAGGACCTATCTCTGAACATTTGCCGTAGAACAAATGCTGCCAGCGCCAAGCCAAGCCCGAGGACCCACACTGGGTCCGTAACGATACTGACTCGATTTTCGCACTGTCTAGGTTCTAGGTGAATCTTTATGCGAATTAATTATACAATCAAAAGGCCATATGGAACATTCACCTGTAAAGTAAGATTTTAACTGTTGCATTCTATGCTTTTTTGAAAAATGGATATTTAAATGATATTAGCATAGCGTATTCGAGATGGACAAGCTTTCCCCCCTGCTTGATATTATTTCAAAATTCGAAGATAAATCAAAAATTGAACCAATAGGCTTATAGAAAGGTATTAAACAGTTAACAATAATAAAAATGAGCAGCGAAACTGGAACCAGCAGCTCTGCCTCCACATCATTACCTGTAGGAACTCCTGAAGAGGTAGAAGCGATCACCAAGTCATTGGCATCTGGTCACACACATGTGTACTACACAGGATGTAAGTCGCTTCCGACATCCCGGTTGATGCCCACCTCCACCTCTGAAGCAAGTTGTCCGCCGCAAACTTCAGAACAAAGTCAGGGGTTGGTGCGAAAAGAGATTGACACGACACTTGGGGACTTTAGCTTTCTACCTCATCCACAGTACGCTAATAGTCGCTGCTCTAATAAACTGTTTTATTTGCACCGATTGTCTATCAATCTTAGCAACTAGGGTGACAATTACAGTTCCAGAACTAAAAGGAAAGCAGCAATAAATGTATCGGTTTTAATACATCGCTTTCCCTACCTCCTTATTATGACACATCTAAACAGAAGCTTTTTAAAAATTCAATATATCCCATACCTCTTTTTCCCTTGAGGATTTATTTTGTATGTGCTTGCTAATATTTTTCGTGTGTAAATTGGCATATAAACATACGAAGAACCGCTATCGTTAATTTTTCAATTCATGTTCCTCTACATTTAGTTTCAAATACAGATTCCCATATTCCTAAGGAGGTGAAGACGCTCTCTGTTGTAAAAAAATAAATATCAAAAAAAGGGTAATAGTGTTGATTAAAGGCTATGGCAGTCGCTTCTTCTCGTCCAGTAGAGATTGTTGTCAATGACACGCCCTCTAGACGCACCGTATACTTTAGATGTGATCTCGATCTCCTGCGCTGCAATATGAGGTATTTCGACCCTATTATTAGGAAACAATTGGATGTGGAAGGGGCAAATCAATGTGGAGCAAGTGAAGGCAAAGACAACCCTACAGGTGTCTTCGTACCCACTGAATCCGGCTGCATCACTTCTTCAGCTGAGTTAGTTTCTATAAAGGTGAATTGCGATGTTGATGTTTTCCACTGGCTGTTTGATTGGATGATGGCGTCAAAGAAGCCAGTGTTGAGGCCTTCTATTGTTGTGTCTATATTGCTCTCCTCGAGTTTTTTAGTTATGAGCGACTTAGTAGAGGTGGCTTTGCACTATCTGTGCGATCACTTTGTGGAAGTTATCCTTTCAGAGGTGGACATGAGCTGTTTGACGGGAGAACTAGTTGGGCGCCTATGCAGCATCATCACAGACGCGGATTTAGCTCGGTGGTACTTGTGCTTTCATCAAAGTGGGAAAGAAAATCACCCTAACCGTTCCTTTATGACGTCTTTGTTGTGGCACTGGGTCATCGATCGCGTCGGCTATGCGGTTTTCCGAACACAAAGTCCTTCTGATGGTGGTCGCTGTGGTGTGCCATCATTGAGGAAGGCAGCTCTCCGACAACCTGAACCCCGAGATGCTCCAAAGAATGAGGGAGCTGCACGGCGTTCTGCGCAATTAGTCAATGATTCAAAAAAAGGAAACAGCTCCCGGAATCAGCCCCGTGCGGGAGAATTCTCTGAAAGTGAAAATCACACATCATATAACGAATTTAAAGGTGAAAACAACGGTGGTCTACGATGGTGCTGTCTGTGTGGCATGCTCTATGATAATCAGGAATATCGGCGTATTGTTCGTAGTACAGCTCACACAGGCCCCCGAGGAGGGGCTTCCCTGAACGATAGGCGGACCATTTCGAGTCCGCTTTTGCTTTCCTTAAAGGAACCCCTGTGTACGGGTCTATCCTTTCCAAAGGGCGGGCCCTCTATGGGTCCGCGGGGCGCGATCCTCACAACACACACACCCTCCCGCCTTTTAGTGTCCCTAGAGCCACCTTCACCTCAGCTAAAGAGCCGCGCCGTCGAGCATTGGGCTTGGCAGATAATAGGTGTGATGTGGTTTGTCTCTTGCTCTTGCTGTAAGCGCATCCTGCCGTTAATCGAGGTTGCCTCGCACCATTGTAAGAGCGCCACAAATGGTGTTGAGTTTGCGCCGGCCGAGCGGATCGCGCCCGACACGCGCGCGACCTCGGATGTGTACAGCCTTATTCACTGGTACGAGCACATGGCGCGGACAGGTGTGTACCGTGAGGAGGGCAACCTCGAGCCCATACGCTGCCCGCTAAGTATGACTGGCCTCCTCAAGGCCGAGAGAATTTCGCTATCAAGTCCAGGAGTAAAGCAGCAGCGCACATCGTTTCTTATAACGGACCGTCCCAGCAGCAGCTATGCTGTGCGTACTTATACATGGGACACACACCCAACAGCCGTGGATGAGGTGGTGATGAATGGGATTGTCTCCCCACCCAGCCACGGGAATGGACGTCTCGTCGACGTTGATGTTCAAAACCACTATGAGCGGCAGTTTATGAACGCGCTTACAGTGCGGTTGCCAGTAATCCAGGCCACATCTTTATCATTGCCCGCAAAGCCCCAGGAGTTGCATCATGAGAGCAATCCTATCGCTGCTTTTCAGGCCCAGCTTCTCAATTTCACGGATGGTAACTCAGTCTCGAGTGAGTGTACCTCTTCAAGGGCGTTGCGAACAGGCAATAAGAGTCGTTATTCTGGGGTTTCTAGAGCTAGCAAGCCTTCTGGGAAGGCCACCGTACTAAGTGTCTACAGCAACTCTTTGAGTACCCGAAACTCTCGTTTTCATAATCATCGTAGGAACAAAGACAAAATGTTGAGAGAAGTGGGACACTTGCCTCATGTCACAGCCAAATTCAAAAATTGATACATAAAAAACACAGTTAGCGATAAATATATTTTTTATATTTTTTTAGATAACAAAGCTTCCTGCCTTCCCTACTCGACTGAAGCCTATCGAAATTCTAAAATATTCCTGTTAATGTGACTTTTACTGGTGTATTAGAGTCGTAGGAGAACCATGGTGGTGAAATATCTTAGCGTATAGACGTAGGTGTTTATACACGCTTTCATGTGCATTTATTTATATCTGTGTAACTCAACAGTGCTATCCTTTCGGTATGATGCTTTTCGGTAATAGTTTCAACTGACGCAATGAACTCTGTAAAAAAAAAAACGACAAAGATGCATTCCTTTCTCTCAACATTCTTTGTTTGCTTTGTACTCTTCCCTATCTAGTAGTGGTGATGCGTCTACGGCGATGCATCTCCACGTATTCGGCACAGTTCTGCATCTTATTAGGTGATTGGGAGCGCGGCCGTTTATCTTCTGCTCTCAAGTCAACGCATCGCCTTGAAAGCGATGCTCCTGTCGTATACCGTAACCCTGAGCACGCGCACCCGTGGTGGCGTGAGATGCCTTCAGTTGAGAAGCTAGAGCGCATTGATGTTCTGACCTATCATTTAGGACGTTATCCCCGCTTGCGCTCAGGAAAAAACGAGAGGCAGTCGCGCCTTAAAGCACAGACGCCACTAGAAAGCAATGAGGCCGACGGCTGCGTGAGTAAGACGGACGACTTGGCGCAAGGGGGGGACCCTTACTTGTCGATAGGTGTGCTGTCTCCCCGTGGCAGTCCCCTTAAGGGGGTTCGTATGGTGAGCGATGCAGTCATTCTATCGCGAAACCCGAAGGCAAGAATGTTAGAGGCACTGCAGTTGCCGCTAAGGCATGTTGCGGCATCAGGGGCATCGGCGACTACTTCAGTTCAAAAGGCAATGGTGGTACCAAGCCCACCACTGCAGCTCAGGTTTCCTCCATCTACAGCGGCAACATCATCGATGTTGACTATTCCAACGGCTCGATCTGTTCGGTTTAGGGTTGAGGCTGAATCCGTGGAGAATGTCGACTACATCCACCCCCTTACCCCTATTGAACGAGTTCATGCTATTCACAAGACATGGCGACGTCGCCGTGGGAAGAGACCGCAGCTGGAGGAAGATTTACCGAAAACCGGCACCGCTGGGGTCTGTTCTGATGCTCTTAATCTCACAAACAACTCATTTTGGGAGGAGGAGGCGGTGCTATTCCGCTTTGGTATGGGTGGTCGTGCCGCCCCCGATGGCGTTCCCAGCTTTGATGGGCTCTTTAGGCAACACTGGAAAGACTTTTTAGTAACAGAGATGGTAGTTGATATCGCGTGCCCCTGCGGTGGGCGACCTCTGTCGAGAGATTATTCCTTCATTATCCCGCCGCTACCGCCGTGTCTTGTAAATCACGATAGCAGCAATAAGGGACGTAACGCGTTGTCGGGGGCATCAAAATCGGATGCAGTCTTGAGCACGACAACTGATAAAGAAGATGAAAGTGCTGTCCGGGTTGCAGTCGATTCATTTAACACAAACGCGGAGGAGCCAAATAGTGGCGACACTCGCCTGGATCAAGATAACATTTCCTTTTTTCACGTGGATGTAGCTACCAGTGTGGAGGAGCAGCGACGCGACGCTCTTGGGTACTTGAAACGCAAACCACAACAGCGGTGCTCAGCTCTCAAACTTCGTGGCGAAGGAAAAAGATCTTTTCTACTCCGTGAAGGGGAAGTTGACCAGGGTGCAGCGATACCGGATGATGTGGTGACGTCAATAGTTCCCACAGAAAGCAGCTTCGAAGAGGACAAACGGGAATTGGACAAACTCGAAGAACTTGAGGCTGTGTTGCACCGACGCGAACAGCGGCAGTCTGTGGCGCACGACAAACTACCTATAGCGGATGGTGATTCGACGAGTCTCGATTCGACAATCGAGTCCTGCACGCCGCGCTACCTGGAGTGCACGTTGCACAAGCAACACGTGGCGCACAGCACGGCCCTGGCTGCCATCGCCCAGGTGCTCCGAGTCCACCCACGCGTCATCAGCGTTGCTGGGATCAAAGACTATATCGGCGACACCGTGCAGCGCCTGCGCGTTGAGGGTGTCTCACCACGCTCCGCATTGCAGGCAAACCGCATTTTTCGCAGAAAAGGCTTGCACATTACGCTATCCGATTTTTCCTACAAAACGGCCCCTTTGCGATCTGGCGAGTTGTTCGGGAACCACTTCCGTATTGTGCTACGCGATGTGGAGGCCCCCAGGAACGTGATACAGGACGCAGTGAACGCCTTTGTCACCCATGGCTTTCCGAACTACTACGGCTGCCAGAGGTTTTCGTGGTTTGCCGGCAAAGAGGATGCCGCCTTTGCACTTCTCCGTCACAACTGGCTCGGGTTCGCCTTTCGCTTTCTTAACTACACCACTACCAGCCGCACCCTGCGGCAGCTGTTGCAGCGAGAAAAGAAGTATCCTAACCCGGTTATGGATGAATACCGTCGGAACGTTGTCCGCCGTCTGAGGCAGATCGCGATCGAGCCAAAGGACCTTGACGATGGGCCCTTTCTATCCATGCCGTCGCTTAGCGAGCCTCAGATCACGAACAGCGCTGGCGAGCCGCTGAATCAAAAACAACAGCTTATCATTTCGCAGCTCCGCGAGGCGTACTTCGATCTTCATTTACAGAGCCGTCGACTGACCGCGCAGAGGCTGTCAAGCTACTTATGGAACCAGGTCCTGACCCTGCGTCTACAGCACTTTCCTTCAGACGTGGTGCTTGATGGGGACTTTGTTGTGCCTGCAATCTATCGAAATGTTTCCAGCAATACCTGGGATCGCGCGGAGTGCGTTCAACAGCATCGTGATGTCGTCAGCGCAGCGAATCGCCACCTCTACTCAATTAAGGATGTCGTGCACCCCGGCTTTAGCTTTGAGGGTATTTCACTCCCTGAGAACGAGATTGGCTCCTATTACGCACACGTTTGTGACAAGTACCGTTTGGACTGGAGAGCCAAGCACACAAAGACAGGTCTCAAGGACTTCTGTGAGCCACCAAGACCTATCATTCGACACCCCATCGAGCTCTCCTTCATTCATGATGTGGGGGCGCGCACTTTGACGCTAGAGTTTGCCTTGGAGCGGGGGTGCTACGCGAACGTTGCCATCACGGAGCTGATGAGACAGGCGCGCTGCGTCGGCGCGGAGAGCCTAACGCTGCTTCCGGTCCCGGAGGACCTGTGGGACCGGCTGGGCGAGCGCGATCCGGGCTATGTGACGTCCCTGCAGGACATCTACCCCGACTACGACGATGGGCTCGGCACCGTCCATGACACGGAAACGATCCCCATGCAGGCCGGCTCCGAAACAAAGGTCTGGGACCTGCCAGGTCCGCTTTTCTTGCCCAGCAACCAGGACCCCTACCGCAAGGCGCAGCAGTGGGGCTCTCGGCACCTGCTGCGTAACATGCAAAGACGCGTGATTGAAGCCGAGGGCATGAAAAACAGGCTGTTTGAAAAGCCGCTGGCTAGGAAACTGGTGGAGGGTGAGATTGCGCAGTACGCTGGTCATACCGTACCCATGCCGCCCAATGCCCCTAGTAAGCGAATGTTCTTTAAAGTTTTGCGGCGCAACCGACGGTACGCCAGGGCCCCTAAAATGACACCGCGCTTCGTGCGCAGGACCCAACTCCAGAGTCGCAGTAAGGCCTTACCAGCATTCCAGACGCTCAATAAGGACTCGTGGAATGTAACTTGGTAAAGTTATCCAGGCGCAATTTCCAAAGAGATGTCGTGTATGTGTATAATTCTGATATCAATTAAAAATTCCATAGGTATCCCGTATCAGTATTCGTTAGGTAAATTCACATCTATTGATTTCTGATTGGATGGCTGGTGGTAGTGGATGCAGCAGTTGCAGACGAACTGTCGTCCTTTTTACTTCTTTTTCACAGTGCTATTTAACTCGATAAGTCAATTCGGTAGTTGTAAACTGTATCAATCACGTGAAATAAACTGATTAAGTTACCTTTGTCTTGTTGGGCTTGTTCTTTTATGCACTCACAATATTTCGAACTATTTGCATTTGTTCTCTGCGGTGTCCCACAGCTTATTCGCCAAATACCAACGCCCTTAAGCGTAAAAAAGTTGCCAGAGTACCAGATTCTTTTCTCCGAGGCAAATTAAACAGCTAGTGAATATAAAGCCACAGGGGGAAAACAAACCGTTTAGGGACGGAAATAGAATACCAAACTGAAAAATGATGTTGGCGATGGACCGCGTCGCGTGCCATCGCACGGCAAAAGACGACGCCCCACCGTACGACCCCTCTATCTGGGAGGGCCGCGACTGTGCCTATATTACCTATCTTGCGAATCAGCTGAACGACCCAGTGGTCCGACAAAGGCTGGCAACACGTGTGTCGGGGGGACAGTTGGCGTCGAGAATTCCCCGCGCTACGGTAGATTCCGCTCCGCCCCTTGTCCGGCCGCCGACCATCTTGGAAAGCACTGGGGGCTATTGCAGCCATCTCTGGCAGTGGGCCGTTTCCTCGTTCGTTCGCCTCGCCATCTCCTTTTTACCGAGCTTTTTCAGACATCCCGTTATCCCGTCAAGCGCTTCCATCGAGGAGCTCTCTTCGGAGGAACTGCTCATGCAGATGCAGCTGGCTCTGGCTGCAGGAAACGTTGAGCGATCGACCCAGATCGCACGTGAGCTGTCAAACCGGCGTGTTTCGTTTGAATTTCAGTCGGCAACCGCAGATCCGAGTGCCGTCCCTTTGGACAGATTTGGCATGGAGTCCGCGCATGCTAGGCGCTCCAATTACCCTTCTGGAAGGTGCTCAGGCGGGATATCGAGTCCCACAGCTGCAAACGCAGGCACGTTCAGCAGGACGAATTCTCTGGGCTCAGGGCCTCCGCATGATTTTTTACCCTTCGCCAAGGATGAGCTAAAGGTACCGGTAGCCACAGGGGGCTGCTCTTGGGCGTCGCTTCTTCCCGGCCACAACTCCACGACAAGTGTCGATCTCCCACATTGGTACCCCGCCCCCCATCTACACTAGCGGGCGTTTGCTGCATCTGCATAGAACTGGCGCTTTCAGTATGTCACCAGAGAAGACGCCCATTACGCGCACAGCTATTGCTGTGGTTGTATAGGGAAAAAATCGAGTGATGCGAAAGAGGACACAGGAGGAGTGATGGCTGCCCTATAGGTGGGCCTTTTTCTTACACCGCATCTGTTACCTTAAATAAAAACTACAACAGATGCGATAATTCCGCCGCGCCCCAAGGGGTAGGAGTCTTTAGGTATTTGCGCGTTCTGTCGCCTCTTGTTCCTTTCGCATATGTTTCTCGAACTATGTAACTCTTATTTTCCTATATTTTCTCCCCAAGCTAGATTTTTCAATATATGATAACCGTAACCTGATCACACACTATTTTTTTTTAGCAGCAGATACGCACTCATACGTATATTCTTTTCGTTACTTTCTTATCTATAACAGATTTTTTTCCTGATGAAACCAAACCCTATAAAGGAGGCCATCCATCATGGCGTTTTTTGCTGTTTAGAACGCGGATCCCTTGTGTCTAGAGGCATTACGAATAAAGGTACAGGGAAAGTGATCTTCAAGTATCCTGTTAGCGCTGTCTTCTTCTGACTAGGCCCTTGATGTGGACGAAATCGCGTGGTATCCTCGATCCCACAGATGCATTGTTGTGGGCCCCGACATATGGAGGGCTCAGGAATGACTTTTTCCATCCCCTTTCTGTTCACACACTTGGGAGCAGCGGGCTTACCACAGCATTTTATTACGAAATAAATGTAATTTGGAATACGACGTAGCGGAGTTATTGCATCTTCGGTGTAAGAGGAAAGGAAAAAAGTAAACCAACCAATGAAAATAGAAAAAAAATGCATTAATCCATATTGAAGGTTTATTGGCAATAGAAGTTGGAAAAAGATAAAAAAACAGTCTAACGCAAATAAACCAGTTATCACTAACTTTCCCATCGTTTAATTCACGTTCTGTAATAGGCATAATCTATATCTTGAAACGTGTAATGAACTCTTTCGAGTTTGACATTATTTTTTTTTTGCGAAAGGGGTGGGAGCATATATCGTGCGTTTCAGGCACCGATGCCAGCAGCTGCTTCAGTTACTTTTCGTGGGACACGGCCGCATCGCGCTCATGTTTTTGCTTGAGCGCTGCTGCGCGCCTTTGCCAAAAAAGGTTTCCGGTACTGCTATCGCTATCAGAGCTTTGGGATTTCTCGTCAGGGCTTTTTCGCCCACCTCTGGCGGCGCCCTGTGTTGCATTTCCCTTGCCCGTACCAGAGCTCCACGACGAGGTCGCGGTTGAGGAACTGCTACGAGAAGGGGACGGGGCCGGCCGACTTCGCTCGCTGGTGAGCGTGCTGCTTACCGAAGATAGCACGGATCCCCTCTTAGAAGATGACGGAAATGAGTATTCAAGAGACACGCTTGCATCGCTTCTTGTGAGTTCCGGAACGCTTTTGGACGATTTGCGGGCATTCTCTTCGCTCACGTAATCTTCGGGCAGGCTGTAGGACGATGACTTGAAAGGCGTGTACGAAGTAGAGGTCGATGTTGGCGATATCTTTAAAGGCAGTTTTTCCCATTTTTTGACACCCGCCTTCTCTTCTTTACCCCCCGGGGTGTGTCTGCTACCGCTCTTCATTGTGTAACTCATTTTGCGAAAGGGCGGCTTTTTATAGGGCAACGGCTCCTCTTCGTATGCATGGACAATCTCTACTGTAACTCTCTTGTTCGTCTGCTTGCTTTTTCGTACAGTGCCACGATGACGTTCCTGTTGTTGCTTCGATCGCGTCTCTTGCTCTGTGAGGTTGCTCTTCAGTCGCTGCAAATGCGCACGAAGCGTGTAAAGGGTACAGGCCAACTCAACGCGAGTCGCTTCGCCCAGCTCCGTCGCCTTCCCCTCTGCGTCGCCACACTTTGCCTTCTTGTCGTCGATTAGATGGAAGGCTTCGATCAGTTGCTGCCGCATGTCATCGAGAGCGATCGCCTTGAGCCCGCATCTCTGAATACCATCCACGATTTTATCGACCGAATCGGCTGCGATTTCTAGCGGCGGCCAACCGGCCTGGTCTTCGGCGAGCACGTTACGCTGTTTCGTTGGATTCAGGGCCTCGTCGTTTGCTTTGGGCTTCTCCGCTCCAGCGCTGCGGGGCGCATCATTGAGCGATGTGTGGGACGACAGTTCAGGAGCCACCTTACCAATCGGGCTCAGGCCTCGGGCTGAAGCACCTCCGGACGTCGAGCCGCTTTCAACTGCCCTAACGCTACGCTGTGGCGAAATCAGGGAGGGCGTTCTCTGCCGTTCTGCTGTGCCTTCTGGGGCTTCGGGGCCCGAAACGGTACCGCAAGGTGGGGCTGAAATTTGCACTTCAGATTTTTCCGTCTCTCTCGAAGCTGCCGAGACCTCCGTTTTCGTATTGGCATCACATGCCGCGCCCACGCGTTCTTCCATAAAGGTGCCACCAGACGCCCCTTCCAAAGCTACCGAAGCGCTTTCTGGATTCTCGCTCGCGCAGTTATCGCGGATGTGCGTCCTGTTGAGCTCCAGGCAGGGATAGGGAATCTTAGGCTTCGCTGCAGTCTCGGGCATCGCGTCCAATCCGGGATGTTCGGGGAGCCCCGCACCCGAGTTGAGTGCAGATACCACATAGGAGAACCATCCCAACGCAGGGGCCTCATCTCGGCGCGCCACGGCGCCGGCTGGTGCAGTGGATGCTAGCGCAAATCCTGGGGACATCCCAGCAAGCGATTTTGGGCCTGAATTCGTGTGATTATATAAATAGGATCCATAAGGATCTCGGTAGCAGTCATTATAAGCAAGACCCAGATGAAAGAAAGTACTGTCTGTCGACTGCATTGATTCGACCCCTCTATCTTCACTTCCTTTCTTTGTAGGGGCTCCTCCTACCTCTCGACTGGAGACAATTTTTTAGTTTTGAGTATGGAAGTGGTTCAATAGCCTATTGGACCATGTATTGACCTTGGGAAAAAAAAAAAACAGCAATAAAGGAGGCCGAGTTAGTGTGTTGCCATTAATAAAGACTATAAGGGAAAATAGGAAACAATGCGAAAGCAAGCAATAGTCTTATAGTAATAACGGTGTTGTGCCATTGATATCGATAAAAAAAGAAGCATTCATTTACACATTGGTAAAAAATCCATTGCACGATAACTTAAAAAAGAAGCGAGACATCCACAATATCCTCTGGGCGACCAATCAGAATAACCCTTTCTCGCTCTTTCTTTGAAGCTTCAATCAGAGTGACGACAAGTGATTTGTACACCTTCTCGGAGGTCATGAGGCCCGTTGATTCTTTGCAAACATCACAGTAGACCACACCTTCACGTCCCCCAGAAGGGGCCTTGAGGACGAAAACCATCTGGAGACGACGGGGCTTGAGGCCTAGAAGGTCCGAGATTTCATAAGATCCGCTCCGAATCCGCCTTAGCAGTGGTAGCTTGAAGCCCCCCGTAGCGGCGTACGCTTTGAAAATCCCTGTGCGCGGGTACTCCCCGAGAAATTCCCGCACCTTCGTGTTTCGCATCACGAGCGCGATGGAGTGGTTATAGACAGCGTTGGAGTTTATCTGTGCGCGTCGTATAACCTGGAGAGCTGTGGTATAGACTACCATGCAACACAAAAAGCCGCTCACAAAACCCATACGTGCGACCATCTGCGGGCTAAACTGGGTAATAAAAAAGATCCCTTTGAAAAAAATGTACATGACGGAAAGGGTTAACGCGACACAGGCGAATATTTTGAAGTAAAAGACAACGGTGTCGGCTGGGAGGCCGAAAATGGTACCACGATAACGAAGAGTCTCAGTGTCGTAAACCAAGTCATCCACTTTCACCTTGGGGGATGATCGACGAAGCAAATTGGCTATGAACGTGCATTGTGGTGTGTGCAGCGTGCACCTATCATCAGGGGAAGTCAGCGCGACGCCGCGGGAGCGCCGTAAAAGGAGACCTGAAGAAGGTCCGTGATGGGTTCCTGTAAACGTGGCGAGCCCCCTGCGCGCTAATAGCGTGGCATTGATTTGCCCCCCAAATTTCGATGTTGCGACGCCTCTACAGGGTAAGACTGTGAGGTGGTACATCCTTGGCAATCACACCTTTCCTAGTCACCTTATATTTCTAAATGAGGTGTTCAATATTATAGAAAACAGATTCACCGTCACGGACTCATTCAACTCGGAAAGGTTTAAAGGACCTATTTACACCTTTTTTCCTATTTTACCTTTGCTTTTGTTGTACACAAACTGAGAGAAAATAGCTCTATCCTTTTCGTCCACACAGTTTCATAGAGAAGGGCGAAAGTGAGTCCAAGTAGTACACCTTTTATACGCGAAGGTCAAGATGACGGTAAACTTTTTCCCCATAAAACGCAATTCCAATGAACTGGACACTCGTATGCTTGCAAACGCTTCCCAGAAAGATTCGGATGCTCATAGCTCGTAGAATATACAAATGCCATATAACTCCCCTGTACCTTGAGTTTTAAGAGTAGGGGGTTTGGGAGTAATGAAAGTAATGATAATATTAATGCAACAACAGCAACAACAAAGCTGAGGAAGGCTATAAGCAAAATCAATCGAATTCTAATACATATATATATGTATATATATCTAATCACCATTTTTGCGGTACGGAAAAAAAAACACGCTTAAAATTATGCCTTTAAAGCAATTGTTCCATCACCATGATACGTGTATGGGAAAAAAGATCAAGTCTATGTGTAGACTTAAAAAATACAAAGAACGACAATAGAGCACCACTAAGCCTTAACAGGGCAACGCAAATTGTTATGTATTGATCTCGCCTTTATATTCAATAATGATTTACTGCCTAGATGCGTCTGCATCTTAGTTATACTTTTATGGTGCTAGCAATAATAATTAATGTGAACAGAAGGAGAGTAATTGCCACAATCAGGACTATGCAGATGAGCTTTTTATTGACCTTTTTCTGAAGCTTTTTTGCCCTTTGAAGCTCGGAAAGTGCGGTCTCTACATACCTTGAGCTACTTTGCACATTGTTGAGAACAACGTCTAATAGCTCGCCTTGCTCGTTAACCAATATTGCCATATCATTAAATATTCGATTGAGCTCACGCATAGAGTGCTCGATGCGAAAGATGTCGTTTCTGGTTTCTATAATCGTTGCAAGAACTTCCTTGCTTTGCTGGAAGATGTAGCTATTAAGGTTGTTATCCAGAACCTGCTGTGCAAGTTGCTTAGCAGTATCATCGTCGATCTCGGTGTTCTCTGAGTTCTTGCACATTATCTTTATTTGGCGCACGGTATGATCTTTATAGGACGCCTCATTTGTCATTTGTAGTTTGCGGTAGATCTCCATTACCTGCATAAGCTTACTGAAAAGGTATCTATATTGATTGTCTTGAATACGCACGATCGCAGTATTAGCTTGCAGCATCACCGGGTCCTTTTTCAGCGTTTCAGTTTTCTTGTTCATGGTGTCCAGTCTTTCTTTCGCAAGGCTAGCTTTTTCATTGCAACGGCCAGAAAGCGTTTGAATTTCGCTCCGTAACTGTCGAGCGACGTTTTGATCAATAGTTTGAAGGTTCACTGTGTGTTTATTCTGTAGCTCTACCGTAAGCGCTTCAATCTCTGAAATGACTCCTCTTGACTCATCTACGTCTTGGAAAAAGGCATCCAGCGTATCGGCAGCATTTCTGTCTAGCTCGCTCACGGGTAGATTAAAGCTCACAATGGCGCTCTTTCTGCGGTATTCAATGCCAACCTCTGGTGGTGTGTAAACGCCATCATTTTCTCTCTGCTTATCCGTTTTTAAAGAAGCAAGTGCTCTAACTAGCGATAATCGATCCATTATGCTTTATTATTGTTTCAATTGATTCGGCCCAAGTGTTTGGATTTTTTCTAATAATCCTTTCACACCAAAAAAAAAAAAAGGAGAGGAGAAAAAGGAAATGAAACTTAATATACATTCCTCACTCTCCCGTTCTAAAATCTAAGCAGAAAGGCAAAACCGTTTCGCCGTACGGGATTAGGAAACATGTTATTTATTTCTATTTGTCTCAGCTAATTTATTCTGCCCTTTTCACGTAAGGCATGTATGGTAAAAACAACAACATACACTGTAATAGAATGAATTCATATGCTCCACTCAAGTTTAATTATTTTCCTTTTAATAGCCTTTACCCTGTATCAATAATACACGTGCTATTGCGCCGCTTACTGAAGATTATCATATGTGGACGTAAGCTCAAGGTTTACGAAACCACAGACGACCAAATAGCGAGAAGTGTGGGCAGAGTTCATAACAAAAACAGGTACCATACCCCAAGCCTTCCATACCCGCCCAACTCCTTGTTTTCTCTCCCTTGCCTAAAAGTGCTCACCAATGTTCACGGGAAGCTCTTCGATCTGGGTCGCGTAGAACTGTTCAACGTCCTTCAGGAGGCGCAGCTCGTCCCGCTTCACAAAGCTAATTGCCAGGCCTTTACGCCCCATGCGGCCGGTTCGCCCGATGCGATGGATGTACTGCTCACGCGACAGCGGAAGGTCGTAGTTAATCACCAGCGACACCCGCTCCACGTCGATCCCGCGCGACCAGAGGTCGGTCGTGATGAGCACGCGGCTATTCCCTTGACAGAAGTTGCGCATGATCTCGTCGCGCTCGGCCTGCGGCATGTCGCCGTGCATGGCGCTAACGGTGAACTTCTCTCGAGTCATCTTCTTGACGAGCTGCTCGACCTTCTTGCGCGTGTTGCAGAAGATCACGGCGTGGGCGACCGTGAGGGAGTCGTAGAGGTCGATGAGGGTGTCGAACTTATTCTTCTCCTCGTCGACGGCGACGAAGTACTGCATGATGCTGTCCACCATGATCTCGTCGCGCTTGACAAGGATGCGGACGGGCTCGGTCATGAACTTCTCCGTCATGTTCAGGACGTCGGCGGGCAGCGTGGCGGAGACGAGGACGACCTGGAGCGGAGGCACCATGCGGTAGATGTCGTGGATCTGCGCCTTGAGCCCCTTTCCCAGCATCTCGTCCGCCTCGTCCAGGACGAGCGTCTTGAGGGCCTCGACGCGGAGGCACTTGCGCTTGATCATGTCGAAGACGCGGCCCGGGGTGCCCGAGACGATCTGCACGCCCGCCTCCAGCCGGCGCATGTCCTCCTCGGTGCTCTTTCCCCCCACGCAGGCGTAGGCGGTGAGCCCCATGTGGTGCCCGATGTTATTGCAGAGGTCCTGCGTCTGCACGGCGAGCTCGCGAGTCGGGGAGAGGATGAGGGCCTGCACCGCGCGCTGGTGAGGCTCGCAGGCCTGCAGGAGGCAGACGCAGAAGGCCGACGTCTTGCCGGAGCCCGAGCACGCCTGCGCGACGAGGTCGCGCCGCTCGAGGAAGGGCAGAATAAAGCGCTTCTGTATTGCCGTCGGGTGCTTGTAGCCGAAGCTGTACATCCCTTTCAGCAGCTCGTCCTTCAGCCCCATCGACTCGAAGGTCGGGATCGCGAGCACATTCGCCTGCAGGTCAGCCTCGACGTCCTCCATCGCTTTACGATTCGCGTCGTGGGCGTGGGGGTGGATATGGCGCGGCTAGTGAATCCTTGACTTCTTGGTTGCCGTCTCGCTTTATATTTTTGGACGTCGGCCAACTATAGAGATCCTTCTCTAGAAACTTGGCTTTGTTTAATGACTCAAAAAAGACACCGCCGTAGGTTTACACACCAGAAGAGCAAAGGTTAAGAAAAGCAAATTGCTTAATCAAAAATAATAATATAGTAAGCAGCCAATATGCTACTTGCACAGGATACATTTTTCTTTCGATTCTCTATAGCCCAAACTATGGACACCTCCACTTCCCGCCCCCTCCCTGATAATATACAAGGAGGGAGCAGTAAAGGAGGGGAGGGAAATCTGAGTATTACAGAAAATAAAGGGATAAAAGGGCAGACAGCGTCTGCTTGTGTTTTCATTACAGAAGCCCTTTACCTCCTCTCTACCATAACGAAAATTTTCCAACGAGGAAAGGATGGCATGCATTGATGGCTGAAAAGGGCGTTCCTTGCACAGGAGCACGCGAAAAAAAAAATAAAAGACAGGACTTAGAGAATTTACGGGGTGCACGGCCTCTGCTGGCTCAAATCCAGGAGTGGTCCTTATCAAGGAGGAGCCATCATCCCTGGCGGTTATTCCGCTCCATGCGCTCACGATACAACGTCTCACGCAGTTCCGAAATAACCGTGGTGCTCCGACGACAGCTCCGCTCGAGTACTTGGACTTGATGCCGAAGTAGCTTCTCGCTCTCCAGCGCCCGCGTTAATTCGTCGGATAACGTATTCCCATCTTTAACCACAGGGGCGTTGACGGGGACGGGGACGTCGGGGTAGGGATTCAAAGAATGGCTGCCATTTGTCAATTCCACGAGCCTCTCCGGAGTTGCCATCGACGTGTTGTGTGAAGAGTTCGCAATGAGCTTGGAGAGAAACTCGGACTCGGTGCGCTGGCTCCTCTCTAGAACCTTTCGTGCCGTCGACTCTCTTTCAAGTTGGGCACGCGCTTCGAGGAGCTGGGCTTTTAACGCCTCTGTGAGGCCGGCCCATTCCCCGATCTCCGTTGAGAATCGCTTCTTTTGCACCGTTTGATCGCATTCAGATCGTTCCCAGCGCTCTTTCCAGTCATCCCGCTCCGCCTTGAGTTCCTTGACTTGGTCTTGAAACGCTGTCTTGTCTGCGGTCAAGCGCCCCTCGTACTCCTGCCGCATCTGCTGGATTTCATGCTCCATCGACAAGACCTTCGCTTCATTTTCACACATCTCAGCTTGTTTTTCTTTTCGGAGTTGTTGGCACTGGGTTTCGAGGGTTTGCCCGCGCTTCATATGCCCGTCAAGGCGCTTTTCAAGCGTCTTGACATCTCGGTATAGAAAAGCATTCTGCTGGGCTAAGCGGTCCGACTTCTTAGTGGCCTCCTCGAGTTGTTTCTCGCGCGCCTGCAAGGTTGCCGCGGTGGTTTGAGTAGCCGTTTGGTGTTGTTGATGCGTCTTGCGAAGTCGTTCGACGGTTTTCTCGTGCTTTAGGCGGAGCTCCTGTAAATCACTCCGACACGCATCGAGCATCCGCCCCTTTTCCTCAAGCTTCAGCACGTGTTTTTGTTGTCGCTGATGCGCGTGCTGGGCGTTTTCGAGGGCCTCTATCGCACTCGTGTGCGCCGCGTTCAGGGAATCCAGCCGCGAGGTGAGATTGGCGGCCCTTCGCTCAAGCGCCTGCCGTTCGACGGACTCTTGGCGGCGGCCACGCTCGATCACCGCAGCCCACGGCCCCCACACCTCCCGCACTAGGCTCTCCACGCTTTCCCGGGCAATCTCAGCCCGCTCGCGCTCTTCAGTCAAGACCAGCCGCATGACGGGCATGTGCGCCTCCATGGCAGCAAGCGCGGCGAGCATTTCCTCCTCCCGTCGAGCACTTCGCGTGGTCTCGAGTTCGAAGCGTTTCGCGCTCAACTGTAGTTGTTCCGAAAAATTCACACGCGCTTCTTCGGCCGCGCGCCGCTGCTCGGCCAACTCGCTTTCTAGAGAACTAATGGTTTCGCCCTGCTGACGCCAGAGCCCGAGGATAGAGGAAGAAAAGAACAGCTGGGCCGCATCATTCAACACACGGCGTGCGCGTGCTTCCTCTTCGACTAGATTTTGGAGCGCAGTTTGATGACTCTGCTTGAGGTGTTCGTTCATCGCATTTAAACCAGATTGCAGATACCCATGCTCCTTTACTACTTCCCCCACTTTCAAAATGACATCTCGAGGGCTAAAGCTCAGCTCTGACGGGCAGTTGAAAAGTACACGCAACTCTGCAATGCTCTCACGTAGTACACTGCTTTCATCATCTTGGGCCTCAATAAGACATTTTTTCTCGTGCAGTTCGGTCTTCAGAGACATAATAAGAAGAGCCTGACTCTTACTATGCGTTTCTAAGTCCTCACGGGCTTTAAGGGTATCTTGCACGAGTGTACGCATTCGTTTATTGTCCTCATATAGTCTGAAAATATCCTCATCTTTAGAATTAAGCGCCGCAAAGTAATTTTGCATAACAGTATCGACCTCATTTACCAGTGGAACGGTCATTTTCTCTTTTTAATGGCCCTAAACGCTTCTGGATATGATTACCCTCTAAAAAATGTATATCTATAGTTGTGTATATATATGACATAATTCTATGAAGAGTTTGATAAACAAATGCGTTTATCGACGCGATGTAATTCCTTCGTTGACCCGACGTACCACAACGAAATAAAACGCACGAAAAGAATTTGGGTGCATACTGATTCACCTCGCATTTTAAAAATTTATTCATAGTGAAAACCAAAAAAAAAAAGCATATAACCATACAAAAGAGCCATGTCTGTATTGTATTGTTTGGCGTTGAAATATACATCAATAAAAAAAAACTCTTAATGAGCCGACACACAAACGATTATGCACAGAAGCAATATCTTCTATCAAATATATATTTTGCTTTTGAGGAAGGAGAAGGAAGAAAGCGTATAGAAGGGCTGGGTTATGATAGCGGAAAAGGCGAACACCAATGTTCTTCTTTGTACATGCGCACTTCTGATCGGCAATATTGTCAAGGTACTGAGGACGTGTGAGAGCATTGTTTGGCAAAGAAATTTTGCAGCCCTTTTTGTTTCATCTTCCCACCAGGACAGAAGAAATCATTGATGAAGAAATGCATTATGTTATTCATTATCGTTATCCGATGAGGAACTCATATTACGAAGAAAAAGGACGTCCTGAATGTCCTGCTCGACATCCGCCCGTTTCTGCATATCCGCCTCGGAGATGTAGGGTTGGTGGGGGGTGAGTCCGAGTGTCGTGTCCGGAGAGCGCAGCGGGACTACCCCCACAGAGGGCCCTCCACCGCGTGCGGGCAGGGGATTTCTCCCCCACCCGCCCCTCTCGTTTTTCCCCTCCCCTCCTCCTCTCGGGGCTTCCCCGGCGAGGCCTCGTCCGCGGCTGTGGACGGCGCGCCCGCTGGCAAGGCGGGACTCGAACTCGTCGATCTCGTGCGCGAGGGCGGCGCTGTCTTTAGACTCGTCCGCGGTGTAGGCCTCCTGCAGGGCGCGATCCAAGGCCGCGCCGGGGTCGACCCCGTTGACGGACGCGTCGTGCTTCATGAACGCCCCGTCCTTTGTCTCGGGATACCTCTTCTTCGGCTTCTTCCGTGCTCCCTTATGGTTTTTCTCAGTAGCTGTGTCAGTGTGTGAGTGTGTGTGTGTGGGGGGGGGGGGGGGATAAATTCTCCAGAAAAAAGGAGGGAGGAAGGTTATCTTTGATTCATTTGTCACACAGGAAAGGAGTAATATAGAAAAAAAGATCGTACGTGTGTATAGGCATGCATTTGGAGAGAGGCATATAGTGGGGGGGAGGGAGGTCGGAAAAATTTAAGAGACCAATGTACCTGTTTAGGAAGTAATGGGAGATAAAATATACATGAATGCTAATTGTGAAAACATGTTCGAAAGATAAGAAGCAAAAGAAACCATTGTTGTCTTTTTTAGAATTGTCCACCACCCTCAACAAAAGGTGATGCTGCATTGCTCAATTTAGTTGCTTTGCCATGTAAGACTCCATGATGACAGTCCAAGGGAGTTGGGCTCGTCGACACCTATCGCAGGCGGCAGCCTTTGGACGACCCACACCTTCATTTCCTTTGTTGTGCCCCTTTTAAATAAAATGGAAATGCACACGTACATGATTTTTACGAGAAAGGATACGGGTTTTCGGATTTACACGAGTGACTCAGGAATAATTAGATATGCCTATATATTAAATATACAAGAACAAAACCTCCTTGGTTCATTTACATGTGCCAAGTATAAGTGAATTACTATATGCAATCCAGAAGTCTCATGCAACTACTTCTCGCTCTACTTCAAGATTTAAATAAACACTGGTGAAAAATAAGGGTCGTAAAAAAACTAACTAACGAAGGACATCTTAACATATCTATCTATGTATGTATGTATGTATAAGAAGTGAGGGAAAAGTACAGTATATAAAGCAATTTACTGTATCTGTTCTTTTTCATCGTAATAACTTGACGAGATCCTTCAATTTTCGATTTACTACACTTTTTTCTTGAGTGAAACCATTCACCCTCTCTAGAGGTATAGCTTACCGTGAAGGACAAGTAAACGTGAGCTCCTCATTCGTTCTAATCGTTTTTTTGTTAAGCAACGAATTTTTTTTGCTTGGTTTGTCTTGAATATTCCTCAAACGCTCCCATTCCTCTCGTCGTGCACTCTCATAGGCTTGTCGAAGAACCCAGTCGTAGACATAGTCATTTGAATACCCGAGTTTGTAAAAAAGCCAGCGGAATAGATTTCGGAGATACGCGTAGTTCGGATTTTCCTTGAATTTCAATGCACGGGTGTAGTTTATGTAGCTCATAAACTCAGTCGGTAACCCCTCGCAGAGCACATCCACCATTATAGACATTTTATGGTGCGCAATGGTATTGCGATTTGTATTCTGGAGTCCCTGCCATGGAAGGGATTCTTTCATAAAGTAGACTAATATGTACCCGACAGCTTCTAAATCGTCTCGCCGACCCTGCTTGATACCAAGGTGTGTGTTCACGCTGCAGTACCGTAGAGTGCCCATCAGTGGGTTGCCTTCACTGTAGTCGATGTGGGATCGGTTGAGAGTGTTGTAGTACTTCCTGGAGAGGCCATAATCGATGAGGAAAACATGATGACTTTTGTTTCCCAAGCTAATCAAAAAGTTATCGGGCTTAACGTCCCGATGAATTACGCCGCGACTGTGAATGTACTCTAGTTGCCCAATCATTTCATCCGCTAGCATGAGCGTTGTTTTGAGTGAAAAGCGTTTCCCACAATTCGTGAAAAGGGTTTCTAATGAAGGACCCAAGAGATCCATCACCAGAATGTTGTAGTCACCCTCCGTTCCATAATAGTATACCGCTGGAGTAAAGGCCGGGTTGTTTTGCGCGAGATGGTAATACAAGCACCACTCGATACGGAGTTGCTTGGACGATTTGTGAGGCTCAAGCTTAATGGCCACCTTTGTACGGTTAGTTTGGTCTAGACCGATGTAGATTTCACCAAACGACCCAGATCCAATTTGCTCCAATATTCTGTACCTACCATTTGCAAAGGTCATATTGATTAAGGCGTTCCTTATAAGTTCAGCCATCTCGCTTAGCTTTGTCTGGTATATAAACTGCTGCACATGCAAAAATAGGTATATGCTGTTGAGTTTGTAAAGTTGCAAATGAAGGAGGGCACTATCTTTTGGAGGGACTTCGAAACCTTCGCACTGAAAAACGGTCCGCAGCACACGGTCACCAGTTCTTTTGCAGTTCGACTATAGACTTTTCCAGAGCGGAGTTTGTAAAGATAATGAATCAGAATGAGCTATTAGCTACCGATGAAGCTGAGAAACGGGAGTGAAAAACAGAATAGTTGAGATCAGGGATACCTTTTTCCTTCATGTTTATTTTTTAATGTCTGTATGTACCCCTTGGTGAGGCTATTAGCCGTTTCAGTTACATTCCACGATTTACCTTAAGAAGTTAAAGTGATAAATTCCCCATAAGGATTGATAATATTATTTAGTCAAGTAATGTTTTCCCAATTTTTCCATTTCTTCATTCACTTATTCAAGCGGGAGTACATATGGAAAATGGTTTTATTTATTGATTTCAAGTCAAATGATGTATCTGAGCGTGCTCATTCCCTCCATACATACCGATAATCTGTTGTTATTACTCTCTAAAGCTGTTTTAGAATCCTTACAGCTTGCTCCTTCACTAGCACTGGAAGAAGGAAAAATGAGAAAAGATAAAAAAACAAAAGAGTTGAAAAGTTGATCCGTGTTGCTTTTATCTATCGTCTATACTAAATATTGACCTTAACCGTCCACTAGTTTCGTATAACTTAGGATATTGGAAATTGAACTCAAGCTTTCTTTAAAGAAGAGCTGTGTATCACAAAAGAAGATGATAACTAAAGTCGTATATTTTGTACACATGATTCTATAAATATCAAGAAAATGAAAACAAACATTTTGCGCTACCCTGCTGCGCGATTAGCAAATCCCAGATAAAGCGACGCTGATCCATCCCAAGACCAGAATAAGCCCCCCTGTTGGGGTGATAGGCCCCACCCATCTCGGGCAGTTTAAACAGAGCGCGTAGATCGAGCCGCTAAACCCGGTGACCCCACAGAGCATAAGGTAAAAGCCCTTTGTCAAGTAGGTGCGAGCTTCAGCTGATTTCGCCTGTGAGAGCATCACCACAAGAGCAGCGAGCGCGGCGGTATGCGTAAGCTGGTATTTATTTGCCGTCGTCCAGGCTCGTCGTTGGCGGGCGTTTAAACCGTTCACCAAATGCTTTCCAAGCGCATCCATGGCAAAAGAACTGACACCCATCACACCCACCAAACCGAATGGAACTGCGTAGCTTGAGCGGGTGCTTGACATCCCGGGTTTGCTTTTTTTATTTTTTTTATAATTACGTTTCTCTTCTGGGCCGTTGTTTGGTATTTTATTTTGCGTAGAAAATGAACAGTGCCTCAAATAAACAAATTGGAGCGACCAGAATATGCTTGAAATGTTGCTATAACACCTTTTATGTGTGAACCTTAAAAAAAAAAAAACGAGAAAGAATGAATCAAGATCATGCAAAATAGGAAAAAGCCACCGCTGCAAATGTGTGACGACTGCAAGCTTTTTGATAAGTAATTGCATATCACGCCTTCATAAAAGAGAGAGAAAATTATGTTCCCATTGATGCGCTTGGCAGGTAAATCATACCGATTTTTTTAGAGATATTGTATATCATTTACTCTCTTTTTTTTTTAGCTATATTCTCTAAGCACCGTAAGCTTCCTGTTCAGGACCGCCTGTTGTTTTACTTATCTTGTAAAATTCTCCAGCATCATATTTTCCCACAGTTGATAGATATTTTAAATATTCGTCTATAATAATAATAGTCACAATAAAAAAAAATTACGCTATCTGTACTTAATTAAAGTCACAAATGTATATATAGATATAGATATGGGTAGGTGTGAATGAATGGCCATTGCGTCGAGTCGACAGGGGGGGGGGGGCTATTCGGGCAGCACGCCAATCGCCGCGACGTAGCACCACCCCGAGACGAGGACGACCCCCCCGAGCACCGTCAGCCTTTTCAGGAAGTCCGGACGATGGCAGACGCTGTGGAGGTATTGCGGGAAGGATAGCAGGGCCGTCCCGGCCGCGAAAAGGGCGTAGATGCGGCGAAAATGCGGGGCCATCTCCGGCTTCGCGGACGGGATAGCCGCGGCGACCAGCATCATCGCGATCGAGTGGATGAGGTGGTACTGGTTAGCGACCTGGTAGGCCTTGAGATCCGTCGAATCCATGAGGGGGAGAAAGGCGTGCGCGCCGAGCGCGCCAAAAGTGACGCCGAGGCCACCAGAAAGCCCGGCAATTATGAGGGGCAGGTTGGTGGACTTGGTGATGTCCTTGAAGGCAGAGGACACAGATTCAACGTACTTGTTTTGCATAATTGAGCAGATTTATTTAGTTGAGATAGAATCTTAAACTTAGGATGGTGAAAATCTAAGCAATGAGAGATGGATTGATAGGCGACCAAGGTGACAATTTATCGTTCTTTGACATCCAAATGTCTGAAAACAAAGCTCCAAACATATATATATATATAGATAGATAGATATAGATATATAATATTAATCTAGATCTCCACACCGATGGCTACATTAGCTCAAAGTCTCTGGCGAAGGAAAGCATGACTTTAGCGTTTGAATGCGTCGTCCAGAGCTTGCAGGGCCATATCACTAAACTCCACACCGTCGCACGACGTGGAGGGGTGGGTACGTAATAAGGCGTTATGCACTACGTCTCCCCCAGGGCTGAGATCCTCGTTTTTACCCAGAAAACGATCAGCCTTCTGTACCTCTTGCAGTACTTTGAGCGCGAAGACGTTCATGGCGTTGCGCAGCTCCGCGCCGCTCCACCCAACCGAACGTCGGACAAACTCTGCAATCAAGATTTCGTTGAGCGCGAACGCGGACTCTTGTACGTCGGAGGGGGGCGTGCGAGACGTCATCCAGGACGCCCACTCCCCGTTTACCACAAGCCGCGCCAGGCTCTCCCGCGCGTCGGCGTCGGGAAGGGGCACCGCGATATGCGTATCGAGCCTCCCCGGCCGCAAAAGAAGCGGGTCAAGCATCTCAACCACGTTCGTAGCCCCCACAAAGACGACAACGTGGTCCTCGTCCGCGTGAATTTCATCCAGGAGATAAAAAAGATGCGCCACCAACCGCGCGTCGTGTGCGGAGTGCCCTTGGCTTGGATCCGAAGACTGCCCCCCTGCATAGCGCACGCCAAAGGCGGCCTGGAGTTCATCCACGAACATGATCGCCGGGCTCCGCTCCCGTGCAAGGGCGACAAATTCGTTCAGCCTCCGCTCCGACTCCCCGACCGCCGACTGCACAAGCTCGGGGAGATTGAGATAGAGAAAAGCCGCGTTCAGCTCCGTCGCCATCGCCTTCGCGAGCATCGTCTTTCCGGTTCCCGGCGGGCCGTGGAGGAGCACCCCCGTCGAGGGCGCGACCCCCATCCGACGATAAAGCGCGCGGTACCGCAGCGGCCGCGTTACCAAGGCCTGCAAGGTCTCCTTGACGTCCGCCATGCCCGCGATATCCCGCCAGCGCGTGGATTGGACGTCGACGTAGCCCGCACTCCGGCGGTAGTCCCGCGCCGCCGTCGAGGCGCCCGCGACGAAGCCGCGCACGACCCGCTGCGCGAACGCGCTCACCGCCTCCTTTCGCACGCACGCCCCGAAAGAAGACGAGTCGTCTGCGCGCGCGCGAAACTCCCGCGCGGCCTCCGCCGCGATCGCGTCCAAACCCGTGTAGTTCACCCCGCCCGTCCGAAAGGCCAGCGCGCTCGCCAACGCGAGCCGGAAAGCGGACGATGCGGAGGCCGCCAGACCCTCCCCCGCGGCGGCCTTCTCCTCCTTTTTCGTCCCCCCCGCAGCCTCCGGGTCGCCGAGAAGATTCGGCGGGTTCGGCTCCAGACGGGAGGTGAAGAAAGCCCGCCGCTCGGCCTCCGCAGGCGTCGCGAGATTGCAGACCGCGTCGAAGACGCGATCCCGCATGAAAGGATGCACCCGCTCCGCAAAGCCGCCGCCGAAGAGGGCGATGACAACCAAACGCCGTAGCCCGAGATCGCCGCATTCCTCACGCAAGAAGAGCCCGGGACTGCCGCGGAGAAGGCTGTAAAAATCCGAAAAAAGCACGGGATGGCGGCTGGAGGACTGCCCGCCGGACGTCTCGTTATCCTCTTTGGAGATTCCGCTGAACGCGCCATCCTCGTCAGACTCCATAAAAAACTGCACGTGGTCGATGACTAGTAAGACGGTATGTCGAGCTGTAGTGATGTCGACGCCACTTGAGTGGGTTTTATCATGATGTGTGTCCTTTGTGGATTCCTTGACGGCGTTGGTAATCACCCTTTTCAGCAGACGATGCAATCCAGTCTTGCCATCCCTCGTACGCACTGCGAGGGCAGGAGCAATGGATGGCATCACGGTGATGAACGGTGCATCCATATCCTCTTCAACGCCTTTATTCCTCCTCCCCACATTCCAGCTGTCCTTCACACTGCGAAGCGAGTGAATAAGATAACTCTTTCCAACTCGAGGCGGCCCGCAGAGGAGGAGGGAGGGGATCGAGATGTCAGGCGTCTCTGGCCAAAAGAGAAGAAGAGCCAGCAAGTGTTGCTGCAATAAGGCGAACGGGGTTGGGGATTTATCATCAAATGAAGTGGACACCATGACGGATGCGTTTTTGCTTTCCTGACTTTCCTTTGCTAGCACCACTATCACCCCTTACAATGTGACTAAATCCGTCAGAAAGCACAAACGAGAAGAAGGAAATATAAATATACGAAATCGGCCAGATCATTTTAATTAATTGGCAGGGAAATGCATTCGTATCAGTGGTCTAGCATGAAAAAGACTTTCCCTGGCGTTCATTTTTTTCCTCCACTTTATTCGGACACTTTTTGCCGCATGACACGTGAGCCATGTCGTTTATCCTCCTGTTGAGCAATCCATCCGCTCTTGCGATCATCAAAGGGGAATAACCATCGTTTCCCCGCTCGACATCTCCACCAGCAGGGTATCCTGGGAGGCCATCAAGGAAACCACTGCGAGGGGCACCGCGCCCTGGTGGTTTGGGGCCCAGGACACCCGCTGAAGAACATTGCGTGAGCGGACGGAGAAAACCAAAAACGCGAGCTCCGTCGTGAGAGCCGCTTCGAGTCTGGGCTCGACGAAAAGAGATGTATCGGCGCTGTTGTAGTAGGTCGAGCGCGGCGGCTGCGTGTGAACGAAGTGGTAACTCCCATGGAGAAACGTACAGCGAGCTGGAAAGTTAAGAATCTCATGATGGGAACGCATCATGCCCCCGTTGTCGTCGCGATCACCAGTGGGCTCCAATAGGGAAGCGCGACCCCCGCTGCTTTGTTGGTGCGATTCCCATCCTTGTGCGCGTAAGCCACTCCTCGACAGCGCCTGAGTGCGAGCGATGATGTCATCCGGGGAAGGCAGTTCGTCGAAAATGCCTGACGGAGTCGCCCTGTTAACAAGCGATTTTGCTGAGTGGGCGGGGAGAGTACTGCGATACCCGTCCCCCCACCCCTCAAGCTCGGCGATGGTCATAAGTGTGCCGCGCCCGCTGCTGTCGACCATTCCGATCATGCCGAAGTGATCTTTACTATGCTGCATATCCACAATCGGCCTCCCGGTGGGAATTGTAAAGAAACCGGAAAACATCCTTTGTGCTTCAGCCTCCGCGGCGGTGGGCCTCCCGCGCTTCGGCCGCAGGAGGCCTCGCGCCCCCCCGTCCACGACAGGCATGCGGAGATCCGCGACGACGACGCCCCCACGCGGCTCCGCGAGCCCGCAAACCACGCGAAAATTCTCCCACAAGACACTGCAGGAGAGCACCCCGGCCGTCGACCGCGCGGCGCGCTGCTGGCGAGGCGCGTTCAGCCACGGCGGCTGCGGGACCGCCGTGATGAGCGCCGCTTCCCTTCCGCCCCCCCCCCCTCCAGCGATCGGCGTCGGCACCCGCCAGTCGTAAAGCCGAATCTGCCCGCCGGAGAACCCGACGACGCAGCCGTGCGGCCCCCAGGCGTCCACCGTCAGCGCGTTCTGCGTTAACAAGTCCTCGAACAGGATCGCGCGCACGACCGCGAGCTCGCCGCCGCGGTCGCCATCGAGGAGGTGGAGGCCACGGGAGGAGAGGGCGATCGCGCCGGGCTCCGCCGGGGCCCCGCCCGCGTAGACCCGCCGCAGCGGC
>MJCC01000003.1:1254119-1290968 GCA_001766655.1 Phytomonas francai
GAGGGGCCCGGGCCGCCGCGCGTCCGCCTTCGCCGAGGCCGCCTTTTCCGAGGCCCCGCGTCCGCCTTCGCCGAGGCCGCGGAGCGTCGCCGTCGCGGAGCCGCGCTCGGCCGCGAGCGTCACCAGCGAGGCCTCGCGGACGGCGAGGAGACAGGCGTCCTGGACGGGGGCCGGCGCGGGGTCGGGGGAAAAGCGGCGCGGGGCCGCCCCGGGAAAGGGCGAGGGCGAGACTCCGAGAAACGGGGGGGCGCCCGCACGCCCGCCGGAAGGGCTCACGCGCCCCGGGTCATGCGCGCCGACGAGCGCGACGCGGCCGGCAATCGCGAGCCCACGCTGCTCCCCAACAGGGGCGTCAAAGGGCCGCACGCGCGCACACCCGTCATCGGGATGCCCACCGAAGATCGCGTTCAGACGCCACATCGGCGTCACGGGGGAAAAATATCGTTTTCACTTTCCTTGGGGTTAAAGATGGTTCGCTTCACTTGCCAGAATGACCAGGACGGTAGTCTGGTTTGGTTCAACTAATACGCACAACTCCTCCCTCCCCTGCCTCCCTTAAAGTGCAACAACCCAATAAAGCGCGGGTGGAAAGGAAAAGAACACCAATATAGGACGCAAATAAAAGGTTACAAGTATTTTACACCATTCATAGATAGGAATCGATCCCATAGTTAGGGAAAGCTAAACAAAAGTTGTCTGTGGGCTTCTTTATAATTTATGTTTATTGGTTAAAGGCAAAAAATTGAGGAGTCTGGTCCCAATTCAGATCGTTTTTTTTTTTTTTTGCGCAAGACATCCCCGGGTAAGACGAAGTGACATGGGAGGGGTGTTTCGCCAGAAAAACGTGGATTGGTGAAAATGGATATACCGCGTCTTGTCCTCTCTTCGGTTAAAAAGAGAATCTCATATTCTATACGTTTTTTTTTTCCCAGGAGTATGATGCGAGTAAATGTGTATCATACATCATTTAGCAACAATAAGGCTAGACTCTGCCCCAAAGCATACAAATGGGTGCAAATGTTATACAAGGATAGCCCTTTAACCACACTCAACGCATTCTGAGCGTTGTCACAAAACTCTATACTTCTACTATCTTCGCCGCCGCATCGTGTTTTACGAGCTCCTTTTCAAATTCTTCTTTGGTCTTTAACCCAAACTCCTTCATAATGCGTGCACTATTCGCTCTCGTGCGTGCTACGTTTGTATCCCCCGAACGCCAGAATCCGAATTGTCTTAGCAAATTGACGCAAGTGAAAAATTCTGTCTGAATAGTCTTGAGATCGGCGGCAAGCCGGTCAGGGATCATCTGTTTATTCTTCAAGGTGTGAAGCGTCACCTGGATCCAGTTCGCGTCGTTGGAGCTCTCCACACCATTTTTCTGGCGATACGGCGCGATATCCAGCGCGACCGAGCGCGCCACCTCCTTTATCACCTCCAAGTCATCCGTTTCTGGGAATGATCGCGTTTCGCTGTGGAGAAGCATTTTCCCACGCAACACGACGACCCGAATCGAGGCGGTCGTTATGGCCCTTTTCATAACGAGTTCATGCCCCTTTGCGGCAGCCCGCGCGACGGCGTCGGCGAACTGATCCTCCGTAAACAGTCTGCCATACATCAGCTTTGAGCCGATTATTTTCTGACGAAGGACCTTGAACCGGAACGGCTCATCGCTGCCTTTCTTAAAGTTTACGATAGAGGTGAGCATGATATACCGTGTCCCCGTACGGGTGGGGTTGGCGATGCTAATGGCATTCGTCGCCATAGCTTTCATCATGTAGTTCAGACTTATTATATTGGTCGGGCTGAACAAGACGGTGCGCTCCTCCTCAGGGAATCGCATACGGCCAAAGACCGCGTAGTAGCACTCCTTGAAGCTTTCCTTGGATAAGCTGAAGTGCAGCTCGCTACGTTTTTCATAGATATCTCCGCATGTTTCAATGCCATAGACGTCATGTAGAAATCGCGCGAAAGCCGGGGTGAGGGTTGGGATGTGCGCCACGCGAAACTTCTCCATGAACTTCTTTCCATCCTCTAACGTTCGGAAGTGGGAGTAAAAGGAGCGAACCCGCACCGCGACCTTGCTTGTCGAAGCCTTTCCTCTGGATGCCGTAGGCTTCGTTGGTGGGATGGACTCGCTGGGGGTCGAATGCTGGTGTCGCCAAGCGGAGACCTCCGCATCGCAGGCGATCTTCGCCAGGACGGGCGTCGGGGCGATGCCAAAAAATACACGGACGGCGCGCGCGTCCTCTACAAGCGCCGCGTCCGCGCCCTCCCCCGCATCGCGGGCTAACAACGGCTGGATGATTTCCTTGTTGATGCGCGCGGCGGCCTCTTTCGCAACCTCCTCGACGGAGAGCGGCTGCAAGGCCTCCTTTGGCGTCTCCCCGACGACCCCGTCGAGGTCTAAAGGAGCGAACGTCATCACGCAGTGCGCATCGCGGACGAACTGGGCGACGTTCACCTTGCACGCCGCGATCATCGGGGCCGACGCGGCGTAGTGGGATACATCGCAAACCACCTCCCCCTCGCGAACCTCCAGCAAATTAACGGTAAAATCCATCAGAAGCTGCTTGAGTTTGCCAAACACCTCCTCACGCAATCGTTTCCGTGCGCTATCACGAGCGTCGCTGAGGGGGACGCCGGGTGGGATGGGCTCGAGGTCGACGCGAAAATAAAAAGACTTTCCGAGCACCTCTGTCGCCATGAGTTCCTCATAATTGCTTAGCAGCTTGATCATCGCGGTCTTCTCGGTAGTGGCCCGAAAGATCACGAGCTGGCGATGCACCCGAAAGGAGTTCACGAAAGAGTCCGGAATGGCTTCAAAGGTATGCAAGGGATAGGTTAAGCAGTCTGAGTTCTCAATCACTAAGTGATCAATTTTTTCAAGCATTTTCATCTGGACCTCTTCACTCTGATAGTTGGTGATGTCCGGGAAGTCTTCGATGCTGTTCCCATGGGGATTGATGATTTCCGCGGAGGGTGTCACCGTTCTTTTATTTTCTTTCTTTAAGTGGGTGTTCTTTACTGTTTTCCCTTTCGCGTGTGCGTCCATAGCTTCCGTTGTCCTCATCGACCGAGGCTGGGTTCTATTTTCCACCTCTTTCAATGCCCTATGATAAGGGGACCTATCGTTGTTTGATGTTGTCTGCAGTAAAAATGGACTCCCCTTTCCATTTTCCAAGTTCGTGGTGGCGTGTACACTATCATCATCCTGAGACCCAGGGGTATGAAGACCCTCGGTGGTCGTTTTCCCCAAAGAATTTTGCCCTTGCTTTTGATTCAAGTTAGCTGATTTGCTTCGCGCTCGCTTTGAAAAAGACACTGTCGATGCTTCAACAGGGCTATTAAACAAGCTTTTTGTAAAGCTACTGAAATGCTTCCTTACACCAGGATAGAAGGAAAAAGGAGCCCCAAGGTGTGGGCTCGTGGCGGCACCCAAAAGACGCGCTGCCGGCAAGGCAACACGCTTCATCCCCTTCACACGAAGCGCGAGATACGAACAGAAGGATAAACGGAAGAGCTAAAAGATGAGCACAGTCTGGGGGTCTGAGTTTGTGAGTGGGTTAGAGAGAGAAATGAATAGCAGAGAACCATCGAAAAGTTTAAGCTATATACGATATAGCCATATGGCAGTTAGATCCTAAAACAACCCTCAAAGAAGGGAAAGGTGTGAATGTATTTAGATAAGGGTACTGACAAGGAAAACATTTCTTTTTAAGGAATCATAAAACTTTCAATTTAAATCAACATAGCCACAGTCACTTCTTTAGGATAAACGATAACTACTCTCATCGGCGTTGCTTCTTTTTAGAGTTATTAGTTGTCGATTTTGCAGCCTTTTTAGAAATCTTTGCGCGTGAGCGCGTCCCTTGCTTCGAAGATTTTGCAGCGGTGGAGGCGACCACACGAGAGGGCTTCTTAGAGCGGGCATCTGAGCCGCGCCCTTTCTTTCGAACGACACCAGCCGCCTTTTGTTCGGCTTCCTCGGCGCGTTCAAGATCGTGTGCGCGACAATGCTCTTCCTCGTCCTCATCGTCGTCATCCTCGTCGTCGTTGTCTACCACTTCTTCGGCTTGATTTGCGTTGGAGACCATATGGTGAAGGTCCCCCTTCCCGGACGGGAGACCTTCCTCAGACGCGAGCTTCTGCAATCGCACTCCGACGAGTCTAAGCTCGGCGAAATGGGAGAGGTGCGGCTGCAAGAGCTTCTTTCCCGCCTCCAGCCAGAGTTTGAGGTCGTTCGTGTGCTTTGGCAGTGGGGTGCTAAACTGCTGGTTGTCGTAGGTGCGGTATTTCAGAACCAAACGTATCTGCTGCGGGTGAAGCTGCTTCTGGACACACTGCACGTGGCAGGTCTCGAGAAGTCGACGAAAGAGCTTCGAAAACGCCTCGGGCGACGTCAACGGCTCGCTAAAGGAGACCTCCTTCCCGATGGACTGCCGGACCTCGTGCGGCTTGTGCGTCTGCGCGCTCATCAGACCCAGGCCCACGGACAGGTAGTGTCGAAACGTCTTCTCCTTAAAGAGGAAGGCGAGGAGGTATTTGTACTTGAGCAGGTCGCCGCAGCACTTCACGTTCAGCGCGTTCAGCGTCATCTCCTGCGCGTAGCCGATGCCCGGGACCTTGCGGAGGGGGATGCCCTTCACGTAGTCCAGGACCGCCTCGCGGTTGTGCAGGACGATCTCGTGCTGCCCGTTCGGCTTGTTCACGTTGCTCGCGAGCTTCGCCAGGCACGGCGTCGGCGCGATGCCGCCGCTGCAGGTCAGCTGCGTCTTCGCGAAGACCTCGTCGCGGAAGTCGCTGACGATTTGCGCCGCCGTCAGCCCCGAGAACCCGCCGAGGTACTTCGTGACGTCCATCGTGAGCTCGTCCAGGCCGACGCTCACGAAGTCGGGGTCGTAGCGCGCCGCGATCGCGTGCACGATCGCGGCCTCCCGCCGGTACGCCGCGAAGTCGTTCTTCACAATCAGCAGGTCCGGGCAGAGCTTCCGGCCGATAAACCCCGGCATGCCCGAGCGCACGCCGTACTGCCGGGCGATGTAGTTCGTCGTCGACAGCATCTGCAGCGAGCCGACCCCGAAGGGCACCTCGCGCAGCTGAGGGTCCTTCTTCTCCTCCACCGCGGCGTAGAACATGTCCATGTCGATGTGAATGAAGCTCCGGCGCACATCCCGCGTCGCTTCCATTTCAGCCTCTAGTTTGTCTACATAGTTGCGTAGCGCCTGCTTCTGCGTGTTCGACAGGCCGGGATACTCCTCTGCTTTTTGGAGGATCGCATCCACTTTAAGACGGCGGGCCTCTTCACGGCGCTGCTCTTTTCGGTAAAATGCCGTATCTTTAGAGGCCTCTTGAATCACCTGCTCTACATACGCCTGATCAACTTTCTGAAGTCCAGCCTTGTAGGCGTCAAAACGTAACTTTCCTGCGATCTTGCGAGCCTTTGAGGCCGCAGAGAGCTCCTTAGGCGCCATCGAATCGGGGGATTGGGGAGACTCTCCAGCGGTAGGACTGACTTCAACTGCACCGCCACCTAGGGTTGGTGTCGGCGGAGCTTTCTTAAGGGTGCCTCTGCCAGCCGAAGCAATCGCCTTTTTCGGTGTTGCCGCCAACAGTTTTAAGGTATTAGATACCAAAAAGCGACTGGTGTGCTGAAGCATTTTGCTCTAGAATCTCTATGATTATTTATGTTTATTTATTTTATATGGTATAATATACGATAAAAAAAAAAGCTTAAGGTCTTTCTCTATTTAATGATTTAGAATTCCTGTAAAGTGACTGTGGTTAACCTGATGTGCCATGGAAGATAAAGCTTTAAAAATGTGCGTACTTGTAGATGTAGCGCCACATTGACACATTTTACGGGAAATTGCACATGGTGAGTTCGTAATGCCTAAATTCAGGCCTTACTTCTTTTTTCTTACCATTACACACACACACACACACACACACGAAAAAGACAGATTCACTCTTTTGTACGATGATAACTATACACAATGGATGGAAATCCTAAGGGAATGCATACAGAGGAAAACACACTTGTGAGGAATTATGTAAAGGGAAGAAGATTCTCTCCTCAAGTGGAGCTACCGCGTACATGCTTTGCACCCAACAAAATCATGAAGCAAACAACCAGCATGGTTATTCGTGCAATTTCGTGTTTGTGAATGCAAGTGTGCAGTTTGAAAACCGAAAGACGTCCGAAACCCCTCCTTCATTGGATCAGTAAGCTGACTATAGATTTGGGCAATATGCTCGCGGGTGAGGTAAGACGATTGTTTGATAATATAATATACGCATTTTTGTATAAAATATCATCATTTGATAAATTATACAACTCCTAGATATTAAAGTAAATGGCCTTAAACGCTTTAATGATTCCATAGAGGCCACCTAAACCCTAACATTTCTTAAGGGAAGTGTACCCGCGTAGAGTGCACAGAAAAGGCTATGCCATGTTTTAAACGAACGCATTGGCAATTCTAGGACGTGGGAAAACACTCATTCTACAATGATCACATCATCTACGTAACCTGCAGTAGACGCTTCATCCCCTTTACCATCTCGGTCGTTGCGTTTAATGCTCTCAGAATATCCTTCAAAGGGGGGGGATGTCGATCTTGATCGATGGAATGATAACACCACAGGTGAAGACGATACGGTCAATAAAGGAGAAGCCTCTCTCTTTATTTCGCGAGTGGGGGACTGTGAACGAATTAAGATTACATCCGGTGTTGATAACACGCTAGTGGCTCGCTTTTCATCCCCAGCATGGCAGTCATTCCGTCGAGCTCGAGCATCTGAGAAGTGGCCTCGGTTGGTGCCTTGAGGCAAATACTCTTTCTCCTCCAGAACCGAAACATCATCATCATCATCATCATCATCATCATCATCATCATCATCCTGTGATGTCGTGTCGCGGTTTCGCTTCTCTCTTCCTCTATTGAAAAATCGATCCAGCGTGGCTTGACCTTTGGTCTCGGGTAGTTGCTTGGATTCGCTACCCAGGATAAGCTTTTCGACCCGCACACCAAGCAAACGGTAGCACATAAAGCTCTCGAGAAACGGCGCCAAAAGATCATCCAAGGCGCGACGCAGTACCGTGTCATCATCGGTGTACGTTCCAAGGCTTTTGCTGTACTGCCTCACCTGAAACTCGATGTGCTTCAGCTTCAGCACAATCCTCCCGCAGAGCAGTTCCTTCTTCTTCAGCTGGCGCACGACATTGTCAAGGAGGTCCCGCGCGATGCGCTCGAGCTCCAGCGGGCTCTTGAGGTGCTGGAAGGTGGACTCTTTTCCGACGGACTTACAGTCGGGCCTCGGATGCCGATTCGCGTCCCGATCCGCGTTGGCATCCCCATGCGCCGTTCCCATGAACCCCCCGACGCCGAGCGCGGACGAGAGCAGGAAGACGAAGGTCTTCGACGTGAGGATGTAGCTGAGCCAGTGGCGCTGGTCGTAAAGGTCGCCGACCGTCTCCAAGCCGAGGCCGCGCAGGGTCGCCTCGAACGAGCGCCCGATCCCGGGCAGCTGCCGGCAGGGCAGGGGCCGCAGGAAGGCCATCACGGCCTCGCGCGAGCCCAGCTGTAGGGCCCGCTGCCCGTCCGGCTTGTTGAGGTTCGAGGCCATCTTCGCGAGTAGGGGGGTCGGCCCGAGGCCGGCGCTCGCCGTCAGCCCCGTCGCCGCGAAAACCCTCGCGCGGCAGACCGCCATCACGCGCTCGGCCGCGGCGTACTGCGCGGCCGGGTCCGCCGCGTCCGGGAAGCGCGTCCGGAGGTAGTCCGTGAGGTCGAGCCGCTGCTCATCCAGGCCGAAGGAGACGAAGTCGGGGTCGTACGTGCCGACGATCTCCTGCACGATCGCGGCCTCCCGCCGGTACGCCGCGAAGTCGTTCTTCACAATCAGCAGGTCCGGGCAGAGCTTCCGGCCGATAAACCCCGGCATGCCCGAGCGCACGCCGTACTGCCGGGCGATGTAGTTCGTCGTCGACAGCATCTGCAGCGAGCCGACCCCGAAGGGCACCTCGCGCAGCTGAGGGTCCTTCTTCTCCTCCACCGCGGCGTAGAACATGTCCATGTCGATGTGCGCAAACACCCGGTCAAAAAAGCGCTCCTTTTCAAGTTCCTGCTCCAGCTCCTCGACCTGTCGGCAGAAGACCCGCATACGTCCGGGATCTGAGGCGATAGTCGCCTCAAAGAGCTTTTTCTTAGCTAACATGGCATCAACCCTTTGCGCACGCAAAAGAGCCTTCCGCTCTTCGTTTTTATAGTACAGCGAGCCTGAAGAGATTTGATGAATAATGAGTTCGGTTTTGTGTTTATCGACTTGTTGAAGACCCGCCTTTGTCGTGTCGAAAGAAACGACCATGCCAGTAGGGTCCCTTGATTCATTTTTCGAGATATTCGCTAGGCTATCGTTGCTGGCCTCGATGCTTTGGCTGTCGCGCAGGCCGACGAGCCTTCTTGAGGAATCCCGCACACCAGTGGCATTGTCGAAGGTGTCATCTCCTTCAAATTGCCCGAGCTCAGCATCAGTATTACTTACCGAATTTGAACAATCCATACTCCTTTTCTACACCAATATGCTTCGTGAATGTATGTGTTCGGAGATCGTGAGATTTTATTGGTGAAACCTCGGGGTTGCACCTAAATTAATGCAGAAGGGATATAATATATCCCTTCTAGGTAAGAATAAGACGAAAATATATCCGTAGTCTATTTTTCGGTGAAGTAGGCTCTTACTATGATAATGAAAGCCTTTTTACCGCAATGATTCTAACCTCATGCAGAGTTTTAATGGTCTTAGACAGTGCTGAAATGTTTAAGGGCAATGTAATTGCAAACAATGGGAGGAGGAAAAAAAGAACAAACTCATATTGGGTTTCTTTCGATTAAAATGCTAATTTTTTGCGTTTTTATGAAGGAATTTCTAAAATGTGCAGCCTATTCAATCAGACCCACTCATCTAGATAAGAACGCCTTTGGGGTAGGCAGATGAGGCGCGGTAGTGAATAAGTTTGAGACGGCTTACAATAGAACCTATTTACAGTAAATTTAGAATATGAGTAACTATAGCAAAAAGACACAGAAGAAAAGAAAGTACTAACATGTAGCATAGATAAATAAGTATGGGTATATTAGTCCATACACACGGCCCTTCTACATTAAAAAAAAATATTGGCCATTTTATCAAATAAATCTATTCTTTTTCAACCTTATTAACAATAGTAGCGTTTTTCCGTAAAATATATATTTAGAAACAACAGCTATTCATTTATATATATATATATATATATATATATATATATATATATATAATATTTTCCGATAAAATCTAAAAAAAATGATGAAAGTAAATAATAATAAATATATAATAATGCTATAAAGATATAGTTAGTATTAACGTAAAGTATAACAGTGATGCAGCAAATCAACAAAATATTCAATGAAGGGAGGGTAACAATTTAATTTTCTAATAATTGAACCGTAAGTGTAAAAACGTAAGTTACGGTAGGTGAAAAAATAGTATACTAGCTTCCAGGATGTAATGTTAAACGATGAAAATAATTAGTAAAAATGTTCAAAAGAATAAGTGTAACGCATTACAGAGGATATCAGTCTTACCAAACGCAAAAAACTGTTGTAAAGTTAAATAACCTTCAAAATTCCATATTCATCATAAAATGATCGTCAATATACATCATGCATATGTATAAAAATACGCAAGATGCGAAAATCAAGAGAGAACTATTTTCTAAAGGGCAAAACAGCTTGTTCTTATGAACATATTGGTGTTACTAATTCCTATTATCTGATTTTCTTTGTTTTACCATAGTTTAGTTCACTTAGCATTTTTTTAAAATTCCGATACATAAATCCAGAAATAGTAAAGGTGCAAATGGACAAATTTATTGATGTACAAAAAAAAATATTATTTAATACAATATGAAATTGTTTCTTTTTAAAAAATTAGCATAAAAAGAAAAATAAACAGCAAACTTTTTTACTACCAAAATGAAAATGGAAAGGTATTATTTGTGAAAAAAAATGCTGGGTTTATATCTAAAAAATACTTAGTTGGTATGTCTCATGTTCGCAAAATATGCTTATTTTTTAAAAGGATAATGCTTCGTTTTGATTAAATAGCGGAAACACAGGTAGTACAATATTTCCGTCGATGTAATTTATTTCCCCAGTTTAGTCTACCTGCATTACCACGGAATTATTGAGGAAAATAAAAATAAAAATGTTTCCCATTAAAAGACACCAATTCCACCTTTCGTGCTTTGTATTTTTATTTTAAATACCCCCCAAATTCTAAGATTTGTATTCAATAAATATGGGGCATAGAATAGGAAAGATGTTAGAGGAATGCTGAGAAAAAAAAGCAAGCAACAATAGAAATATAGAGGAATATATTCTCGTCAGGCTGTGCAGATACGTTTGACAACAGAAGTTAACACGAAGCACAAACGGTAGTAAAGTCAAACTACGTTACACCATCCTCAGCTTCAGTTTTTCGTTTCGTATTTCAGCTTATGTAATTTTTTTTTTAAGACTGAAAATATGAATGCCCATAAAGAGCTTGATAATACTTTTACAACAAAATCAATCACATGCGGAAACCGTAAACGTAAGCACCACTGTTGCCGAAATAAAATGAATACAAGCAGAAGTGACGGCAATGCATAGCTTCTGGCTGAGTACTATATATGAGAACGCAATAATAGACACTTGAATTCGCATTTTCCACCAAATTTAGAATGCCTCAGCTTAGAATATGTATAATGTAACAAAACAAAACAATAAACAACAACAACGAAAAGATATACATAGTAGAGACCACAGAAAACTCCTAATCAACTTGCCATTCCTGGGACTTGTTGTGCTACCTTCTAGGAGATATAAGATATCCAAGATTCCTTTCGTGCGCAATCGAGGGGGTGCCCATCACACAAAGGGCTATTCCGTATCGATTTCGTAGGACTTTCTGAACTTCCTACAGCATTTTGCATAGGTTTTACACGCAAAGCGCCTCTTGCTGCCTTGGTCAAAGCAGGAACCCTGGGGAGCAGGCGATCGCTTGCAGCACGAATTTGTGGGGAATGGATAGGACCAGAGCTGCTGCTGGATGTAATCAGACGCACAGGCGTCCATTTGTTGTGAGGGTACGAGGTAGTTGTGCCCTTGGTAGGGGTTTTGCATTTTTAATTTGGTCTGCGCCTGATTTAACGGTCCCTGGTTCGCCTCTAGCGAACGGAACATCGGCAAAATGAAAGAGTTGGAACCCATCTCGTCCGAGGTGGAAGGCCCAAATTGTGATGTCACAGAGAGCTTCGTTTCGCTCTGGGGCCCACTCATGTCGGACATGTTCATCATTGGGAGACCCTTCTCCCCCACGATCGAAGAACCTGCCTCTTCGTATGCGATGTTGCTGAGCCCACCGTTGAGTGATTCCAGGCTCACGGACTGATTAAACTCGGGGTTAACCCACGCTTTGGTATTCATAGGTTTGGTGAAGAAGCCATCAGATGTCTGTGGGGGGCAGATACTCTCCGTGTTGATTCGCTGCTTCTGAAGAGCTATGTCCATCAAGGGCGTGATTGGCTTCTGCCTCAGCGTTTTCGAGTCGAGAGACAGCACGGCACGGTGGATCAAGCCCGGATGGTAGAATCGACAGCAGCACCCGCGGTTGCACTTTCCGCCGGCGAAATGCCGGCAAACGTTCCTTGTGTTGATACCTGGTGAATCGATTTTACCGTGATTGGCGCCCTTGTTGACCGAGGCATTCTTTTTTCCCGCTCCATTCTTCAAAGTATTCTGCTTTGGCTTTGGATTACCCCTATCGCGCTCTGTAATGTCAAACCCCAAGTTCGACAGCTCAGCACCATTTTCCGAGAGAATTAAAGGACTGATAGCGTAGGGGGAGTGCCGGTAGCAGCGAACAGGAGAGCTTTTCTGATGCTTGCAGGTACGAAGGAATTGGTCGCATGAGGGCTTAGTACATCTATTAACATCCAAGGTAAGGGGAGTGGGTTCTGCAGTGAGGTTTTTGTGGCACATAAGAAAGGTAATGTATCTTCTTACCTTTTTAGGTTTAACGACTTTTAAAAAGAATACAGTTAGGTATTTAAACCCTCGTTTCGATATTATCGAATAAACTTTTTATAAAGCTTATTGAAATGCCTTCAATATACAAATTTATATAGATCTACACCGATAGCAGATAGATAGATAGATATATTTGTAGACACAAAGATGTTATATACATAGAGAAATGGTGAAATAATTTAGTATATATAGATAGATGGATACAATAATTTCTATGTCATGAACTATAATGTTTACTCACACACTAACAAGGAGGGAAGATGCATCAAACGAAAGAAAAGCCGAACTTCAAATGCTAATCAAGAATGATGTTAGTTTAAAACTATATGAACAGTTGATTGCATTTACGTTTTTCGTATGATTGAACTTTCTCCCCTTTTGCATTCTATAATTTTCACAAATTGCTTTTAGGAAAAGAATCGATGGACATTAGAAAGAAGAAGCAATTATTTTACTTAAGCGACCAGTTCCGAGTCCGCTTACACAGGTAATTTTTTTGATGTGAATCCGATGTAGCTGGCCTAGATTCCTTTCTCCATAGACAATCATAATTGAAAAGATACAACCGTTATGCAACCTGAGAGGACGCTTGTATGTGAGCGAAAATGAATTGCTCATGAAAGTTTCAAACGAAAGGAATGCGAAAAAAAATTCATTACAGCATTTCCCTTTATTCTCTTAAACCTTAAAAATTTTCTTCAGTTCGCGGGCAACGCCATCCTCAGAATTTGTGCCAACGACCACTACGTCTCTTTTTAGATTCTCCTTTAGCTCTGCTGAACTGTTGCCCATTAGGCATCCTTTGGCAGCCCTGACGAGCATTGGTACGTCATTCTCATTATCGCCGAATGCAATACACGTCGATTCCACTGTCCAAGACATCTCGCTTTCCATTTTGCCGCTTTCCTTGCTGCTGGCATCTCTCGAACTCTTTATTGTTTTAGCGCAAGCCTGTAAATGGGGTATGAGGGACTGTAATCCGGTAAGTTTTGAGACATCCATACTCATGATTTCCAAGAAGCACTTCGTAGAGAACGCGATACTGAGAGAAGGAATCTCATTCAGGATACGAGACCGGAAATCGACTAGCAGCTCGTGATTTTTGCATGATAAGAAGAACTTCACTATGCCATCAAAAGGGTTTGTGATGCTTGAATTGCTGTAGTCTGCGGTTGTCGAGTCGTCGGTGCATTTATCCATCCTCCGCTTTTTATACCCGTTGTAAGTTTGGATGCGCTCCAATGGGCTGAATAGCTCGTATTCGAACCCACTAATGTGGGAATACTTCAAAATTTCCTTTTCTTCCATGGCGCATAGCCAACGATCATCCTGATAAACATGAAGGTTTATTTCCTTATTTTCATAATCCAACCACATGGACATGATCTGACAAACATTTTCTGGTGAAATAGTCTCATTTGCTACTTGAATCAAGTCGTGCCTCTGTCTTTCGACTGGGATCACTTTTTCCGCACCTTCTTTTCCTTCCCTAACGACCACACTGTCTGTGTTAAAGTCATAGGCATAGGCACAGGCACCATTGCACGCTACAATAGACCCGTTTTCCTTTGGAAGCTCCAAACTGTCTAAGATGGGCTTTAGGTCAAGGTAATGCCTTCCAGATGCCAATACAACAAACACCTGTGTTTGGTACTTCGCCACTACATCCTGTATCGTCTTCTTCGTGAAGTCTGTGATTTCGTGTTCTGGGTTAAACAGCGTGCCATCCATGTCAAGGGCGATGACATGGAAAGGAGGCAAATTCGGAGCAGCAGCGTCGGCCATTATGGACTGGTGATTTTTACCTTAAACAATAGCAACAATTAATATTATGATGATTTGTGCCGTCTTTATGGTGTGCTGAGATTTCAAAGATACTTTTATTTTGAGCGATAGAAACTGGGAAAAAAAGTGTTATGCAGCTAGGACAGAGATATGCAAGACTCTAAAAGGAATTTTTTAAACAGGAACAAACGGAGGGGATTTGAGAAATTATCAGAACATATTAAGACAGATATGGAAAGAGTAGGGAAACAAAGGCTACCCAATGATGAGACATTTTCCCGGCTTTATTTGTTTATTTGATAATAATGAAGAAATGAAATTAAATGAAAATAATAGTTATTAACAAGCGAAAGATCATTCTCCCTCCAAGGTCAACACACATCGAGATCGCATGCCCCGAGGTCAGGGAGGTTGTACTTCTGTCCTTCTTTTTACTCCTTAAATATCGCTGATAGACCAGGCACGGATGAGATTGTCGGTGTAACCGGTATACAGCGTGTTGCCCTCAGCGGACCAGGCGACGCAGGTGCACTCTGGGGCGCGCTTCAAGGTGGTCTCGGGGATGAGCTCGATGACGACCGCTTTCGCCTCCAGGTCGTACACGCGAACGTTCTTTTCGGTCGCCACGCACATCCAGAAGCGGTTCGGCGAGAAGGCGATCTGGTTGATCGGGGTGGCGACGTCGAGCTCGAAGAGGTGTTCGCCGCCCTTGAGCTCCCACAGGTGCGCAAAGCCGTCCTTGCCGCCGGAGGCGCACAGCGAGCCGTCGGGGGAGACCGTCACGGTCGTGACGTAGCCCTTGTGCTTGCTGAACGTGTGCTGGCACTCGCCCTTGGCGAGGTCCCAGACCTTGACCTTGTGGTCCCAGCCCCCGGACACGACCACCGGCTGCTGCAGCGACGGCGAGAAGCACAGGCTGCTGACCCAGTCCTCGTGGCTGTCGCGCGTCAGCTCGTGCATGCACTCGCCCATGACGTTCCACACCCGGATGACGTTGTCGCGTCCGCCGGACACGATCTGGCGATCATCCGGCGAGAACGCGACGGCGAGGACGTCCTTGGTGTGCTTGAGGAACTTGTTCTCACACTGCCCGGTGCGAAGGTCCCACAGCCGCAGCGAGCGGTCCCACGAGGCGGTGACGGCGAACTGCCGGGTGTGCGCGAGGGAGAGAGAGGCGATGAAGCCGGTGTGGCCCTCCAGCCGGCGATCCGGGATCGCGTGGTCGCTCTCCGTGCTGTGGCGGTCCGGGTTCGCGACCCACGAGATGGCCGTGCCATCACGCGACGCCGACACCAGCTTGACCGCCGAGTCCGCTTGCTGGGGACACGCGAGGGAGGTGATCCAGTCGCGGTGGCCCTTCAGAACACCTTCGTAGTTCATGCTGAGAGTGAAAGATAGAAATAATGACGATCGCTTGCAACTTTTTGATGAGTATCCAGAATGGTATCAAGTTGAAGAGTAAGAGGCAGTATTTGAAAGCAAGTTTGGTTTGATATATATATATATATATAAAGGTACCATCTGTATTAATAAACCGCATGGAGAAGCCAAGTGATAGTTTATCGACAGACTATTTAGTATCCCACTTTGTGAACACATTTTTTTTCCAAATTAACGCGTTAGCAAGAATTAACCTGAAAACACTATGTTCAATATTTTACTGTTGTACAGTATCTATCTATAAAGGTACATATACAATATTAGTATTAAGAGTGGATGAAAATGAAGATTACGTGAGAAAATGATAATTTCACGGAAGTACAGAATCAAAAATTCGTGAAACAATCGTCCATACTTATTACCCTTTTGAATTTCTATGTATAGAAGATTATGCATTTTCCCCAGGAATGCTTGAGAGAAATGGGGGCTGTAAAACAAAAACAATCTCTATAATGCTAACCTACTTGATTTATATATGCCATGCTTAACAATGAAGCCGTGCACTGAAAGAGTTTTTTATACAAGGAATTTTAGAATATGATACAAATAGAAAGAAAATTAAACCTATGGAATGAAGAAGACATGCTACCAATGATAAATCGAAACCTAGGCCAAGGGATGCTTTTTGAGTATTCTTAGAAGTGAACTTTCTATTGTAGAGATCTATGATCATTATCCATACGATGCAATGCAGTATGAAACCTAGAAAACCGAAGCAACCTATTCTCCAGCGAATATGTTTTTCCATATTCCGAGAAGGTTTGTCTATACAAAAAATATATATCCATACTGAAATGAATGCTATTGTGTAAAGAATTAACGCAATCGTTGAAAGGATACCTCCGACGAACAGAGTATTTCGGATCATTCTGGAATTTATCAGCAACACCGGCACCGTATAACTGATAAACTCGCAGTTCTTCTTATATCCCCAGTATGTATAGCAACTATCCTTGACGCGTATAATTTGAGGATAAAAGAGAGATGCAAGAGTTAGGATTATGGAAGTGAGGAGAACCACATAGTATACTAACAGGCGAGGGTCAACTCTCAACAGAAGGGCGAAACACGCTTCTACGCAGTTTGGAGGTGGGCTTTCACGCGTAAACTGTGTTTCTGGATCCACCAATGACGCATCCAAGCGTGGGAAAATATACGCTGCGTAATGTGCAGACTTGGGAATATTGGAATGATCCCTTTTACTGTCATTATGAGCTTGTCTTAGGCTGGAGCTCAGCTTCCTGTCCCTATTTGCATGCCGCGTATCAAACGAGTTAGGAGAGCGAAAGGAGACAGCAGCAGCCGATCTGGATTCAGGAAATCCTTGGAGGTTGTCAACATGCATTGCGTTAGCAGTACCACTGCTATGGATGTTGGGAAAATCTATTACAACGGGTTGGCTCATGTTTGGCGAGGTGCCATTTTGAGCAGCCTCAGCATCTAAGTTATGGTCCGACACCTCTTTAGGTTGGGGTAGTTCCCTTGTCTTGTTTGGTGAAGGTAACGCCTTCAAGTTCGCAGCGTCTGGCGAACTGGGGTCTAAAAATTTCTGTCTAAAAACCGACCCACCACTCACAAATTCAGAGTCTTGTGATGCTGGATCTTTAGCTGCATTGATTGATAAATCTACTGTGGAAAACCGCGTATGAATATCATTCATAAATACCATTCCTTTGATTTTAACAGGTTCTGGTAGTATAAAGTTTGTAGGAACAGTAGCGGTGGTGTTTTCAGATTGTCTAGCAGGCAATGACACAGAAGGCTTTGGGGAAAGATAGGTATCTTCATGTGGGCTGGTATCTTTTCCCCCCTTATGTATTTTTACCGCCTGAACTTCCTCCTCAGGGGTATTTTCTTCATGAGCACTGTTCTTTGAACTGTAGATATACGAAGAGGTTCCAACTTCATCATCATCAGATAGGACGTCATCAAACAACTTCCCAGACGTATTCTTCTTTGGTTCTGGTTTAGTCATTCACAAGGCCAAACTATATTTTTTTTTTCTAGAAATAAATATAACAATGGAGGAACTAATAAGAATTAGCAAATATATTAGTCTCTTACACACTATCCGAATAAAGCACCTCAAATCAAGAAACTGCTGAAGAAAATGGAAAGATAATAATAACATCATTTCAAAACCTTTGCATAAAATAGACTACCGTCATTCATGTAAAGAATACCAAACTTTTTTTTTTAAAAAGCTCCTGTATGCCTCATGGTACTATGTGTGTCTATATCCGCAAAAAAGTCTTTTGAAACCACCAGTTTTCCATTTTTTAATTTTTCTTTTTATTATCATCATTCGACGTGAAGGCGGCGAATGCAGAGGCTTCGAAATAGATTGCGTACATGCACAGATACGTAATCGAGAAAAAACATAAATCAATTTCAGTTTACTTTTTTTAGTGTGAGTGAAGATAAACCAAAGCCCTCTATGTATATATATTGCAATGAGTACACATTTACAGCAGCGAGTGCCGAGTAATTTTTTCCCCTTAATTAATTATGATTAATAGCGAGAATATGCAACTTCATGCTATTAGTGTATTAGCAGAAGCAGATATAAAACTAAGCTATTGGTCCTTCCCCACATTTCCCTCTATATTAATAAAAAGAAAGCAACTATGAAGAGTATTTCTAAAGCCCATGTACAAAGACCCAAAGAAAAACCTGCGCCGTAGGTTTGCATACTTTGAAGTACTTCGACGCACAAACCGTTAGTTCTAAGGGCTGCAATAGTGAACCATGCAATAAACTCAAACACTATAACACCAATCAACGTGCCAGCGATATACCATCTCATCTTTCCAAGATTTGCGAAAGGAACACTTTGTGAATGCCCCTCGTTACGAGCTGAACGCAAACTTTTCAGCTTTCTAGAGTGAACCCTACAGCACAAAATCCAGCTCATGAAACATAATACTGCCGAAAAAATGATAGCAATAATGCAAAAGGCGGCGCCAAATTCCATCCACCTTCGTTCACCTTTGCATACGAGTAAATCAACGTCTATTGTATAACTTCTTGAATCACAGTTCCTCTTATATCCCCAGAAAGTCATGCATGCATTATTCAACCCGTCAACTTGTGAAAGTGCGCATGAAAGAATCAGAAAAAGGAGGTTCACCAAACTGAAAAAGAAGAAAATATAACTTGCAATACGTTGAACATCTGAAGCATCTATATCGAAAAAATTGGCCACTAAATTTTGAACACGGGGGAAGAATCCTGGCTGTGAGTCCTCAGAATCGGATTCTTTCCTCTGCGTTGGGCCCCCCACGTCTGAATAATGGCTTAATTCTGAGCCCGCTATGGCTCTATTTTCGTGTTCTCTTTGATTAGGATGCTGCTGCTGTGCGCTCTTTGGTGGCGGCGGTTGTGAGTTCACGGGGATTGGGGCATCGTAGAAATCTGAGCTGGTGTAGGAGGTATCATAATAATCATTCTGTTGGTTTAGATGATGGTCCTGGGGCACCCCGTTAGGTCTATCTGCAGAATTCATGAAGTATATAAAAATGGAAAATAGTACCAATATTTATGGATAGAGCACTTGTATAACTACGGTTTACCTCACTTTCTACAGGCAATATACACCTTGTAATGGACGCGACTAAGGACTTCGTGTGAAAAGAATAAATGTTCGTCTATGACACAAATAATGCAAAGCGAAGGAATGGAGGAAGAAGGGTAAGAATGCGAGAACATCAACAAGACAGTGTTGTACACATCTGTAAATACTATTTGATTATATTTTCCAAACTTAAAGCTCCTAAAAGGACTAAAGTATACATACCAGATAATTGTATTATGCACTATAGTTATCCGTCATATATATTAAAAAGAAGCTCACAGGTCCATCAGCAGCGCCTCCCATGTGGTGCTTATCTTCTCTGATTTTTTTCTTATTCGGCAAGTGTTAGAATATAACTAATGATTTCATGTTTTTCTGTTACATTGCACAAAGCACTTTCTAGGGCATGATTTACAAAAGCTCAAACTACATGCTTAGCGATTTTGTGCATGATATATCACAAAATTTTTAGTCTACCCATTTATTCAGTTTATGTTAATAAATTCACCCCAAACTAAACACTTCTTCAATTTTTTTTGCCACAGCATCATCATTATTATGCCCGATGACAGGACATTGCGGCAATAGCTTCTTTAAGCGGGCCTGCGCATTGCCCATCACAAACCCCATTCCGACATTTTCCAGCATTTCCTTATCATTCATGCTATCCCCGAAGGTAACGATGCGTTGCACGCTGATACCAATGTGATCGGCGATTTCGCGTAGCGCCGAGAATTTCGAAACCCCACCAGGACCGACATCCAAACAATAGTTAGAGGAAAATGCTATCGAAATTTGATCCCCAAACCTCTGGAAAAGTTCCTGTTCAAAAGAATTCAGAAGAGCACGATCATTGCTGCGAAAACAGATTTTGTTAACCCCCTCCAACGGTAAGGAATCAATCACACTCTTGCCTTCATTGCACGGGTCTTCTGGATCGAAGTCGATGATATTGGGAATGAATCCGAATTTTTTGAGCATCAAGTCTTCAGGAAGGATGCGAGAAGTAATGAACCATTCCTTAGGCGTATATGCGGAGACGCGCACTCTTTCAAGAGAGAACTCATTCGGATCCTCGTTCAAACCGCCTTCATCAGTTCCAAATCCATTTCCCACGGTTTCGCCACTCCCTGGTTGCTTATCTGGGGATGGTAACATCCCACACGTTTCTTCCTCATCTGTCTGATTCAGCCCGCGTTTTAAGCTCGTGTACGGCAACGCAAACGAACGGTATAGTTCCTTCACGATGTCTGGGTTTAAGCTATGCTCAACAAAGATCTTTCCATCCTCATCATGCACCACCGCCCCATTGGAGGAAATAATATAGAAGCCATGCTGCTTCTCGGGAATCGTTTCTCCCGCCTGTGCGTTCTCCAGCCCAGCGTAAGCCTGTTCGAAGTGCTGTTGCAGACTTTCCCTGGCAGGCACCGTGCTCCGCCAATGGCGGCCCGTCGCTAACACAAACTTGACCTTTTTCTCATTGACAAGACGAAAAATCGACTCCTTGGTGTAGTCGGTTATATTGCAGTTGGTGTCAAATAGCGTGCCGTCTAAGTCGGAAGCAACCAGAAGAAAGGGTGACGGGTTTATGGCCATTAAAACAATAGCAATAGGAAATGAATAGTCGTACCAAAGTTTAACAATACTATATAGAAAGAAAGAAAGATGAGAAGAGGGAAAGTAATAAAATTTGATTAAGAACCTGCGCCTCGATTCGCTATATTTGAGGAAAAATATCATATTCCCATGAAAAGCTCCCAATAAAAGAAAATAATATATCTATATCTATATATAGATATAGATAGATAGATATAGATATATATGTATGTATATACGTACACCATTAAAAATGAAGACTTTCTGAAATCATATATAACCCCGAATAACTTGCCTTTTTGATATGTTTTTCGCAATTAGGATAGAAGTTTACTGAGGCCTAGAGGGAGCGAAAAAAAGACGCACACAATCTCGCTTCAGCGAAACAGTCATTAATCACTCCTATCTTTCTACAGAATTTCATTCTCTTTATAAAGCTACATGGAAACGAAAGTATTCTCATTTATTTTTCTACATGATGCGGGCAAAAACACCTACAGGAATACATTCACAGTAATATGCAAAAAAAAAAAACCAATTATTTTAGCACTACAGATTAGAGTGGAATTAGACTAAGAGGTTAGCTTGCATTATCATAACGAATTTTGTCAGTGTATTACTCTTTTCCTTTCTTTTTCAATAATAGGGCTTACTAGTTTAATTCAAAAATTTCGGAAAGCTTCTTCGCAACTGCATCATCATTGTTCCTCCCAATGACTTCAAGGTGCGGTAACATTTTCTTTAGTCGTGGATTTGCATTTTTCATAATGTAGGCCTTCCCAACGGACTGTAGCAATTCCACATCGTTTAGCCCATCTCCAAAGGCGATGCAATCCTCCATGGTGATTCCGAGCTGCGCAACAACAAACTCCAGGGCAGAGGCCTTGCTGACATTTGCGGGAACAATGTCTAGACAATGCTGTGCGGACGGCGCGACCCGAACGGTATTTTCAAGCTGAAGCTCTTCCTGCAGTTTCTTCATGCGTGCGACAATCGCTTCTTCAACAGGAGAAGTCTTTGCGGGGTTATAGCAGAGGAAAAAGATCTCATTCACGTTGTCAGTGGGAAAGTCGCGCTCGAGATTCGGCACAACACGGAAGGTAAACTTGGATTCGTGATAGAGCGCAGCCTCGAGGTCGCTCGGGTATCGGCTCACCCACTCCTCGCTTAACTCCTCTCCTGATAAGTCGCTTAAGCTCGAGTAAGACTTGCCGCGCTCCTTTCTGTTATCGAGACGGCGGAAGACGTTGATGTTCACCTCTGGATCGTCAACAAACATGGAGTAAAGCTCATGACAAATGCGCGGATCGATACAGCACTCACGAACGAGGTGATTCGTCTCATCGTAGATGCACGCCCCGTTCGAGGTGATCGCGAAGCACCGCGGGATCAAGCATTCCATGAAGGGGTAGCCGATCGACGCGAGATCTTTGGGCATTTCCACATTCGGGGAGGCCACGCACGGGGTTACCACCTGCACCCCGGGCGTCGGGATGCTCTCCATGGAGGCAAAGATGTTGAGCTTGCGTTTGATCCGATAGACATCGGTGAAGGGACGGCCAGTGGCGAAGACGATGTGGACGCCGCGGGCCAACAGCTGCGAAAGCACTCGACGTGTGTAGTCAGAGACGCTGTGTTTATCGTTCAAAAGCGTTCCGTCCATGTCAATGGCGGCGAGTTTGTACGGGTTCTTGCCATGCGGTACATTAACACTCTTAATACGATGAGTGGACTGGTTTATAACGGTAGGGAAAGTGTGCTCACGCAAATGTAACATTGTATTGCTTAGTGTATGAAACGGAAGCATGCGTTGAAGTGTATAAGAGTTTTAAAAATGTGTAAAAAAAAGGTTGTAAGTTTGTCAGATAAAGGCAAAATGGTGCCGATTCTAACTGCTCTCCTCCCACTATGGGTCTGAGAACTATGGGGGAAAAAAAAAAACGAAATCACGAAGGCCGAACTAAATGACTAAGTTCTCCATCTAATTTCGTAGAAACTGTCCTGATTACCCCAAACAAGAAGTATGCATGTAAAACAATTTAAATCATTAGTTAGCATTGTAATATTGGAAAGAAAAAAAAATGAAAAGTCATGACATACAACCTCTCCCCAACCAGTTGTATCATGGATAAGTCATTTAATCTATAACTGAAAATATTAAGGCTCTAATTCAGTCTGGAAATTCAGGTATAATTCCAGGTCACTCAATATATCTACATTGGTGTATGTGACGAAAATCTTACGATTTTCAAGGAAGGGTTTCATATGTAAAACATAAAAAGGAATGCATGTTGACGCGAAATTAATGGAGTTCGTTTGAGAATCCTCATTTCCCATTTATTTGCTTGCAAAGGCTTACCTTTAATGGTTTTACAGAGCAACACTATGAGGCTATATAGGCAACAACTGGTCCTAACCGTCAAGAAGTGGGCCTTGATGAGAGTACAGTAAAACCTATGTGCCTAATCGCATACCCAAAATGATAGTTTGCCATCTTTTTTCACCACCACTACACTTCATAAATACACCTCAACAAAGATTCCAAATGTACAACAAGGCGAATCGCTAACGAGTAAACATTTTGAAAATTTGCCGCATCAGGAGGCAGACGAAAGTAGGCGATAAATGTATTATATATGAATGTAAACCTGTATTATAGTTTTCATAACTAGAGCATGAACATTCTAATGAAACCATTGATGAAGAGAATGTTAACGGTAAATACCCTCACCATTCTCGATTGCTTGGTTTTGTCTCCCCTCCCTACCTCACATCATCACGGCTAAATCACCAGCTTTGGAAACATGTTGTAGTGATCCATGATGGAGTACCACCATTTTAGTGTTTCGGCTATCTTCTCTTCGGGTACACCGCAAAAGCGCATGATGGTGGTCATGTTATCGCCAAAATACTCACGCCGCATCCACGCCGGGACCGGTGGCGATTCCGTCGCGCCCGAGATCTTGGCGATTTCCGACTGAACGAACGCCGGATGCACCATGCGGTCGAACCAATTAAAGCTTTCCGCGTTGTACAAACGTGGTTGTGCCTTTTTGTCAAGAAAAAGAAAGCGCGATAGAGGCGATCCGGTCTCGATCGAGTTTGTATTGGCGTCTTTCTCTGACTCATGTTCAGAGGCGTAGGCCCATAGCAAGTTGCCAAGGCACATCACCAAGAGAATGTAAACCGCAAAGCGGACATTCCGCTTAAAAAACTGCGCACACGACCATCTATCGAAGAGGTTGACATCGTCGAGGATGACGTGGAGGTAGAACATGCAGACCATCACACCGAGGTAGTAGGGCAGCGACTGAGAGACCATGAACCCTGAGAGCAGGAAACATGCCGCGATGGGGAGCAGCATGGCTTGTAGGATGTACTTTCGGTTCCCAATCAGCACCGCCAGGCCCTTCACCCCATATTTGATATCGTCGTCGCGGTCTTGGTAGCCGTAAATAGTGTCGTACAGGACGGTCCAGATCACCGCACCGATGTAGGCGGGCAAACACACCATCACGTCGACCCTCCCGAGCACCGCCGCGTAGCCGACGAAAATCCCCCAGTTAAAGCATATCCCGAGCACCAGCTGCGGGAAGTACGTGATGCGCTTCATGAGGGGGTAAATCATCCAAATCGGGGTGACCACGAGCGCTGCGGTGAGCGCGGCCGGCGCGAGGTTCATCCCGACCGCGCCCGCGGTGACGAGGTTGAGGAGGAGGAGGTAGGACGCCTCGCGCATGGAGACCTCCCCGGTCACGAGCGGGCGCCCCTTCGTCCGCTCCACGAGCCCGTCAACGCGGCGGTCGCACATGTCGTTGACGATGCAGCCCGCGCTCCGCATCAGGAAGGCCCCGGCGAGGAAGGCGAGCGCGAGGTGGAGGGGGATCGCGGGCGCGAAGAGGACGAGGGGGTCCGCGCCCTCCCAGACGACGGCCTGGGTCACGGCGAGCGCGGAGCCCCACAGGCACGGCAGCAGCAGCAGCTGCCAGCCCTGCGGCCGGTCCGCGCGGACGAGGCGGGCGTAGGCGCGGAGGCGGCCCGCCGCGCGCGGGAGCCCGGCCGGCGCCCCGCCGCCCTCCGTCAGCGCCCACTCGCGGCGCTCCTTCGCCGAGGTGGCGGCGTCGCGCAGGCGCGCGGGGTCCGGCGCGGGGGGGGGCGCGCGGAGCCCCTCCGGGAAGTGTGCCGCCGCCGCGCTCGCAGACCCCTTCGACCACACACGGGCTACCTTGCCAAGGATGAACGATCGACGGAGCATGCGAGGAGCAATCGGTTAGGGAGAGGGGGGGGGTGGATGGGGGAAAAGGGGAGGGCTTCACTCTAGTGTGGACAAGATTGTGTTTCTATTCGGGGTTAGAGATAGTGTAGGTAGGGGAAGAGATTGGCTAGTCCGCAATTGGGTGCAGGGTATCGAAGAGAAAACAGTTTGGCGAGGCAACACCAACATCAGGAAAAAAAAAAGCCACATGAGAGCGCCGTACCACGAAAACGGGGTATCAAAGTTCTCATGGTTACTAGTGTTCTTTTTTGTTTGCTACCACCTGTAATTCGGAACGACGATTTAAACGTTTATTTTTAAGCAATTCCAACCCTCAAAACATTCTTTTTATGGGGAGGGGTAACATTTAATGGGTTGTCACTTTAGGATTTAGTTTAATAAATGAGATTTTTCGCACAATAATTCGTGCAGTGCCAAGGAACTCCCACACACTTCATTCAAAAAAAAGGCAAAGACACTTCCGTCGTTAGCTCTGTTATAATACAGATATATTTTTTTCGGATAGGGGGGGGGGGGGGGGGGGGGGGCACATCTTGGGTAGTCTACCTTACTCATCATTCTGACGATGCATCCATTTTGGGTTGTCGTTCCTCAATCCGCAAGCATCACACCCGCTTTCTCTTTGCTCGCCATGCATCTTTCCGTTGATTGCCGTTGTCTTGGCGCATGTCGCTTTCCATTTTATCATCATCCTCGCTTTTATTGCCGTTGGAAAGATCCTGCCGTCCTCGGTGTTTTCCCAAAATAGCCTGTGTATCGCCCTCCAATGAACCTTCCCCATCCGAAGAGTATGCGTCGGCGTTGTAAAACTCAGTTGTGGAGGCGGATGAGCGGCTTCGTTGAGAATCGCCACCGCTACTGCCTGTTTCCATTTCGTCTTCGCCTTTTCCTTCACCATCCAAACCAGACTTCTGCAACGTCATTTTCCGCGAGATCTTGCCGCTCCGCTGAAGGCGGCGTAGATGGCGTATCTGTTTCGCGCGCCCGGCGTCTTCTTCTTTTTGCGCTAAAACACGCTGCTGAATACGTTTGGTGAAGTCGTCTTGGGTATCCATTCTATGCGCGTCTGACTTTTCATCTGCCTCCGAATCGGAAGAAGCATCCTGAGGGAGGAAAATAGCGTCTCCGACTCGCTTCTGGGCGTCGTCTGCGGTCTCCTCGTCATCTTCATCGCTGCTATGAAAGACAATCCGAGTGTTCAGGCCGAGATCCTTCACTCGGATGTCCGGATTCTCAACAAACTTCCGACGCTTCACCTTGGAAAGCCCGGCGAGTCGTTCTTCCGCCGTGAGTTGCATCGTTTCTTTTACCTGCCCAACCTCATTCGCGTCCCTTTGCTTCTTGACTAGAAATCCGTCATCGTCGCCGTCGTCGTCGTCGTCGCCGGCGCCTGCCGTTGTATCCCCCAGCGCGTTTTGCGCGGCCGTGTATCGTTGCTTTTGCTCCAAAACGCGAAACATATCGGAAGCCTGGAGGCGGCGTTCCTTCTTCGTGAACTGGGCCTGCCCCTCGTCCTCGGTGTCCTGGGGCCTGCCGTTGTTCTTCCCTGTCTTGGCGGCGATGTAGTTGACAACGTCCCAGGGCAAGTTCTTCGTGCTGCGCTGGAGGTGCTCGATCTCGGTCATGTCGGGCACCGCGAGGAGCCCGAGCGACCGCGCGTAGGCCTCCACGTCGATCGCCTTGACGTCGAAGACGTGTTTGTTACACGCGAAGGCGACGGCGCGGAGGTAGGCGACGAAGGCCTTCTGCGCCTCGTACTTCAGCCCCTGCACGACGAGCGCGACGAAGGTCTCCTGGGTGGGCCGAAGGAGGCCGAGCCGCACCGCGATCTCGCGCATCGGCACGTTCTTGTGCGCGAGGTACGAGAGCATCGGGAGCTCGCGCGGGGTCAGAAAAAGGAGGCTGACGCCGCGGGCCCCGGCGCGGGCCGTGCGGCCGGCGCGGTGGATGTACGTCTGCGCGCTCTCCGGGCAGTCGTACTGCAGGACCCAGTGCACGAGCGGGAAGTCGAGCCCGCGGGCGGCGACGTCGGTGCAGAAGAGCACGGCGGCCTTGCAGCGGCAGAACGTCTTGAAGACCTCGTCGCGGCGGAACTGCTTCATCTTGCTCGTCAGGCACATCGACGGGATGCGCAGCTTCCGCAGCAGCTTCGAGAAGGCGAGGTAGAGGAAGCGGACCTGATTGCAGGTGCTGACGAAGACCACCACCTTGTCGTTCGGGTGGCGACGGAGGAAGAGCAGCAGCACGTCCGGCTTCTGCGCGAGCTCGACGACGAGGAAGTTCTGGCAGAGCGTCGACGGCGTCGGCGCCGACGTGATCGCGTGCGCGCTGACGTAGCGCGGGGCCCGCAGCGCCATCTCCGCCAGCGCCCCCACCTCGCGCGTCTGCGTGGCCGAGAAGAGCAGCGTCTGGCGGCCCCGCGGGAGGTACCGCAGGATGCTCGAGACGGACTCGCGGAAGCCGAGGTCGAGCAGCCGGTCGGCCTCGTCCATGCAAAGGATCTGGAGGTTGTCCAGCGCGAGGTTCGGGTTGTCCTGCAGGTGGTGAAGGACCCGGCCCGGGGTGCCGATCATGATGCTGATCAGCTGAAGCCGCTTGCGCTCCTCCTCGACGTCGCGGCCGCCGGTGAGCAGGGCGACCGAGAACACATGCTTAAATCCAACCACCTGCATCACTTTGAAAATCTGAAGCGCAAGCTCGCGCGTGGGGCTGAGGATCAGCGCCCCAACGCCCATATCCGCATCCCAATGCTCCACCAAAAGCTGCTCTAGGACGGGAATAACAAAGCAGAGGGTTTTACCAGAGCCGGTCTTGGCGGCGCCAAGCACATCATACCCTGCCAGGGCGAGGTGAAGGGCATCTCGCTGGATAGGCGTCAACTTGTGGTAGTTTCCACGCTCTAACCCTAGCATCGTACGCTGCGAAATGGGGAGATCGCTAAAGGAAGTGTAGGTCTCCTCCACGCTTTCCACGGCGTTCGTCTCACCTGCGGCCTCGCGATCGTCAAGCGCCTTGCGTAAGTCGGCTCGCTTGAGCTTGAGAAGATCGATTTCCTCTCGCGTCATCTTGGATCGCTCCTGGCGTTGAATCCATTTTTTCTGGCGCATTCGTGCCTTGTCCAGGCGCCGCTCCGCCATTTCGTCAATTTCCTGCCCTATATGCATTCTATGGGTATATTCAAGTCCTTTTTAGTTTCAATATAACTTTGAGAAATAGCTACTAAAACCAAAAAAACAACAACAAAAAACGCTCAGAGAATCACCAGGAGTAAGTTTGGAGTTGGCGTTTCAAAAAATGTCTCAGAAAGGGCCTAAACTTTGTAATACTAAAGCTCAGAAACGAATATCCAATTCAAAGCCTAAAGCGTAGCGCTCGCATTTTTGTAAGATTCATAGTAGCCTTGCTTTAGATACCAATTACGGTAATAATGTACATTCAGTGTCAGGGTGAAAGATGGAGAATCTTGCACGTAATTCAGTTTAATAGAATGCTGCTACAATATACGAATAGCTACACACATACAACATTTTCGCTTCCATCTCCCTTTCACCTCCTCTTTTTTTCTTTTTAGTACATCCGATAAGAGATTGTGATGTCGTTGCTGTCAGACGCGCCGCCTTGGCTTTCCGTGAAAGATTGCTCCTTCAGAATCTGTTTCAGTTTTACCAGCTTAGTATTGTTGTTCGCTTTATGGAAGCGCGCAAGGTGAATACGAATACTGCTAAGAGGTCCCTGAAGGTCGCTAAAACCTAGATCCTTGAACATCCACTTCGCTACCGTATCTGCTAAAAGCAAATTATGCAGGAAACCCTCACTGTCGATACTACCGCAGATAGGGCAGCGGTAAAGGCTTGGAGCAATTGCTAAAGACTCAAAGCAGTTATGACAAAACGAATGCCCGCATGGCCAGAAAAGGACGGGTTCATCGTATAGCAACCCGCACACCTTGCACGAAAGTGCCTCTTCGATCATATCATTGATATCGTAAAGATCCTCCACGAACTGTTCGAGCTGCCACAGCCGATTCTGAAACGAATCTTTGCGAGATTTGAGGGATTCTAACCACTTGATCTGTTGTGCAAGATAGTCAATTCGAACATTGTTTTGCAAGCCGACGTGGCGGTAGCGCGGGCCTCGCTTGAGCTCCTCCTCAAAAGTCGTTGCTACCGTCGTACCGCCGAGTTCGAGAAGCTGCCGCCAGGGCCAATACCGACGCAGCAAATGAATCCTTTTCACGAACCCCTCGCGAATAATTGACGCGTTCATCTGCTTTTCAATTTCCAGTTCATTGATCTCCATCTCTAGTTTCTTCCTTGCGCTGCCGAGGTTCTTCAGCTTATTTTGATGAATTTCATCAAGGCGTTTGGAAAGAAGAAGCAAATCGTCGATGGTGCGGTTGGTTTTTAAAATTTCTGTCTCTATGTGTATCTTCTCTTGTCGAATGCGAGAAAGATCAGAACGGGGGGAGTGCTTTCCCGGAAATGAGATTGGACTCCCTGATTCGGATTCGGCGGACCGCTTTTGCTCCTCTAACACCTCTATACGCTCTTTCATCTCTGCGAGACTACCTTTCAAAGATTCAAGAGATTGCTTTAGACGATCTGCCAGAGCCTGAAGCGCGTGTCCCCGAGATCCGTTTTTTTTGCCATTACTGTCTGAGATATCACCGGTTTCCTCAGGGATTTGCTCAAGAGGATTTCCCTCCTCCTCTTCTTTAGTTGGGTGTTGAAGAAAAAGTTCTGTTGAAGGGCTTAGGCCGCTGTTCACGCGATGTATCTTCGTTGATGCCTTCTTCTTTTTCCCAGGGCTAAGTAAACGATTCGTCGTTGGCGATTTTTTCACTCGCGATGGCGACACCGGTTTACTAGAGGAATCAGAAAATTGGGTTGCACTTCGAGATGGGGATCGAGAGGAAGTTCTTTTCAATTTCTTCTCTTTTAGCGGCATTTCCTACGGTTCGCCACCAGAAAGAGTAAAAAGGAGAAGGAAGAGCTTTCCTAAAGAGGATAAAAAATATCTTGTCAGGTTCTAGGATGCGTCTTTCAGTGATATTTACTTTTCCTCTTTTGCCGTGTCTCTGTTCCTAAAATTGTTTATATACGCACCCTCTTTTACAATATATATATAAATATAAATATATATATATATATATATATGTATGTATGTATGTGTGTATGTGTGTATGTGTATGCATATGAAACTGTAAACAGTTTTAAAAATAGAAATAAAAGAAACAACAGAAACAAGACAAGTCGGAAGCAAGGGATAATAAGAAGTCGAAGGTGGAAACAGTATGCCGAATATATTTGGGAAGTGGAATATTCACTTTCCCCTATCCTCATTATCTGGGGGGAAAAAAAAGTTATCAAAAGGCCATTCATTCATTTGCGGTTCAGATAGTTAAACTGGGATTATCTGATGGGATCGTCGTTTCCAGTTTGCACAGCTTCATCGGCGCATACGAAGAAAACGTTGAAAATCGCACATGGAGGGCTTTCCCGGCGAAATCCAAAATGAAAGAAAGAATAGAAAACGCCAACTTCACCGAAAATACACGTATGCATACTTGACGTATTCAGAATTTAAAAAATGCCTTCATGCCTAATACAAGAACTCCGACGAAGGGGTCCAAGAGCCATCCAGCAAATTGATCCGGCTAGTTTTCAACGTCGCATGGCTGGTGTCCCTAAGGCTCGGCTCAACACACTTCCAACAGTGAAAGTTAACATCCTCATTACCGATAACGCTGCCAGCAACGTCCAATACATCCACCGAAAAGTGAATCTCGCGCAGATGGGTAAAAACCCTCGGAAAATCACAATCCCCCCTCATGGGAATCACCGAGGACTGGATGAAATTGGAGGATGCCGGGCGAGTCTCGGGTTTCCTCGGTGCCTCGCGAGGCGGCGTTTCGTGAGATCGCGGCGTTCGTCTTGCGTGGATCGCCGGCGCTCGCGCGGGGTCGTCGAAGGCCGCGGGGTCGCCAATTACGAAGGTGCGAAGTTGATTTCGCACAAACGCCTCGATGCGCGGGGCGCGTGCGGAGGGCGGGGCCGTAATTTTAACCTCCAGAAGGCTCACCGGGTGGACGCTGTAGTACGCGTTTCGCCGGACCTCGAAGGTGCCCCGCGAGGAGCCCGCGGCGTCGGGGTAAAGAAGCCCCGGATCGATCGCGCGGGCCTCGCCGCGGGTGAGCAGGAGGTGGCCGGCGACGAGGACGTCGTACCGCATCTCGCAGCGCGCGAGGGAGGTGCTGAACGGACAGCCATCCGAAACGCTCACCGCAATCGGGCCTGAGGCCCACACGTCGAGGTCGTTGAGCACGCGAACCCGCAGCTCCGCCTCGCGCGAAAGACCCCGGATGGTACCCTGAACAAGCTGCGATTTCAGCGCCGCCGCGATGTACGACTCGACGGAGACTTTGTGGTAATTGGTCTCGGCATCGCGCCGACGCATCGGGCAAAACGGGGGCTTGTAGACCGCAAAGGCCTTGTAGCGCTGGAGGACCCGCTCATCGCAAAGCACGTGAAGGGCTTGGGGGTTGATTAGAAAATGATTCCGCATAAAACGCGTCTGGTTCGCCTCCGGAGGGAGAGATGAGAGGGCTTTGGTGAATTCCTTGGCATGGCGCTCGAGTGTCTCTGGGCTGTTGCGTTTTATTATATCTGTCAACCGATTGATCGGGGGGCGGTAGGTCATACCGTCCAATATGCCTTGATACACAAATCACCCCCTGAAAAATAAGCGATATTATATATATATATATATAAAGAAAGACAACCCCTTCCTCTAAAAGTCTCGTATCGTATTTTTTGTATTCAATTCTAGAGGCATTCTACAATTTTGTCTTTCCGATAGTTGGGGGCACAGAAAAGTAGATTAGAGAAAAAAATGGTATCATTGATAACATCGCATAGATAGAGGGAATGGGAAAATGGCGTAGAATAGGCTTGGGCTTCTGTCTAAAGGATGCAAAAAAAAAAGAATCTTAGTCACTTTGTGTTGTTAAACAATCAATGACTTGTTTTTTCAATGATATTTTATTATCTATATCTATAGATATAGATATATACTCGTTAACTCAGATATTCAAGGGCCCTCCATAATCACTTTTATATAGAACGTGTGAGTTACTATTGATCTGAAACGACCATAGCACTCGCACGTTAGTCCGACTCAATGATTAGCAGATCAGTAAAAAAGAAAAAGCAGAGGATTCAGAATCTAAGCGGTTTATTTATTTTATTGATTGAATTACTTTTCTTTACCATTTTCAATTCATGTGCAACCTCGTGACTTTGAATCTTTTTCGGGATTTTATTCCTATTCTGATAGTCGCGTTCTCGTCTTACCGCGTCAATCACAAAAGCATACCCCCTCGCGTTTTCCTTAATCTGCGCGAATCGCCCGCTTTCCCCACCGTGGCCGGCGTTTGTATTGCAGGTGAGCACGACAAGGCGACCGACAGATTCGCCGTGGAGCATCCCTGCGCGCACCGTCGCGGCGAGCTTCATGGGTTCCCAAAACCCCACCCGCGTATCCTCCAGGCTCGTCTGAAGGAGCATATTCGGCGCCGTCGCCCTCGCAGGGACCGTCAGGACCGGCGTGATCGCGCGAATCGAATCAAACGCGCGCTCGTCCGCGGTCGGATCGCCGAATTCGTCGCGTTCCGTCACCGTCAGGGGAAGGGAGTCGTCGAGGAGCGTCGAGAGGCAGTCCACGAAAGGGACGGTGAGGACGACGGCGAGGTACAGCCCCGGGGCCGCGTTCACGGCGCGGGCGGCGATCATCCCCCCCGCGGAGCACCCCGAGGACACCAAAAAACCCCTCTCGCAGAGCCCCACGTCGACCAAAAAGCGCGAAACGCTCATGTAGTCGTTGACCGAGGTCGCGCGCTGGAGCTTTCGGCCGGCATTACGCCAGGGAATGCCGAGTTCGCCGCCCCCTCGCACCGCGGCGTACGCCCACACGAAGCCACGGTCCAGGAGGACAAGTCGCTCGGGTGAGAAATCAGGTTCGAAGCTTTCGCCATAGGACCCGTAGACCGTTAAGAAAACGCTATTCATGCCCTTCCGGAAGAGATCCTTCTTCCAAATCATGAGCACGGGAACGAGAACGTTCTCGGAGGGATCTTTCGTCGGAACCGGCGTCAGCGCCGCCCGCCCGCGCGCGCTCGAAAAGGCGTAGTCAGAGGGCACCCACAGCACAAAGCCGTTATACTCTAACGGATCATAGGGCCTCCCCTGAACGACCTCTTTGCGTAGAATTTTCACCAGAAGCGTCCCTTTTTCGCCGCGGCTTTCACTGTTATCCTCCCCTTTTCGGTCGCCTGATTCCCCTGACGGGGGAATGTATTTCCACTCATAATGAATGGTCGGCAGTAATAGGTGAAATACCGAAAGCGAGAAGGTTTGCGCATTGAAATCGGTGTGCGTGATGGAACTTTCCGCGCTGTCCTGCAGCGGCGTTGCGCTTAAAGCTGATTTGGGGGCGGTCGCAGTGCCAACCGCCCCCTGCAGCGAACGAAATGAAAGGGGAAGCACGTCTTGAGAAAAGCGATTAGGCCTCATAGATTTTCCTGTAGAAGCGTCTACCTTTTGGAATTCGTTAAAAAATGACGGGGATGGAAAACAGAATGGCGTGGCTTCTTTTTTCGCCCGTGCCGGACCGTTTTTCATCTTACGCGAGATATTCTTAGGTGAAACCACATGATAAGAACCCGGATTGGCAAAAACTTGGCTAGAAGCGCGCATTAGCTCGTGGTGAACATCAAAACGAAGCCATTCGTTTTTCTTCAAGCGATCGAACTGTCGCCTTAAGAAACGCGATAACGGAATAATCTGACTTAGACTAAGGGGAGGCGGGAAATCTACGCTTTCGGTGCCCGTATTTTTCGTCAAAGAAGAGACTTTATCCAACGAATCTATAGTTGCACCGTTATATGAGGTCTTTTGCGTGTCCTCTTGCGGATGCGCACGAGCCCACCAATCCCAAATAAAAACCAGAGGGCAAAAAAGAACCTCCGACGACGCATTACGAGTAACCATGATAAGCAAATAGTCTCTGAAACACGATACCGAATCAATCTTCGTGTTAGGGTCGTACTCGAACAGTAACGGCCAGGTATCCGAACACATCCGTTTCGTTTCGACTGCAAACGTTACGGGTCTCCCCGACTCCTTTTCCAAGGGATCTGAGATGACTTTGATATCCCCCGTCGCTGGTGCTGCTGGGGATACTGTTTCCCATTCAAAAACGGCCTTCTTGTCAGGAACAAAAAATAACGCAAAGTTTGTGAACCCGCGAGCGTTCGAATTTATAACCCACCCCCCGGTGTTTCCAGATTTTCCTAGCAGCTGCTCATGATGATCAAGATCGAACTCGACTGGCTCTTTGCCATACGCAGGAAAGAACGCCGTCGGTGCGTAGTGCTCTTCAAAATGAGCGTCGTCTGAAGTTAATTCCACCGCCAAACCCGTTTCTTCGCGCTCAATACTCATCTGCCGCGCATGACGCTCAATACGCGCCATTTTTTTGCAGAAAAGTGGTACCTTCGACACTGCCCCCCTTCGCCTCTCCCTAGAGCCGCGGGCGTCGGCCGCCGCAGAGGTTACCAAAACGCTTTCTGTCGGGCAGACAAACCAATTTGAGATCTCGGTAGAGGAGCTATCAAAGATAAGATAACGATCATCCGCGGTGAAGCCTAGGGAACCCAACCAGAACGCCTCGTTTTCTTCTTCGTAGCAAATCCAGCTGGCGTTGGGGTTGGTAGGGTCCGCCGCGGTGTCATGAAAAACGACTTGATGCGGCCGCAGCTTTTCGTCATGCACAGTGTACATCACGCACGTCGAGTTTACCCACAATACATCACCGCAGAGGTCAAAAAGCTCGATTCTATGCAAGCAGTGGTGATGCGGTTGTGCGTATACAGCATTCATGTGATTTCCAAAAGACGACGACTTAGTCGGCTTCGAATTCAGCGGCTGCTTCTTTAAAGCTTTGCGGAGTCTACCTGAGAAAGGAGAGGATGGACTAGAGTGGCTGCTGTGCGGAGTGTGCAGCGGCGTGTAGACGGAGACGTTAGCCTTGTCAAGGGAACGCGCCCACGCTCTCTGTGCATTGCTCGCGCCGCATTCAAGCCACTTACGGTAATTTACATCGCGGATTTCAAATATAAACAGACTAAAGATTTCCTTCCCGCCTGAGCAATCCAGCGTGACGGCGAGCTTGGTCTCGTCAAAAGAGACATCCATCTCCCCGATCTCGATAAAACTCAGGTTTAATTCCTTCGCAAGGAGATTGAGATCAAGAAAAATGACCTCGTCCGGGTACATGGGAAGCGGTTCGCCTTTTAGGTGGGTCGCTTGCCACTCATTAACCTCTTCAAGAAAGTTTTCATTGATCCCATGCTGTAGATCGCACGGCCGGCGACAATGCAGTGAATAATCCTCATTCTCTTCATGTCTAGTATAGTACCAAAAATTTCCTTCCAGTACAGGCAGTGAGACCTCAGTTACGCACACCATCGATTTAATCTCGCAGGAAATTTTACGTTGCAGTTTAGAAAATCGAGGGCGGCCAAAGAACGCTTCAGCGCATCGATTCTCCATCCTCAAGGCCCCCTTCGTTCGCTTGTCTTTAGGATCCCGTAGATACTGGTAAGGATCCGAATAGCTTTTAAACCCATTGACCTGAGAACTCTCTTGGTGATATTCCGGAGGTGCAGGAAAGGATTCCGCATCTTGTTTTGGAAATGTTCCACTAAGAAACCCATCCACGAGAATATCATCTCCTTTTTTTTGAGTAATGTGTTTCGACATTGGTATGCCAGTCTTAAGGGGGTGTATTCACTGTTTATGTACGTATACAGGGGTATTTCTATTAGTTTTCTACTCTGATGCTCTTTTTGATACCTTTGTTGGCAGCTGCCTTTCGTGGTGAATGAAATTTCTACCCCCAAAAGGAACCACAACTTATTAGAACAAAAAGAAGCAAGGTAAAGAATGGGGAGGGTAAAAAAAGAGGATAAATTCTGACAATGACCATCAAACCACCTTAGGCTATCGTTTAAGTTTACCAGTATTTTAAAAAGTCAATATTCAACAAAAATGTGGACGATGATGTCAACACCCTTCCCTTTCCTTCCCCACTTCACTAGAGAAGGACAGTGGGAAAGTAAAAAAATCCATTTTTAGTTCGGTTAGGCTTGAATATTCATAATAGACAACCCACGTTAATCACATGTGAAGAATTTATACCACATGATTGCACTGGAAAAATTAGGTACAGCGATGAGCTTCCGCAATATATATTGGTAACTCACATGTGGGCGTCAAACTTCCCATTTCAGCATGACTCATCCGCCACGGGGTTTTTCAGAGCGACACACTCAAGAATCACTGTAGACGGCCCCGACGGGAACACCTTGGAGGGCTCGGACGATGGGCCCTCCGCGGCAATGCTCATCAAGACGCGGCGCAGCTCGTTGGCGTCGCCCACGGGCGTCCCATTCACGGTCAGCACGGCGGCGTCCATGCCGAGGCTAGGCAACGACGAGACGACCTGGTCCGGTGGCACCAGCGCGTCCAGCGCGGCAGAGTCGCGCAGCAGTGCAAGATCGCCGACAAGACGCCAGGTCTCGACATTGTAGAAGAGGGTAAGTTCGAGGGCCTCAGGCGCGGCGGAAGCCCCCGGTGCGCGTTCGCCCGACCCAAGGCCCCCCCTCTCCCCCTTCCCGTCCGCGCCGCGCCACGACCGCCCGTTGACCTGCACGATCTGGGCGGGGAAGGGGACCCCCGCGTGGGACGGACAGCTGAGGAGGACGTCGCCCTGCAACCACAGGCCCCAGCCACCACTCGTATGGCAAGTCGTACTGCTGGAGCTACCGTCACCATTCGGAGTGCTGTCACCATTCGGGGTACCGTCACCATTCGGAGTGCTGTCACCATTCGGGGTACCGTCACAATTTGGGGTGCTGTCACCATTCGGGGTACCGTAACCATTCGGAGTGCTGTCACCATTTGGGGTACCGTAACCATTTGGGGTGCTGTCACCATTTGGGGTACCGTCAC
>MJCC01000003.1:1291434-1338343 GCA_001766655.1 Phytomonas francai
GTGCTGTCACCATTTGGGGTACCGTCACAATTTGGGGTGCTGTCACCATTCGGGGTGGTGCCCGTCCTTGGCGGGATCGGATCCCGATTGCGGGGTGCCGGCCCCGCCCCACGACGGATGGTGACGCGCCGGTAGCAGTCGCGACGGTGGGGCCGGCAGACGGGGAGGAGCGTGAAGGCCGACGGGGGGGGGGCGGGGCGGGGCCCTGCGAACTCCTCCGGGGAGTACTCGTCGTCGTCGTCCTCCACCTCCTCGCCGTCCTCCTCCTTCTCCCCGCGGTCTGCGCTCTCCTCGGCCACGCGGCGCCGCCGCCGTGTGGCCGTGTCGTTGTGGGCGGCGACGGCCCCCCGCAGGGCCGCGAGGCGTGCGCGGCGGTTGACGCCGTGGCGGGCGTCGTAGGCCGCCCGTCCCCGCGGGTCCGCGAGGACGGCGTAGGCCGCGGTGATGCGCCGGTAGCGCTGGGCGTCGGCCTCGCAGTTCGGATTCGCGCGGTGCGCGGCGCGGTCGGGGTGGAGTTCGAGGGAGAGCTGCCTGTAACGGCGCGCGAGGTCGGCGGGGCTGACGGAGGGGGGCACGCCGAATAACGCGTAGTACGGCGGGATCGCCGGCGCAGCGGCCATCCGAGACTCCGCTGCGTGGCCCTCGTCGGAATTCGTTGGGGGGCTCATAGGATGGGAGTGGTGCATGCGCAAGTACACCGCCGCTCTGGCCCACGCGGTTTGGAATTCCTTACTCCTTGTCTGAAAAAAAAAAAAGACTTTTCGGTTCCCCTGTGTCACCTTAAAGATAAACAAAGAGAAGAGAATGATAGATTTAATCGCAAATCTTTATAAACAAATCACACGCCTTGCATAAAAAGGCAAAAAACAAACAAACAGAGAAGATAAACTTTAACATGTTGATTGACTCGTCTGATAGCAAGTGGAGATACCCAGAAGTCCGGGGAGCATGTGCTTCAACATTTTATCTGCCATCCATCCTTTTATGTTTTGATTATTGACATTATGGGTACAGGCGGAGGGCTATTTTCGATTTTGCATTCATTGCCCAAAGCTGATATATTTTACAAAAACTATAAACAATACCAAAAGCAAAACAAAGAAACAAAAATGTGAGTAGCATTGACATTCCAGTTTAATTTAAATACTAAAACTCGTATAAATAAAAATACAAACCGCTAAAAACATTTGGTCATCTCAACTGCCCTCCCTCCTTCCCCCGCGTCAGGGCGTGAGATACCTTTACATGGAGAAAATTCGGAAGATATGAGAAGCTTCCAGGCATTCGGAGAGATCAGATATCACAATACGTCGCAGATCCATACCAGCTGCACTGTCCTCGGTCCTCATGGCCGCCACGTCTTCACGAAAAGCAGCCTTGGCGGACTGTTTCTCATCAAAACACGCATTTTTTTCTGGGCTCATCGCACCTTCGCATTGATGGATAGTTTTTAAAATTTCGGCGGCATCAGCCACTGGCACCGTACTAAAGCGTGGTGAGCAAAACGGTACAAGGCGTACCACAAAGAGGGTTTCGTACTCGTTCAAAAACTTTGAGATAATTTGCTGCCTTTGAACATATTCTTTTACGAAAAGATTAATAATGCTCCTTTCGACTGCCTCTTGCTGTAGATAGATGTCTCGCATTTGAGTAAAGCGGCAAAATTCGTCTCGCATAGCCACTAGCAAATCGCGCTCGCATAATTCAGCCGCTATCAAAAGATTCCTCTGATATTCTTCCGAATTCTCCTGCTCGACAATCGCGTTCTCCAGTAGCCATTGATTCGCCAGCCCGATCTTCTCCTCCGGAGACAGACGACAATGCTTGTTTAGTTCCATCTCAAAGCGTTCTTTCACTGCCTCAACGTAGATATCTCGGAACTCCTTTTTATAGCAAGCCACACAGTCTACTTTGGTTTCTTCCGCTAATCTAGACAATCGCTTTAGCTCCTCTGCAATTCGCTCGAGTAAGTCTTCCGTCTCTCGCCGTACAGTTTCCTTAGGCTCAATTTGCCGCCTTTCCTCGAGCGCATTTTTAAGCAAGCAGGCAAATTCCTCCTCCTCTCCTTTAAGAAGCTGAACGCGCGTAGTGTCGTGCACTTCCTCTATCATAGCTTCCTGGTATGAAAAAGATACATCTCGAATAAGTTTATTTGCTATTGCAGCCTCCTCACATTCTATTTTCTTCCGTTCGATCTCCTCGTGTCTTTCCATATCTCCAAGGAAGATTGAAAATTCAATAAATTTATGGTGCAAACAGAAAGGGGAATCTCTATTATGAATCAAAGGAAGATGCGGGTAATTGTAGCTACTGCGTGGAGTCGTCCGTGCGTTCTCTTCAATTGAATGTTCGGATGATATGCCGATGTTCCTTTGTGTAGAAGCGATGTGCATACAAAACTTATGAAAGGCCATAAGATGTTCCCAACACCGCTGTTCATTTTCCATGATACGCTGATACGCAAAGTACGCAGAAAATTCCGTTTCAAAGATCTCCTTCGGGTAATTCAGTTCTCTTTGTTGCTCCTCAAGAAGCATTTTTTGAAGAAAGGCGTATTCCTCCAAAACTGTTGGTATGAGTAGAAAAAACGAAGAAACTTCCACACCATTTAGTGATGTCTTTCCCACGAGGCGTTCGAATTCCGAAAGCATATCTATAACGCATACGCAAGGTAGAGGATGCTGGCAAGGGATGGAATTGCCTAATAACTCGATACGTTTTGTTTTTTCTTCGCGAATAAGCTCCTCGAGAAGCTTCAGAAGACGTAGCACTTCGCATGACTCTTCGAAAATCTTTTCCTTTTTTCTCATAGCTTGCAGTACGATGTTCCTTTTCAGGTTCTCGACTTGTGATGAGGAATTTATTGGAGAAGTGGCTTTTTTGTTTGAGGGCGCAAATGCTGACGATGGGAAATGGCAGCCTGAGCGTTTGATGCGATGGTCCGTATTCCCTGCAGAGGGCAATGCCGTGCGATTCTCCAGGTTTGGAAGACAAATCGACCTTTGACTGTTAATGGATGATTGAATTTTCCTGCTTAACCTCTCGTCTGCATCGCAGAATAACGTCTTAAGTTTTTCCTTTGTCGCTGCTATGGGGGGAAGGGCAAGAGACATTTTTATTTTATCCCGGCGTCCTTCTTTTGAATGCAAGGAGGCAGCGTGCGCGCACGCTTCCACAGAATCCGCGCTGAAAAGCATCCTGCTAGAAGCTTTCAAGGACGCGTTTATCGCCTGCAAATCCATATGAGATTTATTCTCTGTTAAATGTTTTGAGAATAGCTCACGCACAATACTAGCATTTAGATCGTCTGCAAGCGTGGATGGATAAGAAATATGCGCAAAGCTATTGGTTTTCAGGGTGGTCATAGAATCTGGAGAAGCATTAGCGTTAGCATTGGGATCATGATGCTTACTAAGCGGTTGTAAAGGAAGGGGTTTCATGGTATGCAAAGTGCTGAAAATTCTAGGATGTTGATAAAGGCGTAATGGTCGTGGTAACCTCCTCCTTTTTTCATCATTTAAAAATGGACCGCTTTCATCGTTGTATACTTTCTCTCTATATTCTTTTTCAGCGCGATCATCATCTTGTAAAGCAAAAGGTTTCTTTCTTTCAGTGAGCTCATTTTGCTTTTGCTTAGAAGCCTCAAAATAACGGGTTTCGGTATTCAGTTCTCTCGAGCGTCGACTGCGCATTTTGTTAGAATGCAGTAGATTACAAGCAGCAGTGTTGACACCATCTCCTTTTCCGCTGCTTACTCTGCATGGCAACTTCGATTCGAATTTATTTCTTTGTTGGCAATTTAAGGGATCATTTAGCACTAAACTCGTTGATTCCGGAAAGGCTGGTCTTTCGGTTTGGGTTATGGAAAGTTGTGAAGGGTCGGATAGGGAGGAAAAAGAGGCAATCTCCTCATCCCATAAGTTTGATTCTTGATTCGGGAGGCTTTCCAAGGGGAAAGTAACGTCTCCTAAATTCAAAAAAGGTCGATTTTGTAGCTGTACTGGCGTAGTATCTGATTTCGCTTCACCTTCATACATGGGGTAGATACCTTCGATACTCTTTATTTCAAACTAGTCAACAAAATCGATATCAATATGATCGTTCAACTTTCCTAAAAAAAATCAATAATGAAAGTGAATAAAGTTAACAAGTCATAATTTTTCCGGCTAAGGTTAGCGAGTAGAAAGTAAAACCATCAGATTGGTGATTTTTATGCTGCATAGGCATGTGTATAAGTATATCATGCATATTGATTTTGACTTTTCTTTTGTTAAATCCATCGAGGGAAAAATTAAAAGGCGGATTAAGTCTTCCACAGAGAGGAGCATATTACGCCTCTTCATCTAAAATCAGCCTATAGAAGCAGGAAAATAATAATAAAGCGGTCTCGTTGAATTGATAAGCAGAAACCTATTTAGCCACTAAATTATCATGTAACAATTTAAAACACCGTGTTCAAAATAAAGGTAAAAATAATCAATTTTGTTTATCAAGTTTTGATCTGAATACAATTAGCTCAGAAAAGGTAATTGTGGAGAACTCAAAAATTCATCCAATTCCGTCTGCATTGTATGATTTTCTTAGAAACACTTTTCAACTATTATGTATATATATATATATATATATATATATATATATATATGCATAGCATCGCTGCGCTCCTGTCGAATGTTATACTACATTTCGAAACGTTGCCTATGTAATTCTCTTAAATGTTAGTGGTCCATCATTCGTGTTTCGTTTGCTTTGCATCCATGAACACTATTAATAAGAATGATAAATTCTTCGGTGTTTTAGCCTCCTCTTGCCTTCCTCAAAAGTCCTGCATTGTATATTTTAGGGTCCTCTCGGAATCATTCGCCGCTATTTGTTGCTTTTTGGGTAAAAAATAATAACGATAAAATAGGTGATTATGCACGGAAAAAATGCATATCGTCAATTCGATATATTTCATCAAAATTGTGTGAGGTTAAATGTGGGTGTTAGTCATGTCAATTCCAACTCGAAATGATGACGCCTTTCAGAATGTGTTAGCGATCAATTCATAGAGGCAGGCACACAAAAATAAAGTGATTTCTAAGTATGCTCACAGCGCAAGACTGATGGTGTGAGGCCCCTTCCTTTGGTATTCTAAGCCTATAAATAAAATTGGGAGTGAAAGTTTGCCTAGATTTCTTTTTTTTTTCTGTACATATCTATATAAAGAAAGAGAAAGATAAATACAAATATTTAACAGAGGGAAATGTATGCGATTTTTACAAAAAAAAAATACTTTTTCTATTGTAGTTATATTATATCACATTCAGGTGTAATTGTATGGGATTCACAGAAATATCTACTTTTAAGATATATCCTATTATGACACACACACACACACAAAAGATAACCTTCAACTAATTATTTGGTAACTCACCCACTGTATAAAATATTAAAAAAATACTACACGTAATTTTAAAAAAACTGCAAAGATCATTACGCACATCTACATACTCCTCCTTTCAAAAGCAATACAATTGATAGTAGAGATATCCTCCGCAATATGTGCATTTTTGCCCTTATTACCATCTTTTCATTTTAAAAAAATTAGTGATTTGCTTTTCTCTCCATTCCCTAGCCCTCGACAATTGTACGTATACAATTTTTGACGCGTAGAGCTCTGTGATTACATTTTTTCGTGCATTTTTTGATATGCTCGAAATGTGCCCAATCTTTTTTCTTCTCAATTCTTTATTTTACCACACGTCTTTCAGGTACCGATCCTCGTCCTCCAGCCTTTTTAGGAAACCCTCTGCATCCTCTTTGGATAATTTCCCCTCACGTTGCGCGATATTGAGGAGCTCGGCCTCCACATCGTGAACCATCTGCTTGGCATCTCCACAGATATAAATATTCCCATTGTCGTTCTGAAGAATCCGCCAAACATCCTTCCCGCGTTGTTTAAGCCGGTGCTGAACATACACCTTCTCGGGTTGATCTCTGCTAAAAGCCACCTCAATCGCAGAAAGAATGCCATCATTCAGGGCCTGACAGGTCAAATCTTCGTAAATATGATCCTCTGTGGAGTGTCGACAGCCAAAAAAGAGCATGGCTTCTCCAAGCGCCGCACCTTTCGCCTTCCACGAGTAACGCCGTTGGATAAATCCAATGAAGGGTGCCACTCCCGTACCCGGACCGACCATAATGATCGGCCGATCCTTCGCGCGCAAAGGAAGATGAAAGCTTGATTTTAGAATAAACGCATACGCGCAATCGTTAGGTTTCATATTCTGAAGCATTGGCGTGCAAAGGCCATCTTTCACCACCCCAACCGTAATGCTAACCTTTGACGGGGTATATAATAAATCAGAGGAAATGGAGAAATAACGCGGCGCGATACGTGGCATGTACTCGAGAAAGATCTCAAGGGGAACTTTGATCGAACGGAAGCGTTTTAAAAATCCGAGAACGGTGCGCAACTCATGGGCAAGGTGATCATATTCTTTTTGCGCGGCTGAATCTAGGGAAAGGAGCCGCAGCAGCTCCGCTTTTTCGCTCGCATCGGTACAATAATACGCAAAGGTACGCAACATGGACTTTTTGGGGTGTCCAGCGAGATCAAGATACCACTTCATCGCCGTCCGAACGGAAACGCGCGTGGGAAAGACATTCTTCAACGTTTCCTTATCCTGAAGCGAAATAACCCTCTCCGCCTCACCAACCGGAAGGTTTAAAATCGCAATATATTCATCCACCAGGGTGTCGGTATTGCAGGCTAGAATCCCCAAGTAATCACCTGCCTGGTAGGAAATAATCGTATCTTTGAGATCAAACTCCATCAGCCGCGTGCTCCGCTCCGAAGGCCCTTTCAGGAGCTCTTCATTCCGTAAAAGTGGAATCGCCACGGGCAGGCGCTGCGTCGGCTCCAAAATGGAGGCGGTCTTGGGAAACGGCACATCACTTTCGGCATCCTCCCAGTACTTGATTCGACATTGCTGCTCCGGGACCTCATCCTGGGTAGCCAACGTGTTCAAAGTCGCCCCGAGAGTCCGGCTGAGGGGCTCCCAGATATTCTGCACCCACTCTTCAAACTGACCTTCCAGGTTTCCGCTGTCGGCGTCGCCGATGCCGAACCCGTAGAAGCGCTCCGCCCCCAGCTCCGCGAACCGCGCGTCCATGGTGATCCCCTCGCGGCAAAAAAACTTATACTGCCGATCGCCGAGCCCGAAGACGGCGTACTTGACCGACGCGAGCTCCTCGCCCACGGCGCGGGTCTCGTCCACGACCCAGTCGTGGAAGTCCTTCATGTTCCCGGTCGGCTCGCCGTCCGCGTAGGTCGCGCAGACGACGATCACGACCCGCTCCTGCGCGAGGTCGCCCGCGTCGTACTCCTCGGCGTCGCGGACGACCGCATGGATGCCGCGCTTCCCGCACTCGCGGCCGAGCGACCGCGCGAAGGCCTCCGCCGTCCCCGACTGCGAGCCAAAGACGATGAGGACGTCGTGGCCCCCCCCGTGCGCGGCGGCCGTCGTCGCCGTCGGGGCCGTCTTCCGCCGCGACACACCGCCCTCAAGCCGCGCCCGGAAGACCAGGAAGACAACGACGATCAGGACGAGCGTGCACGGGATCACGACGGACGGGAGCTCCACCGGCGGAAGTAACAGCATCTCGGGAAGATAAAAATAAAGCCAAAAGAAAAAAAAAAACGAGGGTTGCCTGAGGTCCGGCGGGATGATCGGGCCTGCGTGTAACAGAGGGCCGTGGTCGTCTGAGAATCGCTGGGAGAAGTGCGGTAGGGGGTGGGAATCCGAGAAGGAGGGGACCCCGTTAAATTTATTATTGATCCAAGTAATAAAGTGTAACTTATCGGTAGGTCCAAAAGAAACGAGACAGGGGGGGGGGGGGGTGTAACAAGAAAACGGGCATGTGGGAAAGACATACGAAAAGCAGCAGGTGGAAGGGCATCCCAACTGATAGATCCATAGTGTTGAGTGCCTCCTTTTTTTTTTACTTCATAGCATTGAATTAATGTACGTTGTTTGGTAGGCGATGTTGGCCCATCAAGGTTCGAGAAGCTATCCATAGAAATCTGAAAAGTACAAACACGCTCACCATGCCTTTACTTCCCTTGTCTGATTACTTTGATTAATATGAAGCTCCTATGCCTCGAATATATATATATATATGTATATATACGCAGAATATACAATGTGCACAGTTGAAGGGAACCTCAATTAAATTCTAATGGTGAGTGCAAATAAGGAGGAAGGAGTTGCTTTTAGCAAAGCAGTGAAATTCAAAAAGTATCTTCCGATATATATATATATATATATAAAGCCCTACAGGCTTTGATTATCAAAAGAGGGAAAAGTCATCTGTGTTTGTACACAATAACCGACCTTTCTCGAATCCTTCATCAATCCATGGAACCCCTTTATCTGCCTTCATGGAATCAACATGCATTTTAATTCCCCTTGTCCTGCAAAAATGCATACACCCCGGCCCTCCTGAACGATCAAACTAGGCTACCCTTCCATAAAGAAGGACGTACAGGAAAAAAGTGAGGGACACCATTAACAGGAATGAAGAAGCTCCTATATCACCTGTATATCTTTTTTTAATGTAGATTATTTGGTTGACTTTACTTGCCCGAACGGGGCTTCTTTTTCTTGCGTCTACCATCCGAGTTGCTGCTATTGGAAATAAATTCTTCTTCCTCCTCCTCCGAAGAAGAAGAAGTATCACTCGTAAAATATTCTTCTTCTTCCTCAGATGAGCTATACTCGCTCCCTATTGAAGAAGAAGAAGATATAATTGTTGCCCTCTGAGTACGTTTATTTTGACTTCTTCCTCCATCTACGGTATTGGTGGTTGTACGCCGAACCAGGCAGAACTTATTCTTTGCCTGATTTTCATACTGGATCATGGCTCCACCTAATGAAGGCTCATTGAAAGAGACGGTAAAGGTGCTCGCTTGCACTTTTCTTTTCGCATTTCCCGCTTTCTTAGTGTTACCTTTTTCATTTAAAAGAATATCCGGTATTTCCACGCTTGTTTTTTTCGAAAGAAAAGCCTCCTCAAGAAGCCCTATCACTGCCGGGGGGTAGGTACACCAGGATTTTGGGTTGCTATCCTTGCCATTTGCGCGACATTTCCACTCCCAACGTATTACACTTTGTGAATTCTGCGAATTCAAGGGAAGTAAATTAGAAGCTTCTACGCCTTTTTTAGATGTGGAAAGGCTCGTAATATCTTCTTGAAAAGGAGGGCTTTTTCGGCTGTTCAGTGGAGCTCCAAAAGGAATCCTCTTAGCGTGCGGCAGCGATATTGGTGCGGACGGGGCTTTTTTTTTCTTTACAGTTTGAATTGATGCTGGCAACTCATTAGAGGCGGTGTCTATTACGGCCGATTCATTTTCCTGTACAATCGGTTGCATTTCTTGTTCGCTTCGCATGGAGGCATCGAAAAGGAGTCGCCATGCTGTTTTTTTCGGAAAATAATCCCCTCCACCCGCCTTTGTGTGTTGCCCATTTTCATCCTCACTGCTATCGTTAAAGGCATCATACCGCGCCAATTTATCGGGAGAAGGAATGGAAAGCATCTCCTCGGGAGTTAATTTCATTTTGGCAGCATTTTCAACCTCTCGCGGCGCGATTACCGCTTCAAAACGTATCTCCATGGATGGAAGATTCGTTTCCGGCGGAAAATAAAGCGTATTCGCATTCCTTACTGACCGACTAGGCGGGAGCGTGGATATAGAAGCATCAAAGGCAGGTATAACTACAGTTAAGCGCACTATTTCCTCTTCTTTCTCATCCCGCTTTTTATCCCTTTCTTCGTGCTGCGTTTCCACCTCCTCCATGATTATCGCTTCGGAAATAGTTTCATCAAAATGATATCGTAGAGGCCCTATTGTCCTCTTATTCTGGGGTAAAACCTCCCCCTCCTCCCCTCCCCCATTTTGAACTTCCCTTTCCTTTTCCTTTTCACCATCGTTTGAAAGCCCTGGGGAGAATGGTCGATGAAGCTCGTAGTTCTCATTCCCAACAAGCGTCGGATTCTTGCCAAGCGGATACACGAGTAAAAAAGGAGGATCCCAGGTCATCCTCAAATGCTCCCGCGAGGCGTATTTAGAGTGAAGAAAATGACTTGGAGGTAATTCTGGGCTTCGACCAAACAAAATCGGCTGATGAGGCTCATCCAGGATGACTGAATAACCATCTGAGCGCGCAATAATCCACCTCCCTTGCCCTTGCAAAGAGCACGGCATCGTTAAGCGAGAAGGGGGCTCGGGCGAAAAGGTAGTATGAGATTCCGTGATGAGCTTCCCCGTCTTCCCTCCTTTCTCTTTTATGAATCTAGGTAGACAGTTTGGAGAGGGGGGGGGGGAATATCTACATATCTAAATTAGCATAAAATAGATTACATATATAAAAATATATATTTATAAAAATGAAAATAATGATAATTATTCGTTTGTAAACTTTTTCCCACCCATTGTGTGTGAGGCGGGGTTGTGGTAGTGACTTTGTCTCTCATTTCTTCGCAATTATCTTGAAAAGCGAAATCCACCTATCTCCTCTCCGGCATCGAATAAACCCTCCATATCATTTGAATTTAGGCATTCGAATACTGATCCGGCTTCTTCATAGCGGTCAAGAATAGGAGCTAAAGCTTTGTTAGTTTCATGTAAAGGCATTTTCAAGAGTGTTCTCCGCTTTGGATTAGGAACTCCTATTACTGCTAAGCCCCCTTTAGCAGTAGAGGAATAACTCACGCAGCTTTTCTCCCTCTTAGGAGGGCTTTCCAGGCTCAATTTGTTCCCGTTTTGAATCGAATTCAACAACTCCACAGGGTAAAGCCACCCATCATGTTCGACAACCTCCACCCCTTTATAATTCACACGGGCGATCGAGCTAGGGGAAGAGCACGCTCCTACTTCGCTTTGTTTTTGCTGTGTTGAATTTCGATCCTCCCCTTTGCCCAAAGGATAGTCTTCTTCCACAGCCTGGACCTTTGGGGAACCAAACTTTCCATGTTCGTCGTCGGTAATACTTTCCTCCTCGTCCTCCTCATCGTAGCCACTACTGCTATGGCTATCACTGCTAAAGTAGGATATCGGCCATTCCATCCCCGAAGGAGGGGCTCCCGTAAGCGGAGGCGCCTTTACGTTCGCGGAGTTTTCCCCGCGAGAAGGCCCCTCCCCCTCCCCCTCCTCGTCATCCTCAATCATCTCGACGATTTTAGTTTGTTTAGTAAAAGAAAAGGAGGAAGGGGAGGGCTGAGGGGGCCTTGGGGGCGGCCCCACGGGAGAAGGCGCCTTAATTGGCTGTTTAACAGCGAAACAACGCGCGGGATGCGCGGGTTTCGGCCGCGCCAACGGGACGTCTAAAGGCGAGGAATTCGAATCCTCGACGAGTCCGTCGTCGTCGTCGAGGTCGATATCCTTGAAAAGCTCCCTCCACTCGGAGCTCGGTGGGGAGGTGGGGGTTGGCGGTATCTCCCGCGATAATACAACCCTTCCCCGCGACCTTTCTGGCTGGACTCCCTCCTTTTTTGGTCTTTTGCTAACCCGCGTAGAGGCTCGCGTGCGAGCGGATTCCATTCCCAAGCCCCCCGCGTTGGATTCAATTCGCTTAAGCTCCGTCCACATCCGATGCGCTTTTCGTCCAACGTAGGTTTTGCCGTCGTGGACGAGCTGCCGTCGTCCGCGGGCGGTGAACCATCGATACTCAAGCGGCCTTCCGTCGGCGCGAAGCGAAAGCGAAAAGGAAGAAGATCGGGAACGTCCGCTCGTGGACAAACCCCGTCGACGAGCCTTGGGATTCTTTCGCGAGGGTGGAGAACCCGCCCGACGACTTTTCCGGATCGGATCCGCGCCATCGCTTTGCTTCGCCTCCTTTCCGCTTTCCTTCCATTCCTTTTTATCCTCAACGGGCGCGGTGTGGGGGGCCTCGAGAGGAGAAAGGAGCGAAATCGACGAGGAAGGCCCTCCGCAAAGGAGAGAGGCGGGGGGGAGGGCCCCGCCCCGCTGGCGTTGAAGTTCGCTCACCCGCACAATCGCCCCGCCATAACGCCTTTCTTTTTCCTCGCCATTCCCTCTACTATTATGAAGGGTGTTGATAATACTTTCATTGTGGGTTGGATGCGAAGAATACCGCGTGGCGTTTACCGGTAAATCTATAAAATTATTAGGGACTGCGGTGCGTTCGAGAGGTTTGATGGCTGCTACCTTCTCCCTCGGTGAGGAGGAAGAAGAAGGAGGAGGAAGGTTCACGACAGAGGAGGAGGATAAAATGGGAGGACCTAAACTAACCCCCATACGAAACTTTGCAGATAACGGACGCCGTACACCATCTGCAGGGTTCATTTTTTCTCCTATGTATGAGATGGATGAATTATCCTGTATGGGAAAAAACCTTCTGGTGTGTCTATTTATGTTTTCCGTTATTTCTGATACAAACAATGAATAATTTTGGATTTACAACGATTCCCACCTCACTGCACCTCTCTTGAGCGAATAATGTGATTACACACAGACACGCTAACAAGATTTATAGACCTTCTACGACTTATTTTTTTGCCTTTATAAAAATACACCCACCGCGAAAAAATAAGAAGAAGGGGGAAAAAGTGATACCACTAAATAAAGGGAACTTCAAACAATGCGTTTCAAACGCAGCTTTGCCATAGACTCCTTTCTTACCATAAAAGCCGAAATCGGGATAGAAAGGAGGCAGAAGCTGTGGTATTCATATGTAGAAAATTTTATATTAAAGTATGTCAACTACCTTAGAGCACTCTGCCAAAAGGAAGGAAAATGTTTAAAGACATTTGAAAAAATCACCTCGAAAAATGATTTTCCCGTTTTCCTGTAGAGAAGCGTTGCTGCCTTTGGGGTATATTGTCTTTTAACTTTTTCTTACATATTTGTCATTGTTAGTTAAATAATTATAGCCCAAGCCTATTTTTTCCTATAAAATTTTCAAGTATTTTTAGCATTTTATCTAAACACTCAATCACTAATCGAATGCCCTCACCTTTACGCTTTTAGATAACCTTATACACAACACCTTATAATTCAATAACTCGAATTATAACAGTCATAGTTAGAATGATCTAAATCTCTGCATCAAAAAAATTCTGTAGCGAAAAGTTTAGACACTAAATAATGTACTGAAGCATTCACGTGGATAAAACACAGAAATAGCGAGTTAAAACAACATATTCAAGGAAACCAATGGTTGTTGTTTTCCTGTGATAAACGTTATACAGCATTCCTTAAAACATCAATATGAATAATAATCAACACAATAGTAATAATACTAACAATGCTGTCACGTTTAATATATCTTTTCTCAGGGAAGTTTAAAGGTCATCCATGGGGTCCGCATTGTCCGCATCTTCGGAAGGCTTTCCGGCGGCCTGATAAACCTTCTGAATAATAGGATTCGAGACCGATTGCAAACGCTCACGAGCCGCCTCATACTCCTTCGGATCGACATCAGGGTGCTCATCGATGAACTTCATTGTCTCCTTCAAGGCGTCATCGATCGTCTTCTTATCTGCCGCCGCCAGCTTCCCGCCGAGCTTCTCGTTATCATTGATTTGATTGCGCAGGGAGTAGACAATGCTTTCCAGGGAGTTCTTCGCCTCGACGCGCTCACGGACCTTTCGGTCCTCCTCCTCGAAGCGCTTCGCCTCCTGCACCATCGCCTCGATCTCCTCCGGGGTCAGGCGGCCCTTGTCGTTGGTGATCGTGATCTCCTCCTTCTTCCCGGAGGACTTATCGGACGCGCTGACCTGCAGGATGCTGTTCTCGTCCACGTCGAAGGTGACCTCGATCTGCGGCACACCGCGCGGCGCCGGGGGGATCCCCGTGAGCTCAAACTTTCCGAGCAGCCGGTTATCCTTCGTCAGCTGGCGCTCGCCCTCGAAGACCTGGACAAGGACGCCGGGCTGGTTGTCCGCGTACGTCGAGAAGACCTGGCTCTTCTTCGTCGGGATCTGCGTATTGCGCTCGATGAGCTTCGTCATGACGCCGCCGACCGTCTCGATGCCGAGGGAGAGCGGGATCACGTCGACAAGGACGACCTTCCCGCCGAGCTCGCTCTCGCCGGTGAGGACGGCGGCCTGGATGGCGGCACCGTACGCCACGGCCTCGTCGGGGTTGATCCGTCGGTTCAGCTCCTTGCCGCCGAAGAAGTCCTTGATCAGCTGCTGGACCTTGGGAATACGCGTGGAGCCGCCGACGAGCACGATCTCGTCGATCTCCGTCTTCTTGAGCTTGGAGTCTGCGAGCACCTTTTGGACCGGGACGAGGGTATTCTTGAAGAGGGCCATGTTCAGCTCCTCGAACTTCGCGCGGGTGACCTTCTCGCTGACGTCGAAGCCCTCGACCAGGCTGTCCACCTCAATGTGCGCCTGCGGATGCGAGGAGAGCTCCCGCTTGGCCGCCTCGCAGGCCTTGCGAAGGCGTGCAAGAGCCTTCTGGTTTTTGCTGACATCAATGTTATGCTTCTTTTTGATGAGATCGACAATGTACTTCATCAGGTTGTTGTCGAAGTCCTCGCCGCCGAGGTGGGTGTCACCGGCCGTGGCGACAACCTCAAAGAACCCCTCATCAATTGTCAGCAGCGAGACATCGAAGGTGCCGCCGCCGAGGTCAAAAACGAGGATATTTTTCTCGCCAACCTTATTCAGCCCGTACGCGATGGCCGCAGCCGTCGGCTCGTTGATGATGCGCACGACATTCAGCCCGGCGATCGTCCCCGCATCCTTCGTGGACTGCCGCTGACCGTCGTTGAAGTAGGCGGGGACGGTGACCACTGCGTTCATGACCTTCGTGCCGAGGTAGGTCTCTGATATCTCCTTCATCTTCTGCAAAATCATCGAGCTGATCTCCTCCGGCGTGAACTGTTTCTTCGCACCCTTCACTGTGACCTGGACGAGGGGGTTGCCAGATTTATCCGCGACCACCTCGTAGGAGAGAAGCTTCTTATCCTTCTGCACGGTTGTGTCAGTGTACTTCCGGCCAATCAGCCGCTTGATAGCGTAGATGGTATTAAGGGGGTTCTGCGGGAGCTGGTTCTTTGCACCATCTCCGACCAGCCGCTCGTTGTCGTCAAAGGCCACGACGGAGGGGGTGATCCGGCTGCCCATCTCGTTCGGAATGATGTGCACATCGCCTTTTTGCCAGACGCCGACAACGGAGTAAGTGGTGCCAAGGTCGATGCCCACACAGGGGGGCTCGACCCTTCCGTTCCCCTCCGGGGCCGCGCTGGCGATCGAAAGAAGCACCAAGGCGACAGCGACCACGCAAATGAGCCGTTTCAACAAAGAAGCCATGGGATTGACTCTCTACTTCTCGCGTGGTGTTCAGAATATCTTTTCCTCCGTTACGGATACAAGGAAAAAAAGAAGAAAGGGAAAGCCCACCAATGAAATTATGATGGGATTTATAGTAAGGTTCAATATTAATAATAACAATAGTAGTAGTAAGTCTTTTCTTTTACTATTAACTTGATTTCTCTGGTTAACTTAAGAATCTCACCCCGAGAAAAGGGTATTCAAAAAGAGGAGAGGGAGAAGATTACTTAGAGAAATAGCTTCCGTTACCTGGAATAAAGGAGAAAGGAAGGCGAAGCATATGCATGCATTCTCAGTGAGTGAAAGCAGTAAATAAAAAGACACTGCGTGCGTATTTTACTCCAAATGTTTCTCTTTACATTAAAGGTTAGGGTGCTAAAAGGTTCAAATATACGGTGCACTTTTTAAGTACCTTTTGAGGACACTCTATGTACACAAACGAATTAGTATTCACATGAACATATAATCGAAACGAAATGACAAAAACAATTCGAAATAGTTACATTTCGCTTATTTCGAAACTCCAAAAAATGATAAATTCGGGTCGAATAAAAATCGAGACAATTATTAATCCAGATGCCGATGGAAAACAACAATAACAACACTAATCAAGAAATAACTTCGATTGAGGATCCCTTCCAATTGATGCGTTAGTAGTATCTCGACTTCCCCCAACGGAGACCCTTCTCTGGGAGTGTGTTCCTGTGGGGGGGGGCCTGGTCCTCCGTGAAGTACCGCCCCGTGCGCAGGCCGTAATGGCAGGTCGACTCGTAGGTCGGGGCCACGCGGACCAACGTCAGGTCCACCTCCGCCGGTGCCCCCCACGGGCCTCGGCTCCCGCCAAAGCCGGCCTCGACGTCCGCCGCGGCGAGGTCCGGCCGCGCGAGGGCGTGCCCCGGGGCCCACAGCCGCCGGCCCTCGTCCGGCATGTCGGTCAGCCCCCGCCGGATCGCGCTGGCCTCGTCAAGGTCCTCGCGGACACTCGCGCAGCCACTGAGACCCGGGCGGGCCCCCGTGGCGCCCCCCCCGACGCCGTCAGTGACACGGGCGTTGTTGCAACTCCCGTTGAGACTCCCGTTGTTGCAACTCCCGTTGAGACTCCCGTTGTTGGGACTGCCGTTGTTGGGACTGCCGTTGTTGGGACTGCCGTTGTTGCGATTCCCCTTGTTGCGATTCCCCTTGTTGCGACTGCGTTTTGGGCTGAGAGAGGGGAGGGTGGTGTAGCGGGAACGGCCGTAGAGCGCGCGGCCCGGCCCTGGGTGGGTGCCGAGGGCGTCGAGGAAGGACGGGGGCGCGGCCTGGCCGGGGCCGGGGACGGGGGCCGCGAGGCTCTGCAGGAAGTGGCCCTTCGGGAGGGGGTTCAGCCAGGACGCCCCGGCGTGGTTGATGTAGGTGTCCCGACCACTGCCGTCGTTTTCGTAGGAACGGTTGAAAGACATATAGATGTATATATGTATATATATATATATATATATATATAATATTAGCACCGCTATTAATAGGCGATACTTCTCACAACGTTAAATTTGCGAAGCGGATGAGATGAGAAAAAAAATCGGCTTAATTCGGGGGAGGCAATTCAAAGGAAGGTTCAATGAGCATACCTGTTTAATAAGCCTCATCACATATCTAAAAGGCAAGGGCAACATCTCTTCCTGGCTACAGAAGGTCTGTGCCCAGGTAAGTGCTAAGTAGATTATTGTAATTGAACAACAAGGTATCGGATAGAAGCCCCCACAGCATGGGCAATTCAACAACAAATACACTATTTTCCCCCGCTTTTAATTAATTAATTTTTAGTTAGCGCCTTCGACGTAATACCCCAGATCTAAATAGCTTCATAAGGGCTCTTCAATTAAACTCAAAGGAACACTTTTTGAATGTTTATGCTTAAAATAGTAATTTATATTTGCCAAATAATTTACCTATTAGCCTAATATATACTTTTGTCATATATTTTATACTTCTCAGGACTGCATTTACAGAGAATGTAGAGGAACCCTTCCCGTAAGAACTATGCCAAGTACACAAGACGATAGTTTTTGCGAGAGTTTCTTTTAAGGCTTCACTATCCCTCGACACAAGAGTGTGTCTCTTCATTTTTTGTATAACCAACGAAGTGATAGTCTAGAGCCTGTCCAAATATTTCAAATTTTTATATACCCAAACGTTAAGGTGAAACAAACGTATTTAAAAAAAAACCCTTACCTATTTGCCTCCACTCTTCTTTTCCTTGCATTTCGGAGGCTTTTTCCGCCGTGCTGCCTCGTTTTCCTCTAGCCTTTTTGCTAGGCGCATTCTCGCCTCTTCGTTTCCAAGGCGCTTGAGATACCTTATCTGCTGTTCTGCGGCTTCAGCGGCGCGGCGTTGTGAAGCCTTTCTACAAGCATCCCCACAGCCGTGAACCTCTGGAAGAATATGGGTTGTACAATACCTTTTTTCGCAAAAATCGCAAACAGGCAATTGCAGGTGTGCCAATTCATAACAACCTGAGCGTGCACAAGGTTCAGTCATGTTTTGTGGTTTTCGGCCCTTTTGTTTGTGTGTTTTCTTTATTATTTTTTTGCTTGTTTAGTGTGTGTGTGCGTATATATATACGATCGTATGAAAAATATGTGTATTTATTATACTGTACTCTTACCCAGTAAAGCCTTTAGGTTTAATTCTTTACTATTAGAATTTGCTTTATTTTATGAGTGAAGAATAAAGAATCAAACGATACATTATGAATTGTACAAAAAAAAAAAAAAAGAGGAAGGAACGAATCCTTTTATATACCCCTTGATTACAGGTTTTTTTTTGGATGTGTTATTTTTTAGAGTTCATTCTTATTTCATCAGTCAATGTCTATGACATCACTCGAAAGTACCATTCTACCTACTATTTCGCGGCTAAAGGACCCCCACTCGAGACCCGAAGATCTCATACATACCGAATACTGCAACCATAATAAACGGTGAAAGGTCTCATATAGATTCGTACCCATTCCTCAAAAAGTCTTGAGAGATTTTAAAGAAAAATGCAAACCTTTGTATACATTCAATAAGCGCAAAGAGAAACAAGTTCGATGCTCACCATCTACAAAATTTAAAAGAAGATACCAATAACCACAGAGAAATGTCAAGGTATAATAATACCTCGAGTTTTATTTCTGAAGTATTTGTACTATAAAATTATACTCTGCTTGTTTGTATGTGTGATGTTTGAACTTCACTTTACCCCTCCCCCACCCCCCGCTATTATGCGGATGCACATAGATTTACGTATCGACTCGCTCTGTTGCTCATAAGTAAGGCAATAATGAGCCCATAGAGCCCCAAAGCTTCTGAAAAAATAAGCATTAACACCATCGCTACAAAAATTTTCTCCTGCTTTCCATATGAGCGAGCTGCAGTATCACCAACAACTCCAATGGCGAACCCTGCCCCAAGTGATGACAGGCCAGCTGCCAATCCAGCCCCGAGATGAAGGTATCCAGTGTACAAGGAGTAGCCATTGAGCTCAGTACGGATGTTGTTGTTGATAATTACCCCAATGATAAGACCATAAATACCTAGAATACCCGCCATAATCACTGGTACAATTCCACGCATGATTTTTTCAGGAGATTTAATCCCGAGATGGGTGACGCCGAGGGCCGCCTTCGTGGCACCGTAGGAGGAACCCATGTTCGCAAAGACAACCGCCGAGACGGCGCCAAGGGAGCCGAAAAAGGCCGCACTCTGAGGATACATCACGCTAAAGCACTCCTCTCGGTTGAGGGACGCTACGGCATGGGAAAAACAAGGACATAGAAGGGCTATGCCCAAAAGGCACAGGATTACTGGTTTTATCCTGGCGGAAACTCGTAAATTCACTAAGAAGGGGAACATCGTTATGCTACTTTTTCTTCCTATTTTGGCAAAATATTACCTTAACAAGGAACAATAAGGGAATAGAGGCAGCCATTAACGCATCCACCACTTGCGGAAGCACGACTAAAAGAAAGCGCGTATTTGTAGTATTCACACAGACCACGTTATCTCGGTGTATTACTCTTCGGATTTCACTGAATCCCTTATCTCACCGTGTAAACGAAAAGACACACCCCAAAAATCCTATAAATAGAAGGAAAGAGTCAAACAGAATGATAAGTTGTTGCTTGTTTTCAGTTTGACTACTACCTATCAAGTTGGAAGGAAAATAATCCCCCTCCTCTGTGGATTTGCACAGCAAGAAGAACGTTAACGTTTAAAAACATTAAGCCTCCTCTTTTTTGTGTGTGTGTGTGCTTAATAACGTCCGGTTGGGGTGTTTGATAGGAATCAGGAACAGAAGGAATCTGGAAAAAAAGAAAGGACAGAACGATATGCATGCTACTGTAAATTGAGAGCCAATTTGAGCGCCACCTTATTAACCTTTCCAGTCTCATTGCGTGGAATCTTAGGAACGCAAATAAATCGCCTCGGGAGCTTATACGGCGCCAAAACATCCGATACGATTTTTTTCAACTCCTTATTGACCTCATCGGACTCGTAGGTATTTGTCTCGGAATCGTACTCGATTGCGCGTGCCTGCGCGGCCTCTTCTTGGAGTGCCACCACCGCGACGACCTCCTCCCCTTTTACCTCGTGCTTCACCCCCACCACGGCGACTTCGTAGAAGACGTCGCTGTGGAGCAGCATCATGGCCTCGATCTCGAGCGCCGACAACTTGTGCCCATTCGACTTGATGATATCCACGCTGGTGCGCCCCATAATGGTGAAGAGCGGCGGTGTATCCTCGCTTCCGGGCGGGGGGTACTGCACCCGCACGGTATCCCCGGTCTCGAAGTACCGCACCCCGTCCGCGTCCACGCGGAGGGCCCGCCTCGTCGCCTCCGGGTTATTCCAGTAGCGATCAAACACCGACGGCGAGGCGATCGCGAGGAGGCCGACCTCGGCGCGCGCGCCCCCCTCCCCCCGCGTATCCGCCGCGGGGTCGAGAAGAAGCGTGCGGACGGCGGGGAAGGGGGAGCCGACGGTGCCGGGCACGCGCGCGCCCACCGGCCGCAGCGGCTGCCCGAGCGCCATCCCCACCTCCGTCATGCCGTACCGCTCGAGCAGGGCGTGGCCGGCGAGCTCGCGGAATTGGCGGAGGGTCGCCGCTGGCAGCGGCGCGCTCCCGGAGACCATCAGCCGCAGCCGCCCCGCCTCGCAGGCCTTGCGGAAGCCGGTGCGCTCGATCGGCGAGAACTCGGCCCGCAGGGCGGCGATCAGCCGCGTGTAGAGCGCCGGGACGCTCATGAAGAGGGTGAGGTCGCCCGCCGCCAGCCGCCGCGCGAGGCGGGCGGGCCCGTCGAAGGCCGTCATCACGCACCGCGCCCCGCTCGCGAGCGCGCAGAGCAGGACGTTCACGAGCCCGTGCACGTGGGCGAGCGGCAGGACGAGCAGCGCGACGTCCTCGCGCTCCCACGCCCACGCGGCCTGCAGGACGCGCACCATATTCGAGAGGCTCGCGTGCGTGTGGACGGCCCCCTTCGGGCGCGCCGTCGTGCCGGAGGTGTAGAGCATCAGGCAGTCGTCCTGCTCGCTCGGGCGCGACCCCGGGTCCGCGAACCAGCGCCGGAAAACCGCGTTGAGCCCCTCGAGCCGCTCGGAGTCGAAGCAGAGCGGGTCGTCCGCGCCCTCGACGTCGGGGGGGGCGTACCGCTCCCGGTGCTGGGCGCGAAGGAGGTCCTCGAGGCGGCGCTGCTCGCGCGCCCGCGCGGCGGCCGTCTCGCGCGCGAGCCGATCGACGACGTCCTCGGCGGTCCGCATCCCCGGGCCGGCCCCGCCGACGGGCTCGAGGAGCTCCGGCGTCAGGGGCCCGCCGTCCCCGGCCTCCCGCGCCGCCTCCGAAAGGACGCTCGGCGTGTCCACGATCGTCTCGAGGCGGCCGAGGCCGGGGCCGCCCGCCGCGCACGCGCGGTCGACCTCGCGGGCCCCGCGCACGCACAACGCCGCGTGCGCGGGGGGGAGCCTCGGCGCGAGGCGGTCGAGCTCCGCGAAGATCGTGCGCGCGCCGCTGTGGTCGAGCGCGTCGACGAGCTCGCGCGGGGTCAGCCGGTCCGAGAGCGGGGTCGCGAGTTGATTGAGGGCCCAGCTCGCGAGGAGGGCCACGACGAAGGCGTAGGTAGGGCTCGCGAGCAGGGCGGCGCCGTAGACGCCGGTGTCCGCCACGCACGCGCAGCTCGGCGTGCGCGCGCCCTGAGCGAAGAGGCCGCGCACGTCGTCCGGGCGGCGGGGCTGGAGCCAGGCCAGGGAGGGCTCCCCGCGCGCCCGGCCGACGGCCTCGCGCCGCGCGACGAGCAGATCCGCGACCCGAAGGACGTCGCGGCGGAGTGCGCCGTAGGTGAAGTCGGCCCCCGGCGCCCCCCCGGGCGGCTCCACCGTCAGCGCGACTTTCCCCGGCGGGGCGTCGAAGAGGGACGCGAGGACGACGTTGTGCGGGAACAAGGACGCGTAGCGAACCCGCTCCCGCAAAGGTGCCACGCACGCACGGAGCATGATGCCCCTTTGCCTCCTCTTTCCTGTTTTCAACTACAAACTAAGCGATAGGGGACGAGGCCCAGAGACCCATAGGCGTCTGTGACCGTGGCAACAATCGGCTCTGGGGGGGGTGAAAAGGGGGGTTGCCACCGATGAAAGCTTCGGAATAAATCGATACCTTAAGGGAAACAATAACACGAGAAATGAGAAGGAAGACACACCGATCTGCATAACTTCTGTCCAGACACAATTATCGGAGACTACCTCCCTCCCCTCCTCTTCTCCCTTCTGGGGAATGTATGCCAACAAAACCGTCGGAATTGAGTGCGTATCACATAAAAGTAACAAACCCGTATACTCTCTAAAATTCATGAATGCAACATAGAAGAAACTTATCAACATAAAGGTCTCAAGAATATTTTTGATAGAAGCAGTATTGGCGTCAATTTAGCGATTTATACTGTTCTCACTTCTTGGCCTATCCCAAAATGATGCTTTCTCACTTTACAGATCTATTCTTCTTTTTTTCTTTTTAATTCCTCGCTGCCTGAATGGCGTATCCAGTGACACAAAAACTAGGGTTAAAATTTACAATTTATTCTTATACAGCCTTTCATAAAGCGCTCATGAAAGAGTAGGGAACAGGATTCAAAAGCGAAGCAAAAATTTCACTTTCTTTACAGACTAGAAAAAGAATGAAGAATGGTAAGGACTAGAAGCTTATACTATAAAAAAGGGGGACGTTTGGTAATGGTATATTTTCCTTGTAATGACTTCGTATATTAAATATGGTTATGCATGCATTTAATTTTGTATAATGTAAAAATATATCTTCCTCTCTTTTGCAAAATAAGACTTTTGATTCGTATTATTAATTTACACGATCAAATAAAACGCACCTCCGTGAGGAAGGTTCGCAAAATAGGTTTCTTGTAAAAATGAAGAAAATTGCACGAATTTGATCAATTATTTTTTTGTAAATTTTTCAATATATACATTTATGTTATTCATATGCGTATTATAGGTTGACATTTCACCAATGAAGAGGAATTGGCAATAGAGTATAAATGCTTAATATCCCGAAAGCGTTCCCTTTCGCGTGTACTTTTCATCCTCCATTAATGTCCTTTGACTGTCTTTTTTTTTAAGACAAAAACAAAGAATGATAGCTAGGAAAGGCACAAGAATTAAGAAACAGTATGACACTCCTCGATTTTGTTCCTCATTGAACCGTATCAACGATTTGCCTTTTTTTTTTTTGAATATACAACAATAATAAATAAAATAAACTCATCCTCGATGTATTTGTTTGCTGTTTTATTAATGTTTAAGGGAGCAAGAAATTTAAAAACTCACTCATAATAGTTAGAAATGAAGCTATAATCACTAACACGACGCCTTTCTGGGGCGTATACCCTTTGAATTCTGTGTACCCACTGCCGTTTCCTGAGGGTATCCCAGGATAGTCCCCAATCGGCATGTCTTTGGATGTGTCTCTGCAAAACGTTTTGTGAAACATGGTGATCGAGAAAACCTACGAGAGAAAAAAAAGAGTTGAGGCGAAAATTGCAAAGATGCAGGATGCTAAACGCACCTTAGGCATCAGGAATGCAAAGACGCCGAGAAAAAAGGCTATAAAGAGCGCTGTACCGCCAGTGAGCAGGGAGGATATGATAATCCGCATTCTCCAATCCTAGGAGCTGCAATTGTATTCGGAGCGGGCGTAGTAAACACGGGTATCACTGCTTAGGATCATATCTGTATGCCAGTAGGTGACCTGCACCGTACTCACAAGTGGATCGTCAAATCGGCGGCTCCATAACACCGAGACGCTTCCCACGCTCAGCAAAAGCAGAGAAGCCATCAAGGCGGCGAGGTGAAAAATATCCATCACACGAAAGCACTTCAGGGCGGGGCCAATATTCCATCCCGTGATCGCGACTAGCGAAAGAACCCCCAGAAGCGTGAAGATAGAGGCATACAGGGTCAGAAAGAACCCGGTATCAAGGGGTGTGATGCCCTCACGAATTGTCTTATCACAACGAGTGGCGTAAAAGAGATCAAAGCAGAACACTGCTGCAGTGAAGGCCCAAAAGAATGCCATAAACGCAAAGAGGGTAGTCCACCCATAGTGTCCTCATCCACCCAGGCGAAGACCCGCGGTAGCCAAGGAAATTAAGCAAGAAAAACACGCTGTGATGGTAGCGACGGCAATCAGATAATAATACTGGGTTTCTATCTGGAAACTGGAAGCGAGATCACGCTCAGGGAAAGTTTTCATTCCATTTCCCATCATCCCCCACAACGTAAAACGAACATTCTCGTAGCTAACCCCACCAACTCTTGAGTCATTACCACGGTACCAAGGAACGGGACAGGAAGATGTTGATAAAAATGCAAAAGAGACAAACGAAAGAGTTGAATACAAAATCAGCGCCTTACGCAGGGAGTTTGTTGGTTTTGGCTTCGTAAAGGAGCTGATATTCTCAATAATATGGTGATTCCATTTTGGCTCAATGGAGCTGTCTCTCGTTAAGAACACCTACATTTCGATTTTACCACCCTCCTCGGGTCGTGAAAGGTCCAAGGTATTATTCCTCGTGGTGAAAAGTCCTGGCGGATTGGCTTCATTTACCCTATTTTTGTCTTGTTCAAAGCGTTCAGTGCAACTTATTGGCTCCGCGTTGTCGAAGTTTGAATTAACGACACGATCGTTTTCATCATCGCAATGGGTATCGTCTGGTTTCTTTTGAAGAGGGTTCTTCTCTGCGTAGGACGCAGAACGATTTATCAGCTCAAAGCAAAAGATGTTAGCCAATTATTTCAAGCAGGTTAAGAATAACAATTACAATTGTGGCTTTTCTCTCTATGAAAATGATTAAAGCAATAAAATCATGTAAAAAGGGAGGGAAATAAATGAATCCGTGTTTCATTTATATATTATGTAAGATTTGTTCATGTCAATAGTTTTCATTATGTAAGATATTTTGATCAAAGTTAACTACAAGGGAATCAGAATAAAATTGCTTGTTAATCAATACCTATAATAGAGCTAGTCTTTGAGAGGACTCTCCCTTCTCCGCATAAAAGAAAAGAGATGTACTGATTAACGTTCATAATACGGCATACCACTTACAGAAATATTGAGCCAATGAGGGGTACAGTGAGTCTCATGGAAAAGAAAAGATTCACTACATAATTTATAATGCCATCACATACGAACTGCAAAGAACTCATACAGACTTTAACTAATTTAGGTAAATAATTTTACTTCTTGACTATTTCTAATTCCATGTCTGAATGCAAAAGCGATGAATAGATAAAATCATTTCATACTGTGCTCTATCTAAAATTATAGAAAACCGGTGGGTCAGAAAGACGTCTGACCCACTGGATAGGATATCGTTTGCAAAGGGAAAATTAATATTAGTGGACCCACTACCGTAAGCAAGCATTTTGTACGAGAAGGGATGGGCGAAAAAAAGGGAAAATGTAAAAGAGACTATAAATTGTGCGTTTTTGAGAATATCGCTACAAAGCTGGGTGCAGAGAACAAACTATCTAGAGGGGATAAGTAGGGTTTCATTCTTACAAGTGGGAAGTACTCCTAGTAAGAATAAATGGTGCAAAAAGGCTATTAGGGGTAACAAAAGAATCCGGAATCTGGTCCCTGCAAAATTGTCTGAGTACGGAAGCTTTCGATATACCACGATCCTTAAATAAGAAGTTTACAATGCGCCCTAACGAGAATTTTATGGCAAGCATATACCTGTTTTAACTCACGGCATTGAATCCGAATTAACGATAAGGGGTCTTCAGTATCCCTCAGATTTAGAAAATTGGCAGACCCGCTCACAGAAACAAGGGATCTTCGTATGCGATACAGTCTTCATTGAGAAAAATGCGTCGCATAGCTGAATAAATATCAAGAACCTAATTTAAAGTTTTTTTCAGAGATGCTCCCTCTTTCCAACGGTTTTCATGTTCCTTCGGTGGTTCAACATCATCCTTTTTACAATCATTGTACTATATTATGTAGACCCTTGTTATTGAGTAATATATAAACCAAAAAAATGGAAAATAATTGAAAAAAGCGGCAAAAAGAAAGGTGGGAAAAATGAAGTTAAATATGTAGATTGGTTTATGGAATACTCAGAGCTAATAATAATACTAAAAAGCAATACTGCACTCCTCTCAGTTGTGAATCTTTACATATAGAGTATGAACATAAAATTATTCCTTCTCTATTTTCCTCGGAAATTTTCATTTTTTACTGCATTTCCTGGGCCTGATAAGGGTGTGGACTTCTCAAAAATCGCCCTACATCAGTTCAGACTTTTTTTTGTATCATTTACTTATTACATCGAGCCAACTCTATCTAGGAACCCTCGTCCATTACAGTGGCAAAGGGTGTTTCTAATGTATACATACACATATGTAAATACACAGATATATATATATATATATATGTATAGGTATTTAGTACCATATCACCATGATATCTTGTACTGTTTGAAATTTTTAAAAATAAACAAAGCACCAACACAACGCACAGAGCATGCGTCTTTGAAGCACCCTCTCGCATCTATTTGTTTGATTGGAGCTTTTCAATGACCAAATTATCGACGTTCCATATAAGAATAGCCCCTTCATCTCCTACGGACACAATTTTTTTCCCATCTGGCGTAACCATCACCTTTGTGATGCTGTAGCTGTGCGCAACCCCTACAGCAATGCAGTCACCCCGCTCGTAGTTCCACACCTTCAGAATCCGATCGTTTCCTCCTGTCACGAAAAATTCACCACTTGGTGCCATAGAAAGGGTATTTAGCTCGCCTGTTTTGCTACCACTAAGCTCCCGTATCCCATTGCAATCGACTGCATCCCAGTACGTGATGCTCTTATCATTGCCGCACGTGATGATCTGACTCTCGTCTGGGTAGTACGCAACCGCGCGGAAGTAAGTCTGTAGATAGATAATGTTGCGTCGCACAAACCGTATTAGATCCCAAACAATACAGCTACCGTCGTCACTTGCGGAGACGCACTCGGTATCATCGCGTGTGATCGTGAGCGCGTTGACCGTGCCCTTATGCTCCTTCATCGACGCCTTTAGGAAACAAGACTTGCCGGTGATACGCCAAACGCGAACCTGCCCATCCGAACCCCCTGTAATGATGTTGGTGGTGGTGTGGTCATTACATACAGCCGTGACGCCGACACGACCACCGATCTTCACGCGCTGCCCTAGTGATTCCGACTTATGAACGTCGTGCATCGTGAAGATAAGCTTGCCGCTCTGCGGTCCAAAGCTTCGAAGCCGCCCATCGCTCCAGCCCGAGATGATCATGGAGCCATCCGCGGTGAAGTGGATACAATTGCAGGTGAGACCTGGAATCTCGATGCGTAGAAGTTCCGTGTAGGACTTTGCATTCCACAGCCGGATATCGGACCCGCCGCAGGTCGCGAAAACCATGCTAAACCCCGCAGGAAAGACCAAGTCGTTGATGCAGGCGCTGTGGCACGTCACCCGGAGCTCCGGGCGGAAATTGCCCCCGTTGATGAAGTACATGTTGCTCGTATCCGTCCCCACGAAGTAATGTGGCCCAACTAACGCGAGGCCGGTCACGCCACCCTTCACGGACGCCTCGTACAACACCGTAAGGTTTATCTTCGAAAGCAGCCGCACCTCACCAGAGCCGCTGCCGACCAGCAGGTGCCCGTCGCGGTTGAAGACGATGGAGAGGATGCCGCCGGAGCACTTGTTCAGGGGGCCCTTCATCTTGAGGATGTTGGCGTTGCCAAGCTGCACGCAGAGGACATCGCCGGTGGTGGTGCCGCAGTAGGCGTACTTGTCCGTCTGCTCCACCACCAGCGTGGTGACCGAGCGGCGCAGGGTGCCGACGTTGATATCGATCGGGTTCATCTTCCGGCTCGCCATGTCCACGGACCACACCCGCAGGGAGGCAACCCCGCCCGTCATGATTCGCATCACGTCCTGGTTGAGGAAGGCGACGCACTTCGTCTCGGTGTGGTGGGCCGGCGCGCCGCAGAAGGGGCGGCCGGTGTCGACGTCCCAGAGCACCACGGTGTTGTCCTCCGGGCCGCCGACGGAGGCCAGGGTGCGCTCGTCCGACGAGAAGGACAGGGCCTGGACCTTGACCTTGTGCAGGAGCATGCGGTGCACCAGGCGGCGCTCGGCGAAGTCGAAGATGCAGACGTCCGCCTGGAAGCCCGGGTGGGTGACCTGCCCCGAGGCCACGTAGCGCCCGCTCGGACTCACGGCGAGGCAGCTGATCTTGTCGTTGTGCCCGTAGAGGAAGTCAGACGAGAAGGTCTTGCCGATTTCGCGAATAACAATGCAGCCTCCAAGCGGGTGGATGATGTGGGTGCCGTTGGGGTGCGCAATGAGGCCATTGGGGACTCGCCCACTGAAGCCTAGCGCACAGTCCAGCTCCAGCCTCGGGGTTCCACTGTATTCAGACATTGGTAAAGTAAGAAAAGGAGACTGAAAAGGAAGAGGCTGAGCAATACAAGAGAATAAATTGGTTCAGTCTCAAAAGTCGGATGAATGAATATATATATATTTATATATATGTATATTGCTAGTGTTGAAGTCTTGGGATCCAGGTAAATAAAAGGAAATAATCCTGAGTCCGATGTCTGTGGAAAAAATTAGAAATAGTTGTACACCAAACACTAAAGGAGCTGCGATAATTAATAGGTGTGCGTAAATGTACACCTGGAAAGTTCCCCCTTCCAAAGAAACAAACTAGCCCAAAAAGGTAACAAAAGAAGAGGACGTAGATAAAGTTATAAAAATAAACCCAAGATCCGCCCCTGTTGAAATTCTAAGAGACATAGATGGAAAAGATCAGTTCTTACTTCTTTAATTATCATGTTAGGTCAATTACTTTCACTTTAAAAGCCTCTATAGATTTGAGCAAATTTAAATACAAATCCACAATATCTGTGGAGTTTGAACTCTAAGAAGCGAGCTAGAAGAGAAATGGAAGGAACTGAGGCTAAAATGACACCAATACTTATACGCTCTTTTCCCTTCAAGTTATCCTTCCTTCGATTCCAATATTGATGAATCTTAGTCATGATTTATTTTTCTGGATTTTGCTGGAAAGGAGAAGAGACGTTGTCTTTTTGTAACGCCTGCATGTCCTCTTCATCGAAATTTAAAGGCGTCTGTCCAAAGGAAGCGGCAAGGGTGTTTGTCAGAGAAAAACTACCCGTAAAATCCTCAAGGTTTTCCTCAACGTATTGACGTGAAGGCTCATCTATGGTTTGCAGGACCTGCATTTGGCAAATCGTGATGAGGTTCTCGAAGGTATCCTCTACAAAATCATGAGAAAGATCGTGGTTGTACGCAGAGGTTCTCATACCGTTATTCTCTCCTTCTTGTCGAGATGGACTTGATGAAGAAAGGGATGCTGGCACCGCGATATGTTGGCGTTGAAATTGTGAGGGTGATCCTGTCGCTGACGCAGCCCCCTCATTGCCGTGAGCAAAGGCACTGGCTGGATGAGCATCACTTGCCATGCCCCTAGGAGATTGTCGCTGATCCGGTGGTTCCTCTAACATTCGCGCCTCCCGCAAGGCGTTGCAGCTTTTGCAGATAAAGAACGTCTCCTCCATCGTCATTTCGCACGTTCGACAGAGAAAAGCCCTCACGTTCTCCAGAGGAACGCCGCAGTTGTCACAGTGGTCGTGTAGTGCAATAATCATCTCCGTTGCGTCCTGAGCTCGGGGGGCGAATTCCTCAAAGGCCTTCCGGCACGCCTCACAGCGACAGGTGGCTTCCGCCGTGAACGAGTTCACAGGCAGCAGCATGCCGTGATAGGGAAAGACGTCCGGGGACAGGTCGTCGGTCAGCTGGTCCCCACCACACGCGATGACAGGCTTAATGCCCTCTGTCACCTTGGGGGGCAGTTGACCTCGGTAGCAGTGTTTAGGGTTGTCATGCATCAACCACGGGTGCTCCTGCATGCAGTGCGCACAGACCATCCCCATGAAGACATCGCTGTTCATGACCTCTATTTTAATATCATCAGGCATCTCCATATACAGGTCAGGGTTGTCAATTTCGTCGTCTGGAACCTGTTCAGCTATGCTGCATAGACCTGCGCAGCCGCAGCTGAACCTGGACCTCAGAGGTGCGCCGTTGGTGGTTCCTTCGTTGTGATCGGGAATCACAAATCCCGGCTCAATCCAGTGATCCTTGTGGCAGCGCAGTCGGCAGGGGGTACACACGTAAGTGTTGCAAGTTCTGCATTTAAAAGCCAGCACGTTGCCCTCCACCACGTCACCGTAGCATGGCATGTAGCGATACTGATCCGCGAAGAGCCTCGTTATGTGCGCACTCCAGAAGCACGTGGTGCAAAGCATGCAGACGACCCCACCGTAGTCTGAATCCTCTGGGTAGTCCTTCTCACAGTAGCACCACGTCGTCGGGCTGCGTGGGTAGCGATTCTTTCGATTCACAGGAAGCAGCGCGTTCACAGGAGGCTTGTTGGTGGCGCTATCCACAATAAAGATGCAGCGCGATGCTTCTGGAAGGGGCACAGGCTCTACGGTTTCCGGCTTCTTCTCGATTTCCTCGCTACTTTGGGCGGTCCCGCTAGGGCTCTGCCGAGCTTCGGTCGGGTTGCCCTGCTGCACCACCGTCTCGTGTTTATCAATTTTTAGCGGTGGAAGTTGGGCGTGTGGGGAGTTCAGGCTAGGAGAGCGTGAGCGCTTGCGGAGTTGGGTTCGATTCTGTAAATCGGAATCAGTAACCACCGACAGCGACGGTGGCGGTGGAATCGCACCATTTGCAGCATCGTCAACAGCGATGGGCTTCCAGCACTTTTGTGTACAGCAGTCGCAGCGCATGTAGTGCCGCACTCCCCACTCCTCAACCTCGTGATTGCCGTGGCAGATCTCTGCGCAGGCCAAACAGACCGCATGCGCTGCGTCCGCCCTACCCGCCCTCACGCACGTGCGGCAGACGTACGCGTTCTGCCGCAGGTAACCCTTGCCGTAGCAACAGCGATACCACTGGCCGTCGTGCACGAGCGTGGTGGACACAAGCCTTGAAATCTCTGAGCTCGTTTTGCTATCTACCATTGCTTCTGTTTCCCGTCCGCCTAAAAGCATAGCGGTCACCCTGAAATGCTGCGCGATGTTGCCGATGTGGGTCTTGATGCCCTGAAGAAACGAATCGGGCAGCAACGCGCAAAGCTCGGTGGCGCTGTTGGCGTCGCGACGGAATTCCTTCTTAATGGGGGCATTAAAAAGGAGTCGCTGCTTAATGTAGGGAACTAGGGTACGCTGCTCCAATATTTTCTTAAGTTCGCCAATGGTCGAACTTTGGGGGAAGAGAGGGAGAGAAATATCAATACTTTCACGCCCGTACCTGACAGTAATATCAAGGTACGCAGCAACTGTATTTCCTTCCTGAGACATGCTTAAACTGAAAGACAAAAATATGAGAAGAGATGTCGCCCATAAATATACACAGACACATACATAAATAATATATATATATATATAGATAGATAGATAGCCAAGAGATCAATGGATCTAGCTTTATGAATATGAAGATGTTATTGTAATGGGAATACTGTGCTGTAGGTCAGCGTGGCTTTGTACCCTTGTTCAAGATTACATACTGTAAAAAGGAAAAGACGCTACTTCTTGGAAGCCCATCCGCAATATAGTTTCTTGTTCCATTAGAATTCCTATATTATTATTGTTTTCTTTGTGAAATGTGTAATTCCACCTCGCTTGCTTGTACTGCAGTTGTGAAGAGCTTACAGCATTCCCTTCTTTGCCACTGAATCGGAGCTAGAATTCGCAATACTATAGTTCTTCTGAATTTCTTTTACGATAGCGTCCACTACTGCATCGGTGTCAAAGAATCTATCCATATCGACAACCATGCCCACCTCTGCGCCTTCATGAGTTCTATCGTCACTCCCTAGCTGCAAAGGCTCCAGAATGGAAAACTGCGAGTGCAATAGCGAAGGGGGCATGAAGTGATTCTTTCTCACGGCGAGTCCACGTGCAACGACGTCAACGCTTCCAGTGAGCATGACAAAAAAAAGCACATTAGAGCTCGATAAAAGCGATGGAAGAAGAGAAGTCGCATGTTGGACACCGCCATCGCTGGCCTCAAGCCGTTCACTTTTACCACGCAGTATGTCACGATAGCTTTTTTTCAACGCCGAACATGCAAGGACCACAGTGCACCCCTTACGCCGATATGTTGATATTACTTCGTCTCGTAATCGCACAAGCCACGGGATGCGATCCTCATCGTCCAAAGGGATTCCCTGACTCATTTTATGAATATTGGCGCCACTGTGGTAATCATCGCCTTCCTCGTAAGCTATACAGAGTCTTTCCGCAAGTTTCTTCCCAATTGTAGTCTTTCCAACGCCAGAGGGTCCACACACGACTATGCAAACAGGGGGAAAAACACGAGGTACAGCTGACGATGCCCGCTTGTGACTAGCCATTCCTGAGTTTATCGTCACATGAAAAACGGTAATTATCAGTAAAAAGTAGTGAAATAAAAAGGCATACAATGATGATTTTTGCAAAGAAAAAGAAACATCGAAAGTAATTGTCCCATATGATTCGTTTCATTTCCTTCATAGAACACACCCATTGGTATTTTTTTAGTTTCGAATCGTTTTCAGGAATAGCAATATGCTAAAAAATATATATTGAATAAGAGGCACACCTTGAAAAGAAGAATATCGCACCGTTCGCTTTGACGTACTGAAATCATCAATAGAAAGAAAAAATGGCAACCAGCATTGATAAAATAACAGAAACTAAGGTATTGATGAATTTTACAAGCTATAAGGCTCCCTTTTTTTAGTCAAACTATTAAGCAGAGTAATTTGAGACTACATCAATATGTCCAAATACTCAGCGTAGTTTGAAGAGGAAGAAATAGATTTTCTAGTCTTCAGATAAACAAACAGAAAGATAAAAACTACACGGTTTAGGCCTGTTGATACTTTGCTTATTAATGGCTCTAAACATTTTTAGAAGAAATAGTTCAACCGTTTCGCAACTTCAATGAAACAAGAGTCTTTTTCAGATGCAGTCGGAGCGGAGAAATCCGAGAAGCCAACATTTTGTTCTCCGCTATATGGAATCATCGCGTTCCAACTTGACCTGACCGCCTGAAAAAGAAAAAAGTCCTCTTCTGACACAAATAAAGGTGGATACTTGAGTTCTAACAACGAGTTTACCCATTCCGCGTACATTCGTTCATTTTCTGCGTTTAAATTATGTAATCTATTCTGGTAAATGCAAGGCTGCTCAGCATAGTTACTCATCCGAACATCTAATTCTGGCTCAAATTTAACGGTAGCCAATTCACCTTCAGGAGATCTCGGAAGAGCTGCTTTGGAAGCATCCTGAAACTGGTTTTCCTCTGAGAACCTGCATTTCCCATGCATATACAGTTGCAAATTCATAGCTTGGGCCGCTTTGATACTTTCAACGAGTCGGCGTGATAAGCATAGGATGCTAGACGGAATGGTGGCTTTCTCCATGCGACGAATGATTTCGGTGTCCCGCCTAATTTCATCCTCAGTGCCTTGCAACACGCAAGCGCCCGGGGAAGAGAATAAGTCTACAGTTTGGGAGACATACACCGCTTGCCATACGTTAAGAAAAGAAAAGAGGTTCCCTCGTGCATGGCGAAGATAAGTCGGCAAATTTTTCACCTTGGCAGCACCTAATTCAAATAGAATACTATATTTTTCAGCACAAAAGAAAATAACATGTCGCGTGATAGGCTTGGATTTGTTTCCAGTGAAAGAAGCAATAGATCGGTAGAGCTGTGGGGCAGGAGGCCACGGCAGCGAGGATGGCACTTCTTTTGAACCTGACTTCTTCAGCGAGCCGGCATCGAGGTCTTGATCCACATTCACCTGGTTCCTCATCGGACTAAAGGCAGCCGCAGCTGCAGATAAGTACACAAGCAGGGTAAATTGATCATAGCCGACCAGCTCTGTCGACCGTGGGACATCGCCTTGCATTCTTGGATTGAGTTCAATAAGAACGGGTTTTCCAAAATTGGGGGAAGATTTCCGTCTGTCAATGCGTAGTTCACAATGTGAGCAGCCATTGCGCATGCCTAACACATCAATACACTTCAGAGTATAGTCCACCACCTGCCTCTCATCCCCTTCCGGTGGCAGCTCCGCGAGATTATGAACAAATTCCAACCGATCGTATAACAACGAAAGCGTCTCCACCTTCGCCGGTGGGGCGACATTAGGATCGTCGGAGGCCCTTCGCATGATTTCCTGCTCCAGAAATATGCCGAGCCGGGTGCTCAGGAGTTTCTTGGGGTACTTCCAGCTGCGCCAGACGTCCGTCACGACGTGCCGGCCCTCGAAGCTAACCGTGTCGACGACGTACTCCTCCCCGTCAATGTACTCCTCCACGACCATCGGGCTGGTGTGGGGGGAGCCCGAGACCTTCTGAGCCTCCCAGACCCTGAAGGCGTTGTGCAGCTCCCTCTCGGTATGGCAGAGCGTGACGAACGCGGAGCCCGTCCCGCAGGCCGGCTTCACCACCACCGGTAGGTAAATCGCATTCGCAGCCCGCTCGATCGCCTCGCACGCCGACCACGCCTCGATGCTGCGGATGTAGTTCAGCCCGTGGGCTTTGAGGGTCTGCTGCACACTTGCCTTGTTCCTCCGCAGCGTGATCGAGGTCGCCGGATCATTCCCAAAAAGATTGATTCGTGGGCGGGGGGGGGATGCTGGTGGATGCCGACACGGTGATCGAAGCCCTTCCCCATCTTCCAGAACCCCCTGCATCGCCTGGTATCGAATCAAACATGGATTCTGCATTTCTTGCCTCAAATAGGATGGCCACTCAGACAGGTAATCGACATCCCCCTCGGCGCAGTCCCCCGCGTCCGCCAGAAAGCACCGCGCTAGTGTCTCAGCGCTAGTGCCTGCATTACGCGCCGAAAAATAGTCCAACAAGGGCAGCAAATCGTCCTGCGCAGTACTAAAGCCCAAGATCTCGCGAATTCCCTCCTTTACCACAGCGTGTTGATACAACAACTCGTAGTTGGTGGCCGACCGGGTAATCGTAAGAGGGAAAAGTACAAAGATCCAGTATACCTGCCGCGTGTTCATAATCTCCTTAACTTGCCCCCAGGTATGATGCCCCACATCACCGCTGTCCACCATGTGGTTCTTAGACGCGAAGAAAGGGAAGCTTCCTTGAGGAGGATAAAAGTTCGCTAAAAATTCAGTTGTATAGCCTTTCTGCTCCGAAGGAATGGAGAAGGCCATCACGCATGGCCGATTCATCTTGGCCTTGATTTCATCCTCCCATGCGAGTTCGTTTGGCCAATGCCTTATGACACTGCGATAGGCGCACTTTAGCGTACAATTAAACTTTTTTTGCGCATATAAAACTTTTCTGATTTCCTCTGTGGTGAGAAGAATGTTATCTTTGGTAGTTTTCCCTTTGAGAGTTGACATCTACACCTCTTTAGAAGCCAAAAAAAAAAGGAATATATGAATTAAATGAGAGAAGCAGCAGAAAGGAAAAGATGATGGGAAATTTACAAAGGGGGATCCGCGACAAAAACTTCGAAATCTTCCCAAATAAAGCGTTTGTAATACTCCTCAATAATGAACGAGTAGTATAAAATAAAATAAAAAGAGTGTATAGAATGAAAAAAAATCACCCCCTTAATAACCCTCTAGTTGAAAGAATCGTACTAACCTGATCCTAATTATAAATTTCCTTCAAACGATAAAGTAACAAAGAGAGGGGAAAAAGCTTTAAAAGGGTAGCCTCAGGTATAAACTTGAGACAAGAGAAAGAAACTCAAGATAAAATGTAAAATAAGGACACTTATTTAGTCTTTTCTTTTGCAATTTAGTTATATTAATACACGGAGAAACAAAAAGTGAAAAAGAATTCATCAAGTCTACTTCAACCTGCCTTACAAACTCGAAAAAAAAAAGATAAGTAAAGTGTACAAAAGTGCAAAGGGAAGGGGGCATATTTACACGATTACCATACGTGACATCATCTCAGTTTCTTGAATTCTATGGGGATCCGTTACTGAAATTCTTAACTCGGAAGCCTTAGCTTTCCGCGACGTTTCTGACTTCTTGCGATCCACACGCATCGGCATGGGAGGATCCAAGGGCTTGTTTTCTCCACCAGTCTCAACCGAGTTGTCGAGATCCGATTGATATAACCCCTCCTCTTGTGGTTGGTGGGGCGAGTGCTCGTCAGACGATGGGGTGGGCTCCATAGTCCCCACCGCACACGTGGTGCCCTCCTCGGAAGCAGACCTGACAATTTGAGGAGGCACCCCTGGTTCTCTTGAGTCCTCTTCACACGACGCAGCCCCACCCACCTCATTCGAAGACGCCGGCTGCAATGGAAAGGTTAATCCTGTAATATCTGGCTCAAAGTACTTCTCCCGCTCTGCGGGATCAAGCAACTTCCATTTCGTTCGCATAGAGGACTCAAGGTAACGGTTTCCAATGGTGTGATGCGTAATTTTGTTACCAAACCCCAGCCGAACGCACATATCAACGTAGAACTTTCGAAAAGCGACGCTGGCGGCGTTTTTGGGGGTAATAGGGTAGTAAAACGGGAAGTTTAGCGCCGCTTGCTGGAGGTCGGTGAGGTTTAAAAAACGATGAACAGACTCGGAACGCCCAATGCCATAATCACGGCTGCAGTAGCGAAGGTACAGCTGTGCCCCACTTGTGGTGTGCTGCCCGATGTGCGTGTTAAAACAGTAGTATTTTTTCTGCTCTTCGGATGAAAGCTGCCTGTACTCTTTAATGCTTTTGGGTATATCTGGGAACCACGATCCGTTTTGCTGAATAACAAGACGCATCTTCTTATCGAAAAGAAATACGCTACCCGGCTTTTGGATCGCTTTGACATCTGGAATCGAGTTAATAGCAAGCATAACTTGAGCAGCAAACAACAAATGGCTACGCATCTTCTCAAAGAATTCCACCTCGTGTTCTATGACATAATTAATCAGGTTTTGCTGCTCTTCGAAACCCATACTCGAAACTGTTGACTCGATTTGTTTCCTCCCATAGATGCGGAGCTCAAGATTAGCCTGGTCTAATGAAATGGATAGTGTATCTTGCGGACGAGCCCGAAGAACCAACTCCTCCTTCCTAAGGGATCCGACACTCTCCGACCACTCGCGAAGGGACGGAACTTTCGAAGTATCGGAAAAATTTTTGAGTATATAAGCCTGAATTGGGAACATCCTCTTACATTGAAGAGACGTATTCGGGGTATACTTTTCACATATTCGTATCAAGTAGCGCTCCATATACCTAGAGTAAAGTAAACCGACATTGATATCGCCGGTTTGGGGGTCGGTATAGCGACGCCAGACGTCATCGCTCGGAAGGGGTGATATTCCAACCTCCCTCATCAGATTGATCAACTTCTCGCGGTGAGAACCGCTGGTTACCGTTTTAGTAATATCAAAAAAAATTTGCATGAAGGTGGACGGCGAGAAAGAGCGGTTTCCGCGGAACAAACGCTTCGTGTTCAGCCGATTCCGAACAGGAGGGAAAAACACAAGTTGCTTGATCTCTGGTTTTAAATAATGAATTTTAGTCTCGATATCCTGTAGGAGCTTTTGCTTGTAGTTGTTTCGAATCGCGAGGATCTTGTCATCTCGTATCCGGAGGAGCTTTCTCGATAATTTGACACGCTTTACCGGAACGAGACGCTCTGTGGTGAGGTAGTTGTAGGTTTTCCTAACCCCTCTATTCACGGTGCGGCGCGTAGGGGTGGGATACTCAGCGACTGTGCGATAGGAATAGACGAGGCTCGACCCCAACGCAAGAAGACCTGGGGCCGCGAATGGGAAGGATTGCCGATGTAGGCGAAAAAGAGGTAAGCCTCTATAAGATGCGCCGCTTCTAGTGCTCATAGATACTGAAATACACAAATTCGGATTCATTCCACTTTCAATTTAGCTTGATATTCAGTCTTATAGTGCTGAATAATATGTGATAAAGTCACTCTGCCTTATTTTCAGCTAAACAATCTACGCGAGCCGATTCAGGCTTATAAGAAACGCTAGATAGATAATGTTTGAAGTGGAAAAGAACAATAATAATAATAATAGGGAACGACCATGTAGATAGGTTCATCTGTAAAAGATCCAACTTATCTATTTCCTTTCCCTCGTAAAGTTAATACGCCAATTCCAAAAGGCATGGAAAGGGAGAGATATTTTAAACAAAACTTGATGTATTCATTAACTTGGTGAATGAAAATAAAATAAAATACAATTTTAATTCTTGGGATAGTGAATTAAATAATGGGAAAAAATGTCGACTTCTCCTATAAGCCCCCGAAACTAACCTGAAACTTGGGCATACATATGGAAAAGAAAACGGTACCAAGGAATAAAAGTGCATATAACTCGCACATGATTAGTAAGAGCACACTAGAAGACACCATTTATTCACCAAAGGCGAGTTACGTGTAGGAGCATGGCTTCTAGCAGACGCTCAACATCCCGTGTGAGCCCTCTGTTAGGCTACTGTTAGCGGTATCTCGAATTCTGTCATATTGGCATAACTCTAAGCGGTTGCAGGTGTAAAGATCCTTTATACAGGTTCTTTACAATTTCTAACCCCCTCTTCCTCTCAATAAAAAGGGAAATATTCTAAACCCCACTTTTCACCCACATATTCCACATTTTGGTTGCGTATAGGAGCTCAGTATTTTCATGCTCACAGACAGTATACCACTTTCGGTAATACATTTATAGTGCACGCTGAAGCTTTGTCGTTTTTAAGGTTACCAAAGAATAACCCTGAGGTGTGCTGCCATGCTACACGAATGATATTCTCTGCCTATTAAATGGAAAGATCAATTCCATAGGAGCAAGAAGGAAAGAAGCTATGTCCCTCCCCTGGTTTGCCCTGTCTTCTACGACGGTAATCATTAAGGTATCCTCACTAGACCTCATCACACCTTGCTCTTTCTAGGTCTCCCCCTCTTTCGAGTTTTAGAAGAGGGGGAAGGATCGCAATCCTTACTCCGAGAAGACGCGAGGCGTTTCATTGATTCACGCGCTTCCGTTTTCAACCCCTTCACAACAAGTCGCACAAGGTTTTCTGCTATTTGCTGTAATTGATCTCCCAACCTAGCTTCGTGGATGCTGTTAGTTAGCGCGATGATCATGCCTGTCAGAGGTGAAGGTGGGGTGGCGGCAGAGAGCTCTGAGCTATGGGTGTTGTCATTGTCAGTAGTCTTTTGCTTTATGGAAGCTGCCTTTTCCTTTACAAATGATCGCTCCAGATCGTGCACTAGCCTCTCCTTGTCTTTTTGCAAATTTTCTGCTCTAAGTAAGGGCATGACCTTCGGGATTTCGCTTATCACATCCAGCTGTTCATCACTTATCTCACTTTCCTTTGTTTTACTAGGATTCTCTGATAGTTCAGCTTCAGTATCACATTTCTCAATCGATTCTGACGACTCGGCAAGCTCATTTGCATCGCTGTGCGAGGTGAAGACCACTTGGTCGGATATTTCTATTTCTTTGGAAATATCAACCACCGCGTTTGATATCTGTGAGGCTCGCAGTAGCTTCGGATCCCCCCTTCGTCCCAACGAATGTGGGAAACAGAAACGGATAGCAAGTTTTTGCAGTGGCGTCAAGGATTGATAAGCGATCCGCATCTGCTCCGGTGTCAGATCGCGTATGGGTATACGTTGGAGCTCATCATCATGGCTGTAAAGACATGTCTCGTGTGTGGGGCTCATAGCTGCGCAATAGCCACAAAACAACGCAAAAGGCTTTGGTTTTTCGATAGTGTTGATGTTGCATTGTCTAACGGCATCTTGGGGTGTATTGCTATGGATTAAGCCTGGAAGATGGTCGCACCCAAAACATGCGTAGGAGACTTTCTGGGTTGGGGGAAGTGATTCAAATGGTAGAAATTGCACTTGCGGAGATTCCGCCCTCGTCAGTACGGCTTCCGTGGACGCAGAGGGTGATGATTGTCCCAAATCGGATAATAACGGCAGAGCTGCTTTTCGACTGGCAGGCCTCAACATCTCCACAAGCTCCTGGTGCAGTCCCCATAGCCGATGATATGTATCCTTCGGGTTTGTCACCGCCCTTACTTCGTCTCTTGAGAAAAAAAGGAGCAAAAACGCCGCTTGCACCGCAATCTCAGCGCGAAGCTCACGCTGAACTAGATGCAATCTACTACGAACATGCGCCCAATGATCCAGCAGCGTGCTGATATCCGTATCTTGAAACGCCTTCCATAATTGCGCTAGATGGACATCCTCAATTTCGCCGCTTTTGGCGCTATGAAGAAGGCCGTTTGCGTAGTAGCGGTCGCGTTGGGTGTAGGCCCTACGCGCGCGAGCTGGCGCTGCCTCCCTCTGCTTCTCTTCGCAAAGTGGCTGTGAATTTTGTGGAAGGGTCAAATTAGGTTCCTTGATGGTGTAATCCGGCGTGCACTCGACGATCCCCAACAAAAACTGATCCAGCTCATAGGCATACGAGCGCAGCACTTCATGCCGTCTCTGCTCAAGCAATGCTTCTCTTGTCGTAGTTTGGGGTGTGAGATTCCCTTCCGCGTCTAGGTTTGACTGCTTGCCTAACAGGCCTGGGGAATTGTCAAGATCTAAACTACCACCACCATTGTCAGTGACCAACGGGTCTGTTGAAGGTGGATTACAAATAAAAATATCACCGTCCTTTGGAAAATGTCCCTTCAAGATCGTCATGGTCGCAGCTGCGAGCTCTGAAACCGCATCCTTACCAAACAGCAGTTCGATTTGTTGAGTTTCTGGCATGCCCTTCCACTCCGCCTCAGTCAGCGCGTCCAGGGGCCTGTCTCGTCGGAACCCACGAGGTGTCGTCTCCCCCTCGCGTTCACTGGAGGCCATCGTCGAATCGGATCGAAAAAGATCAAATGTGCGGTAGTCGAAATCATGAGGCGTAAACATTGGATTCACCTCCGCAAAACTAAAGGGCCGCTGGTGCGGCGAGCGCAAAAGCGTGGCATCCTGGCGGTGGGTCATAACAAACGCATACCATATCGCACTGGCGCCCATAAAAGACTCGGGTCTCCTGTCAAGCACACGCCGAAACACCTCACGCAGCCCGGGCGAATAAAATACAAGATATTCCATCGGCTGAAGGAGGTGCTTGGAGGTCCATCCACTCAGCTCAAAGTCGGTGCATCCGTTGTCAGATCCCCCGCCGCATTCCCGCACCTTTTCCGCCGCGAGACGGAGAATCTCGTCAACCGCATCACTCCAGTAGGTCGGCTGGGCAAGGAAGTTGTAGAGCAAACAACGAACAATCTTTGGGCGGCCTAAAACGTCCGCGTAAAGCGGAGGAAACGTGCCGTTTGCTGTTGAGGAGCGGAAAGTAGAATTTTCACAAGCCTCTCCGCGACATCTGCCGTCATTCATCGCAACCTCACACGGCAACGATGACGATTCCGGCGTGGAAATCGAGTTTGTAGGGGTCATATTGTTTTCTTCTCTTGTAAAGTCTATCGTGAGCGGTACCTCGACTGGTGATGAGCCAAGAGAAGGAGCCTCGGCGGTAGTCGTTTTCCCACGCAGCCCCGCCTCCCTTAATCGGTCAAATTGCTCCAACCATTGACTGTCAACGAAGAGCATCCGCTTTGCCCACTCCGGGAAGAGCGGCATGCGAGGCGCCGCGATGCGTTCGCGATGCGGCACGCACGTAATAGGGCCGGTGTTCATATCGGTAAGCCCAAAAAGGGCCTCGCTAATGCCCCACGAAGAATTAAATTGCTCGTGGTTTACCTCTCCGGAAGAGACGGTCGTCGTGAGACCTGTGCTCACCAGCGGAATTGCGGACGATTCCGACAAAGCTGAGGAAGGGAGGGCTGCGGATGAGGGAAGGCCATTTATAATATGTTGCCTGAAATCCGAAGTTGAGTTTAAGGGATTGACGCTCCCGTCAGTCGTCTGGGTTTGAACTTGGGATGTCCCCAGTGAAGAATGGGATAGCCCATCCATTGGGGCATCTACCCTCTGGCGCCGTGAGACTCTTAGGGCATGACAAGTACGGTAGAAACCAAAACCAGACGACCAAGAGGCCTCGTAAAGCCATGCTGAGGATTGGCATCTGCGTAAACGTCGCATAAGGGAACTATCATCGATGAGGGAAGGTCTTACCGTGCGAATAAACAAGCAACATGATTGCAACCTCAACCCATAGAAACAGACTCGCATGCACGCAGGAAAGCTGCACAGCAATGGTCTTTGTTTACTGCCAGCAGTGATTCAAGAAAATGTTAAAATAACAAAGAGAAAGAACACAACGCTTTTAATGGAAGAGTGAATACGTCCGGTTGCAGTCTCTATAGTATGGCATTCAAACTCATTATTTACCGGCAGCTAGATACGAACACAACTATGCCTTCTTTTGTGAGAATGTTATTGTCCTCTTTCTAACGAATATTTGGCCAAAAATAAAAAGGAATTGGAAGGTCAAAGTGTTAATGGATCACCAAAAAAGGATATATTGCTCTGCAAATATGGAAACCGACATTCTTTCAATAATAATTATTATAAAGAGATAAATTTATACACTTAATTCAATGAGGAAACGGAAAATGAGCGTTCTATGTATAGGGTTTTTAGTTTAACGCGAAAAAAAAAAGGATCCTAATATAACCAAACTAAATTCTTTCGAACTCACTGTATATTCATTCATTACTCTAGTGCCTAATCTTTATTGAATATTTATATTTACAATTGTCATTAAATTCTTCGTAGAGAAGAAAAAACATGAGACAGATCTTAAAACAGTTAAAGCAGAAAGTAAAATACTGATAACAAAAAGAGTTAAAAGCATAAATTCAACACTTTACAATATAAGCTCCCCTTTCTTTTCATGTGAGTGTTCTGTTTTTAAGAGGCAAAGAAAGATGTCTTTCCTCACAGACTGGTCATGAACATGCATACTTGACCAAGGAGGAAAGGCGATACCAAATGTCTATTTTTAATTTTATGAAGCAAGTTATCACTAAGCACAGCAAAAGTTTCTCCTGATCATTTGTTCTTTTTTCTTGGCGACTATAATCCCTAGTGAATCATTTCTAGGAAAGAAATGATGTCTCTTTCTCTATACAAGCATTTGTTTCCCACTCCCCTGCACTGTGCCCGAATATTTTCATAGATAGTACATAAAATAGTAAAAAGATCAAAAGAAGACTCAACAAAAAACACGACGACCAGACCTCCCTTCACGTTGAGGACTCAAGCCAGGAAAACCGTCGACCTCTTCAGATAGCTTAGATTCTCCAGTGACTCCGGGCCGTGATACTATCTTCTTCCCACCCTGCTTACGTGCAAATCCATCCCCATCGTTCTTGTTAGTGGGCACACCATATCCTAGTACATTTTTAGGTGCTTGCTTATTAACTGGAGGTCTACTCTGTGGGAGGGGTTTTTCGCTTTCAAAACTAAGAAAGCGAGCGTTTGTGCACGTCGAAAACTTCTGAGATTCCTTGTTTCGGATCTGCTCATCAGTCTCTCTTAGGAGAGGGCCTCGATCATGCATTCCCTTTCGCGGTAGCTCTTCAGTAAGATTAACACGGCCCTTTCCAGAATGATATTTAGGGGCTCCACCATGTTCCTCCCATGAGAAAAGATTGAGATTATCCTTCGGCTTGTAGTTTCCCTGAACGGCACGCGGCGTCGCCACAACAGCGCTGGTATCAGAATCCTGCGGCTTCCTATAGATATCAGCGGGAGGCATCGTACGTGCGTCAGACTCAAGCAAATCATCATTTCTATGACCTCCTTCCTTAGGAACATGGCGACGACCTTGGCGATGTTTGTGTGCATCCCGTTCTTCGCTTTCAAGACCTAAACTGTCAAACATTTTTCGAATTTTGAATTTCTATCCTGTGTGTGTTTTTACTGATCTCGGTGGAACAATTGAAAGTATCTGAGCACGCTTTAAAAAGGGTGGAAAAAATCACATGAATACACACACATATAAAAAATGGATATGCAAATTATACAGAAGATAGGGGTCAAAACGGAATTGGTTCAGTACTTATAATAATAATACCTAAGAAGCAAATAGGAACAGCATTTTACAAATAATAATAAAACTTAAACGCACTGATCTGTAAACATGTCATGCGGTATATATGAGGATACAAATTCTTTTAGACAGGTTTTTTTCCACAGCATGATCTACAGATACTCAAAATGTACCTCCGGGCTTTATGCATATCGGTATAGACGTCGAATGTGAGTCGTCCGCATTTTCCTTTCCATTTACACCGTGCATAAGCGCACAAACAGATCCCCAGTTTTCCCTTCTTTCTTTTAAAACTAGAGACAATGAAAAGCACAATAAGAAGTTAATGCACAAGTGGAAGAAAACAACGTAAAAGAATGGATCTTAGAAAAAGAATACGATGGGAAAACTGTGATACATCAAACTAGTGGTAATACACGCACATAGGGGTATGCTTGAATGAAAGGGTGTCCTTTTGCAACCTGAAGAAGCAAACTAGGCAATCGGAGAGTCCTTAGAGCAGTACCCTTTTCATCTACCACCTCATCCCACAAATAGTTCAACAGTTCCGAGATGCATTCCTCGGTGAGTGTGCCGCTGAGCTGTAGCTCGGTAAGTCGTGAAAAGGCTGGTGGAGAATGTGTACCTGAAATGGCAGATGCAGCGTGGCGTCTCATTTCGGTTCGAGCCAATTGTAGTAGTTCATCTATGTGAGCTGGAGAGAGTGGGCACTGCTCGAAAACAAGCTGCACAAGGGGTGAGAGCGTCAGGGGGAGCGACTGCCCGATATCCGTAGGGGCAAACACGCAGCGAGTGAGCCGGACCGAATGGATAGTGTTCGCCATGTTATCCATTACATTCTTCAAAATCCCTAGCAAACGCATGTGAGATTCCTTCAACAACTGTAGATAATCCTGCCGAGTTGATGGTGTTAACGGGGATTTACCGAGCCACGGCTGCATAGAGTTCCTCATCTGGTAACCTCTACGATTATCATCAGCTGCGTCCGGGGAGTGAATAGACTGCTGCTGTTTCTGAAGTGAGTAATGGGATGGCATCATATCATCAAGGTCAGACTTCATCTGCCATTCATCATGCGACAATGCTTTACCACCGGTGATACTAAGTGAATCCCTCCCCTCTAGATTCTTTTCAAAGGCAGATATGTGACTAGAAAAGCACAAATCTGAGCAATGAATGCTAACAAGACGTAAGACATCGCTATCACAGTCGTCTATGATGATATCCTCGAGGATGCTTAAAACAGCCGTGTATGGGTTAGGCTGTAAAGGTCCTAGAAAGTGTAACCCAAACTCAAAGATACACAGCTCATTACCTTCCATACTCCTGGCGCTATCCTGTCGGGATGCTGAGCCCTCACGCTCCAGTTCTATACGCACCGGTAGAAAGTCTGCACAACGTTTTAGAAAGTCGATCAACTGATCAAGAGTATGGATAGGACGACGCTGAGTTTCAAGCTCAGCCAGGACAGTCGCCACGTCGTCCATTAGAGGTAGTGTTCCAGCAATGGAGTTCGTTTCGCCGCCTTCCACATAGACACTTTGCCTCGTGATGGGTTCTGCATGATCTTGGTGCGCATACATCCCACCAAGGCTCATTAAACGTCGCACCGTGGAGTCGCTGGCCTCTCTAAGAGGCCCGTCTGAGTCGACACTCATAAGAACACCATGGTTCATTATCCAACGCTCTTTCGAAGATGTGCCGCTCTGGAAGCGTGAGCTGATAGAGCTTTCTTCGTCCGAATGAACCCTGAAGCTCTCACCCTCAGCCTCTCCTAGGGCTGCACGATGCTGCGATGTGTTTGGGGTACGCGTACGCCTAGATGAATTTTCTATAGAAGAGGATTTTGGTGGTACGTAAGCGCGGTGAGGGTGGAACACTTTTTCGGTTTTCATCTGCTTAAATTTATTGCCCCACCGTTTCTTGACGAGAGGCTCCATCGTCTGGAAGCTCATTCCAGGCTCATCCGGCTCATCGTTAGGGTCAGCCAGTCGCATTGTATCCCCTAGCAGCGACTGCCTTTGCTCCCCTGGTTGTGTACGACTTACCCATCTAGAGCAGTACCGAACGGTACGCGACCACCAAAGGCGTAGGTACTTGTAAAACCTACAAAGAGACGTAAAGCACGTGCTGTGCGAAGCTGTGCGAGCAGCTATATACCTCTGTGAGTCCCATTCCACTTCATCATCATGATTGGCAAAAGAATGTGCAGGATCCACAGAACCGTTGAACAGAACGATGGAACTGCGGACACTATTTGCATTTTGTTCTGACATGCAAGAATCGATCAACAATTTCAAATATTATGTCTCCGTCTTTCCCTCTCTTGAAAACTACAAAATAGTAATCTAAACAGATACAGCTTCGACTTTAGTCTTAATTTCCTCGCATTGGAAGAGGAGGGAAAAGATAAATTTAAAAGGTTGAAAACAGTTCTGTACTTCGAACACTATTTAACTATTTTTAAAAGTAGAGCTATGTTGAAGAGTCATTTTTTATACTAAGTAATATAGATATAAAGACATAGTTTCATGCGTTTAACCTTATGCCTCAGTCCTGAAGAGTTGATTGATGAATTAGTGTATAAGGCTAACACACCTATTTTTTGCTATGACCATATCCATTGTAACGCCTCCCAAAGATAGACACCTGCAAACTATCCTGTGGTAAAACATTAAAACTCACTCTATTGTAGCATATCTAAGCTACTTTAGATATCAATTGAAGCACCTTTTGATTTTAAAAACGTGGAAAGGGCTGCTTCCTCGGAATGGATCTTTTCTTCTAATATTTTTAGCTCCTCTGCAGTTGAAAGCGTTGTCGAAGAGGTCGCTGGTGCAAACATTGGTGGTGGTGGGACTGCAGCCTGTGGTGGTGGTGGGACTGTAGTCTGTGGTGGTGGTGGGACTGTAGTCTGTGGTGGTGGTGGTGGGACTGTAGTCTGTGGTGGTGGTGGTGGGACTGT
>MJCC01000003.1:1338893-1403976 GCA_001766655.1 Phytomonas francai
GTGGTGGTGGTGGGACTGTAGTCTGTGGTGGTGGTGGTGGGACTGTAGTCTGCGGTGGTGGTGGTGGGACTGTAGACGCGCAAGCTCGAGTGACATTTAGCTTTGGATCAACAGTCATACTTGTTGATTTTAAGAGAGAGTTTTCTTCTTGATTTGTGATACGATACAATTTCGACTCGAATATATGAAGCTGTTCCGTGGCTTTTTTCAACTCTTCGTGTCCTAGAAGTTTACCCTTGATCTTTTCACGTATATCCACATTATCACTCATGATGCTCTGTAGAATCGCTGAAACGTTAATGAAATTATTCCCTAGCTCTGCAATGAAACGGCGCCATTGTGCATCGCGAGACTCCAATTCCTCTATGCGATCCAGTGCCTCGCACAGTTGGGCCTCAGCAGTAGCTTGGGTCACGCGATCTGTCTGAACGATCGCCTCTAGTGTACCCACTTGTGCATTCAAAAGCGCCTCACTACCTTTCGTACGCTCAAATTGAATTTTGTAATAGTCCCTTTGATGGATAGCATTTGTCAAGCTATTCGTCAAGACTGCGGAGGTAAAAGTTTTATTTTTTTGATGCAATTCCTGATCTTCTAATAGGCGCTGTTTTCCCTGTTCGGCCTCTAAGGTGTTCGTGAGAACCTCAAGCTTGCTCTTAATACATTGTCTTTCATTCTCAACCTGGCGTAGGGCGATGCGCAGCTCCGCAATCTCGGTTGCCATGACTTCCTTCTCACGTTTTAAATTTAAGAACATCTCATGAAGTACTTCCCAATCCGCCATGACTCGGCGTAGATTGAACTGAAGAGTGAACAAATCTATTTGATCTCGCCCTGAAGCATTATAAAAAGGGTGTGATTCCACAAGGAGCGGCTCATCATGGCAGGGTGGAAAGTCTCCATTAAGACCTCTACTGTCTTTACTGGCCTTCGCTTTCTTGAGAGTTGTGATGAGTGAGGAAGGGGATTGTAAGTCCGGACATTGTTTTTGACGTTTCAAGTATAATACCTGAGACTCTAAACACGCTATTTGTTGTTTTAAGTTTTCCACAAGGGAATACTCTGCAGACTTTCGCTGTGAAAGCAATTTTTTAGCTAAAGTGCGTTCATTTTCATCAACAATGCAAACAAGTCGTGGAGCTGATACCGCTGAAGAAGAGTGTGTCCTTCTTATAGGAGGGTCAATTATTCCCTTTTGTTTCTGAATCCCATGGGGGCGAGTCTTGGTGGAGCCTCCGCCTACACTACCTACTTTATTGAAAGAATTAACCTTGCCAATGTGTTTATTATATAAAACTGCACGGGCATCGGAGTTCGGCATGGACATTTATAAACATACACTAATAATACGTATTCAAGAATTCTTCGTTAAAATTGAAAATATAATCGGAACTAAAATTAAAGAAGAAGTTATGTGGAAGAGCTAAAACCTTTCTAAAAAGTCGCTTAGAAGAAAGGATGAAGAAGTAATCATACAAAAAAAAAGAACCAGTGCACCAGAAACGGAAGCCGATTATAGATTTCAGTTCACCCCACACGATACTTTCTGTTTGAAGTTAAATGAGATAAAATTAAAAGAGGTAGATTGGTTGGCATGACAACGCTAGGCGACACGTTGAGCGTCTTTCCTAGTGGAATTTGATAAACGTTCCCTAAGTAAACAGGGACACACGTGAGATACTGACGCATACGCCAGTATTAATCCGTGTTCGGGAGTGTGATCGACACATCCACACCGGCGTCAACGTTGAAGCTTGCGATCTTGCGCGCCTGCTCCGCGGGTGCCTGAAGCTCAATCAGACGCTTGTAGATCTTCAGCTCAAAGGTATCCCATGTGTTCGAACCGTTACCACAGGGCGTCTTACGAGTCGTGATCTTCAGTGTGCGAGTCGGGAGGCGCACGGGGCCGCGCACCACAACCTTCTCGTCACGAGCACGCTGCAAGAAGTTCGCGGTTACGTTCTCAGCGGCCTTCGGGTTGCGCGACGTAATCGTCACGCGTACCGTCTGCTTCTCCAAAGAGGCGGTCTTTTCCTTCTTGAGGTAATCCATTTTGAGACGTAGTCGTTGCCAAACTAAGTCAAGTTATTTCAACCATAGAAGCAAGTAAAAAATAAAAGATCAATGGCAGGGAAAGAAAATCAAGTATCCCGCAAGCCGTCGAGACACAACCTATTTGGGGGAGCCGAATCCAACAGGTAGTGTGCCGACACCGCTAGCACAATGCATCACAGATAATTTAGTATGTTAGTTAATTTGCGCGTAGCTTCTTACGCGTAATAGCAAATACGACGTTGGTACACTTTTTCAGAACGAAAAGGTTTGTGAAGACAGCATTTAAGATTATGCCATTCATTTCATTAACAATTTTGTACACAGAATCTTCACGAGAAAATTACAAGAATTGTGAAGGAGAACGCTGCTCTCTAGCATTTTGTGAAAACATCCAATCTGCCGGCTTTGTGTACCCGGTGTAGGAACTACCTAATTGTTCGACACAACCGCGCTGTTTTCGCTTAATAGCTCCACGGTAGGCGACTTCTACCATTGGATCCGTTGTTTTACCCTTGATCTTATCATATGAATCTAAAACCATATCAAGTATTCTATCTGAAACCGCAAAATCTTCTTCATACAACCGAACAACCTGGTCCTTTTTAACCCGCTCCAGCTCATATGTTGTGATGTTATCCAGTCTCGCAAATCGCACAAGAACGCTGTGGTGTTTATCCTGCGCATACGCTGCCTCGATAAGAAGTTTAATCTTATCGTAGCTCTCAGGCATATCACGCTGTTTCATTTCTTCACTAAGCTTCCCAAAATTTTTCCAGTCCCTCAATCTTATGCAGCACCGCAGCGCAGCTAGATACAAAACCGAACTCGGTCCTCCATCTGCAACGCCAGGAGTCATTAAAAGGCGCTTCGCTTCGTCATAGCTTTTACAAGATTCGATTTTAGAGGCCACTGCGATACGATAAAGCTCGGTTGATATTGGTCTGCCGTCCCGTCGCATGGCTTGCAAGATTTCAAAAGCATTTTCCCACTTCCCAGCCATTGCACACGAGCGCAGGGGAGACTCGTAGCTTTGCTGATAAAGTGGTATCCCATTAAGTTCCATAGCCTTAAAGAGGGAAACTGCGAGAGCCCAAGTCGTCGGACGCTGGACATCGGCCGCACGCTCAAGTGACGTTACCTCCTCTGTGGACACCATGGCCAACCGCACGCTGCGCTCATCAGGCGCTGTTCTGGTAGCGACCAAGGCCCGCATGAGGTTCACCACCTCAACGTGGCGATGTTTCTGAAAGCATGCTCGAATGGCAGCGTCGTAGGCCTCCGCCGGTACCAGTACTTGGCTTTGTTCCGCGCTTTTAAGTATGCGCAGGCACAGCTCCCATTGGCCACCCACCTCCCCCAGCTGCGTCGCGCTCTCGATCAATAGCGGTGTTAGTTCATTGTGGGGCCTAAAACACGGATCTTTGCGCACCTCTATGAATTTCTCCATCGCAACCTTCCAGGGCAAATCCTCCGCTGAAGAGACGGTTGTGGACTTTGTGGAGGCTGCAAGGGCTGCCCTAAGATATTCAGTAATGAGGTCGTCCGTCACCACTGGGGAGTGTTTAGAATCCTTTGCAAACAGGGCGCGGTCTCGCTCATACAACCTATTGAATCGACTATTTGCCTCTACGAAGTCACCAACAGCAGCGCATGCCCCCATGAAGGCGGTATGCGCCGCCAGGGATCGTGGTCGGCCGATGCGGCGATAAAAGTCATCGTACAGCTCCTTGGCTTTCTGGAGCTTTCCCCGGCGACCACACCGCGTGATGGCGTCGCAGATCATGGAGTCTGTTGGTATGACATTGTGCAGGACGGCGTCCTCAAGCGCTGCACAACAAACAGCCCATTGGCTAGCATATTGATGTTTGTCAAGAAACTCCTTGAGCTTTGCGAGCCTCGACGCATCCTGACGGGCGACTAGACGATCATGTACAAACTTAGCTTGCAAGAATTCCGTTAGATTCTTTTTTTGTGAATTCATGCGAGGGTACAAAAAAGTCCAAAATCCTTTGCATACACTCTTTTTCACGTCCTCCCTAAATGAGTGAAACACACAAAAAAGTAGCCAAATAATGGTGTATAATAAGAAAATGAAAACAAGAATAAAAGGAATGAAAAGGTAGTTTTATATTTTTCAAAAAAGAACCAGTGCACCAGAAACGGAAGCCGATTATAGATTTCAGTTCACCCCACACGATACTTTCTGTTTGAAGTTAAATGAGATAAAATTAAAAGAGGTAGATTGGTTGGCATGACAACGCTAGGCGACACGTTGAGCGTCTTTCCTAGTGGAATTTGATAAACGTTCCCTAAGTAAACAGGGACACACGTGAGATACTGACGCATACGCCAGTATTAATCCGTGTTCGGGAGTGTGATCGACACATCCACACCGGCGTCAACGTTGAAGCTTGCGATCTTGCGCGCCTGCTCCGCGGGTGCCTGAAGCTCAATCAGACGCTTGTAGATCTTCAGCTCAAAGGTATCCCATGTGTTCGAACCGTTACCACAGGGCGTCTTACGAGTCGTGATCTTCAGTGTGCGAGTCGGGAGGCGCACGGGGCCGCGCACCACAACCTTCTCGTCACGAGCACGCTGCAAGAAGTTCGCGGTTACGTTCTCAGCGGCCTTCGGGTTGCGCGACGTAATCGTCACGCGTACCGTCTGCTTCTCCAAAGAGGCGGTCTTTTCCTTCTTGAGGTAATCCATTTTGAGACGTAGTCGTTGCCAAACTAAGTCAAGTTATTTCAACCATAGAAGCAAGTAAAAAATAAAAGATCAATGGCAGGGAAAGAAAATCAAGTATCCCGCAAGCCGTCGAGACACAACCTATTTGGGGGAGCCGAATCCAACAGGTAGTGTCCCGACACCGCTAGCACAATGCATCACAGATAATTTAGTATGTTAGTTAAGTTAGAAATAGGTTTATCTACATATCTGCTGTAAAGTCTATAATGAAGGAAGATTATATAACGCAAACAGGTATAATGTTTTAGTAAAATATTATCTTTAGCGTTTCTGTTAGTTTTAATACGTATAATAATTTTATACTTTTAATATTCTTTTTTCTGATTGAATACATGCATTACAATATCAGTAAAGATAATAACAGAATTTATAAAAAACGATATTACAACATTTAGAGTGTATTGTCTTTCAGCGTCTCAAAATTGTGAAACGGAAGAATAATACACATTGAAAGCTAACCCGTCACTTTTCGGGAGCATATTAAAAAAATAAAAAACGTATTCATGAAAAGCTGCGAGCTTCACGGGCACTGAAGATGGCCTATCCAGAACATATTGGCTTGGGAACGTTTTCCAGCTTATAGCGTTTCGAACTACTGTTTTCACAAGCATTAGCACCTTCTGGAACAAACTTAATCTCCAAAGAAACAAAAAAAAATTATCAGTGTTTGCTTTTTTCATTCGGAAATAAGTATTAATAGGCTAAATCTATCTTTTGAATACGTGTCTTTTGTAGAAGCATTTCATAAACCCTATATTAATAGAAATGAGCAGTGCTGAAGTTCTTAGTTAATTACTTAGGAACCCCTCGATTGCGGCTTCACAACTTTAAATAATGAATACCTAAACCATTATAAATAAATAAATAAATATATATATATATATATGTATGTTACAAAAAAATATTTCTAGTAAAATATTTTCTATTAGCTGCAATACGAAGCCCCTCACGAAGCTATAGCTGAACAGTTATTCCACCACTTCAACGATTCTCAGTCGTCGTATAAGACTTTCTATCTCATGTATGCTGATTGTGATATTGTAATTCAATGCTGCACAAATCAACCACTCGGCCAGCAGTAATTGAGAAAGCTCACAACCACATGCGCGAGCAACACCCACCGCGATGTCCTGTCCAACCGTCGTATTCCCCGGCGCCGCCATCCCAATCTTAAGGTTGAGCAGGAGGGAGGCCGCGAGAAATGGGTGGATGTTGTAGTACTGCAGGCTGAACACATTCCCACCTCGGCACACTGAGCACAGCGTCTGTAAGGAGCGCTCGAAAGGCGGGGCCTCAGAAGGCCCCTGGCGCGGCGTCCGCTGGCTCGGGCACGATGTGGTGGTTAGCAAACTCACCTCCGAGGAGACCGAGGACCTTTCAGTTGAGTGCGGGAAATACACCTTCGAATGCGTCGCTGGGTTTAGACGGCAGTCCATTTTTGAAAATGGCGGAGAGAAACCTAAGGGAAAGGCACCGTCCGCCACATCGTGTGAAGCCAACACACCGGAAGGAACGTGTTGGGGAGAAAAAAACTCATCATCGACAAAAGGGCTCGGTAGTCGTGGTGCAGAAACTGGGATGCAACAACCAGCTGGCACGGAATTCGTATTGCTGACAGTCAGGTCCTCTAACGGCTGCGCCAGAGAGCAATGATAGGAGCAAAGGTTCGTTTTCTGAACTTTTTCTATTAAGCAAAGACTACGAAACAGGATATCGATCGTCGCGCCGTAGTCAACAGAGATGGCAGTAAAAGTCGTGTCAATATAAGCTGCCAAGGATGAGGACATTTGCTCTGGTGTACTGATGAGGTAACGGGAGGCATCCCACAACCCGGAGGTTGCGCAGCCCTTGCGTACAAAATATTTTGAAAAGTCTGTTGAATGGGGGGGTATCATAGCCATGGAGTAAGTGGGTAGTTTGTTAGCATCTTTTCCATGGTAAGTATGCAAAATCGACCTTAAAAGTTCTGCGGTAGGCTCTTGGTATGCATTAGGGCAGCAGCAGTTTTCGCAAACCCCCAGCTCAATGATATTTTTAAGGAAGGACGCGACTGAATGAGATAGTTTCTCTGTCATTTTCCCGATGATACACACAAAGCTTTAAAAAAAAAAAGGAACAGTGGAAGGAAGCGCATCCAATGATGTAGAGTGAATATCGCTGAGAAAGTGGTGAAAAATGCATTAAACTATTGACAAAATAGGCTTTTCAAAATGCCGAATTAAGAAGTTGAACAAAATGCAAACAGTTGTTTCAAATGAAAGCGAAGTTATGGCTTCAATATTCATTTTTTATCCTGTGTGCATACGCAAGGTAAAGGAATATGAGACACGCACATCGAGACGTTGTTCTTTTATCGTCTGATTAAAAGCAGATGAACTTGCCTTTATTAAGGCAATATTTTTAAATCGATGTGACGGATAAATTTCCTATATGCTTGCTAAGCACGGCATAGAAAACAAGGCAAATATGACGGATCCTGAAGAAAGCGCATCTCTACAGGCACCACGGTCAGGAGTTACTTGAACACTCCCATATCGTTCCAGACTGTATGAAGCCTTTCGTGCAAAAGGATGCAGATGAAGGTGATGGCAAACAAGATCGACATAAACTGTGAAGAACTGTACCTAGCCATTATTATCAGCTACAGATATCTGATGTTCACAAGAAACACCATGCTGGGTCACAACACAGGGAAGAAAATTCTAGCAAATCACATCCAGTAGCCAATGTCTTCAAAATCAATAAAAATATGACCCTGCGGCGCGTGGAGAGGGAAAGAATAGCCCGCAAGATTGTGCGCAACAATCGCACAAATAACACGAATGCAGATACGAAATCATATTCACCCCCATACGGTGGTGAGATATTGATTATTATGAGCTAGCGCTTTGCGATGATGTTTTTTGGGATCATTTGTTTCATCTTTGAAGTGTGTAATAAAACATACTTCTTAAAATCACGAAAAAGACATCCTGGAGAGATTCTTTCGTCTCAGTCAGGGAATATAACAAAGGCAAGGAAAAAGGCAATGATATAAGGTCAAGCAAGGATTTTCAAAAATTAAGGACATATATATTAAGCAAAAATATCACGCATATATTTAGGATTCTGTCGTGGTGATACTTTTCTGTCCGACTTCTGTAGATATTTATCAGGTGACAGATGCCTCCCATCGATCTTACGAGAGGAGGAAAATTTCAAACTAAAGTGCTCTAAGTTGAAAAGGCTTCTTCCTCAAAAAGGGTGGGTGTTATTAAGTTTATGTACTTGCTGTTAACCATCGCAGTGGCGCAGCGGCTGACTTCACGGCGAACCCCACCGAATCGGCATGCGCGAAAGGCTCCCTTCTGTTCAGAATGTTCATTCATTGTGTCTGAATGCCCTGGCGGGATGGCCTCCAACCATTCATAATGCACAACATCTTCCAACATAAGGTCACCTCGGTCGCTGTCGACAGTGCGCAAGACTCCCTCAAGCTCTTCACCTCGGACGGACAGCAGCACCGTCACTCGGCGGCCTTGCAGATTGTATAAAATGTCGTACGGAAGAATAATCGTCCGTTCGGACCTGCTACGATTTCCTGAGTTGATGCTAGGGCCTTTTTCGGATACGGATTCATTGATTAAGAACTTTACATTGGCGCTCATGGTAATAATATAGAGCCTAGAATTAGACTTGTAAAAATCCGTATCCTTGGATTGAAAAACCTTGTCCTACCTAGGGTATGGGTCCGAATGTGTTGGCTGAATTCAACACCACAAGCTCAATCTCAGCACAAAGAATCTAGAAAAAAAAGAATACAAGGAATAAAAAGAAGCTCTTAGCGACATAACATCCTTTCCTTAATTCACTTCACAAGCGGTGTGGGAGCCATAAACCTCACAGCGGATGAAACACAGCTGAAGTGCGCCCTAGAATCGCGGTTGTTATAAAATCAGTATAAATAAAAAGGCAACGAATGAGCCGCGTGCGCTTCCAAGCCTCCCAGACCCTTTACAGACGGCGCCCCCGGCGAGAGCCCTTTCGGCGGGTGGAGTCGGTCGGGATCGAGGTGACGTCCTCGATGCGGCCGATTTTCATGCCGGCGCGGGCCAACGCGCGCAGGGCGGCCTGCGCGCCCGGGCCCGGGCTCTTCGTGCCCACGCCGCCGGTCGCGCGCATCTTGACGTGGAGGGCGTTGATCCCGCACTCCTTGCACCGCGCGACCACGTCCTGGGCCGCCAACATCGCGGCGTAGGGCGAGGACTCATCGCGGTCGGCCTTCACCTTCATCCCGCCGGTGACCTTCACGAAGGTCTCGCGGCCGGAGGTGTCCGTCACGTGCACGAACGTGTCGTTGAAGGTCGCGTAGATGTGCACGACGCCGTAGACAAGCGTCTCCTTCGCGACGTTTGGGCCGTAGCGCTTCACTTCCTGGTTCTTAGACATGTCTGTATTGGAGGGTTGCACCTGTTTATCAGATTAAGCAAAGTGGAAAGAGACAGAATAGACCTATTGGTCGAATCTCAGTCAAAAATACATGCCGCGTACATATTTTTCCTGCACAATTCATGCATCCGTTTCGAAATTCTTGTGTTTTTCCCCGTTGATTATTATACATTGAAAAGCTCCGACAAACACACAGATATATATATATATATATATGCATGTGCCAACGTATATGAAAATGAATACAGTGAAAAGAGAAATCAATGCACCTATACATATAGGCGCTCTGCTCTAAGCCAGGATCGCTACCTTCCTCAACCCCAGTATATGCCAAACACGACAATGTTTACATGTATATACTGGTTTGTGAACGTATGCCTTGCGTAGTTGTCCGCCTCCGGATCCCACAAGCAACGCGAACACACACGCAGGCCTTGATTTGCCGCCTCCGCAACGACGCAGTGGGTGATAAGTTTGTACCGTTCATACCCCAGCCGTACTATGCGCTGCTGAATCTCGTTTCCTAGATCCTTAATAAGGGATTGCACCTCCTCGGGGACGTAGCGAGAATTCTCGCCGATTAACTCCCTGCAAACTTCCTGAATCACCTTTTCCACCTCAGACTTGCAAAACTTATCACCGGGAGCGGGGATAGCTAAAGCTTCACGATTTGTAGTGAGTGCAGTCATTTCGCCTCCAATTGGATTTATTATATGCTTTGAAGAATAAGTATCCTTTATTCAATTCAGCTTCAGCGCCTGATATCAATGTAGCTAGAAAAAGCTTTGACACTTACCGATTATATGTACTAAAGAGAAAAGTCTAATACGTCGGTAAACATGGAGTCCAAAATCGTTTTAAAAGATAACAAACAGGCACAAACATCAGCATGGGCTGGACTCAGTTCATGTGGAAGGAAATAGGCCTATTTGTATGCTTATGTTTATGGTATTATTTAACAGTTGGTTTAAGCAGACTTTAAGCGCAACGTAATACTATTACTTACCTTTCCCCGCTTTTTCCTCTTGTGGAGGAGGTCGGTAAAAGGGTCATTAAGGACTTAAATTGTGTGCCTTCCTTTAAAACCGTCAATTTCGTACAAAACGAGACGTGATTTATTGGTCAGCAGTGACTACCAAGGGATCTCTCGATAATCCTTAAAAAATTTCCCGTATGCAGTGCTATTGGTATAAATAAGATCAAGACAGCGAGCAGAAGCATCTACTTCATCCAGAGGACACAAAGCAAAGGTATCAGAGCGACGCTCCCGCTGAATTTTCGGAGACTCATCAGTTATCCATCCTGTATCTACAGAGTTCATGTAAATTCCATCCTTAGCGTAGTCCTCAGCACTGGTGCGGGTCATCATGTTCAATGCTGCCTTGGCCATATTCGTATGCGGGTGTGTTGTCTGCTTGAAGCGGTAGAACTGGCCTTCCATGGCCGAGACGTTGATAATAAAACGAGGTTCGGGACGCACAGAGGGATCCCCGCCCTCGCCTTCGCGATTTGTAAGACAGGGTTTCAACTTACTGTTAAGGATAAAGGGTGACAGTGCATTGATAGCCATCACCTCCGCTGCCTCACTTCCTTGCACTTCTGCAAGCTTCATGACCCACGAATTCGTTTCACGGTGATCACTTTCTTCGGCCTGCATATCGTAGCGGTCAAAAATAAGGGTACGGTCGGACACCACGTTTCTGGGAATCGCTTGCTTGGTGACAAGCGATAGATCGTCCTGCAAGTTTGTGCCCACAGCCTCATGCATTTCAGGGGGAGAATTCTCTAAGCTGACTGTACGACCCTTCTCCTCACACGAGGCGGTCAGGGATAAATAAGGATGACTGTGGGGGTGATGCTCAATCATCAGCGGCTGCCCCACCATGACCGAGGAGTGAGCAAGAAAGAAAGAGAACCACTCCTCGGAATAACGATCCGCTTCAATCACTCGTCGCAGGTCCGGCGAGGGGTTCGCCTCAATTTCACGGAGATGGGCTGTGTACTCCGGCGTGCGTGCAATGGTCTGCGCTGCATTATTGATGATTGCAAATAGTTTAGGATAACGCTGCCGGACAAAGCCGCAAAACTGAGTCACGACCCATAGATCACGCAAATCTAGGGAAAACAGTTTGAGTCGGTCTTTCCATACCTCATAATCAGTTTCCTGTTGGAACCGCGCGACGGCTTCGTGGACAAAACGTGTCGTCCCCAACACGACAGCACCACATCGCAACAAAGAAAGAGCCATAGCATAACCAATCTTAATACGGCATCCAGTCAGGAGCACCACCTTGCCCCGCAAATCCCGCGCCAAGAGCCGCTTGTTATAGTTAAACTCTCCGCAAAGATGGCACATGCTGTAGTAGTACGGGTGCAGATCGTTATAGCGAACTCTGCACGTGCTGCAGCTCCTCCAGCGACTAAGCTTGAGGTTATCGTGCCGTTTGCAGGCATACTGCTGAACCTCGTCAAAGATGCACCAGCCATCCGGCTCTTCAGATTCCGAAATGGGAGCACCCCGTTCAATTACAATCGGGGAACTACCGAAACCCACAAGCCTTTCGTTGGAATACAGACGTCGAGCGATAAAAAGATTCAGGGTGTGCTCGACAGAAAGCACAGATGTAGAGAGTAAAAAGTTCTCAGACGACTTTGACTCGAATTGAACCGTATTCTCCTCACCCCCCTCCCTTAAGGCCAACTCAATCGCATCCAAAAGGCGCTGTGGGTCGGTGCAAACGCTGCAATTGGCTTGCAATTGGCTCCCCTCCGAAACGCCCTTGCTGCCTCGGACCAGGTCTCGCAGAAATTCTACCTCATCAAGACGCACAGGCTCCGACAAACGGTGCAGAATGACGTCACGCTCACCGGCAGAGCGAAGGAATTGGGTCAAGTCATACGCACCACCACTGGCCAAACCTGCGGTGTCGGGGATGTCGGAGCTGCCGCCGCTACCTTCGAGTGCAACCTGTGAGAGGAGTTTGCGCGCTATGGCAAGTTTGAACCCGCTGATATAGCTGCATTGCTCTTTTTGTGGAAGGTTCCGGGGCATGGAGCCCGAGAAGAGGGCTGGTGGCATCTGTGAGCTAAGTGCATGAGGGAGGTAACGATACACCTGTGCGGTAAGCTGGGTCGCGGCGACGTAATCAACCTCCTGTGGGTTAACCTTAGAAGCCCCCGACAGGCCTGTCGTTGCATATGGGAACATAGACGTTTCTCCTCCTACAGAAGGTGAGGAGAAATCATCGCAGCTGTCCTGATGAACTTTCCCAGATTGAGGGTACGTTTTATTGCCGCGTTTAGGGGTGTGCAAGGCGGCATCGGTCGTCTTGGCCCTTAAACGAGTCTCTGTTTCCTTCAGCTGGGGCGATGCAACAGAGAAGTTTTGTGGTGAGCTTGGCGATGCTGGTGTGTTGTCGATGGACTCAGAGCGAAGAACCCGCTGGAGCCGCAGTAAGTTCTCAAAGGCACCAATAAGACGAAGGAGATCTATTTCAGTCGCAGTTAATTCGTTGCCTTCCGTTTGCTCACGATTTTCCTTGGGAAGGTCGTCAAGTTTTACTGGCTCACTTAGTAGTGCATCGCACTCGGGCCTCAGAGATTCTACAAGGCCATCTTGCGGGTATGGCTCGCCGCATAGTAGAAGAGGCGAAGAGTCACTATCAACATCGGCGAGCGTAAGAGCGTTTAGCGCTTCGACCCGCTCGCGCTTCATGCCTGTACGACTGATTGCTTCGACATCCCTCATCCGCTCATATCGCTTTCTTCGGTTTTTCTCTTCATTCATGATGGTTTTGTACACCTCACGATGCTCACGTTTTGTTTTGCGGTCGCGCGTAATCATAATGTACAAGCGGCTATCAGCGAGGTAAGGATCTCCGACAAAAAGAGACGGATTACGGAATAACTTGCTAACTACCTTCGTTGCCGATTGGAGCTCCGTAAGTGTGAACCCCCATTTTTGTTCGCGCTCAGACAAAGGCAACTCACTGTCGTAGCTCTCGTTGGGTGTCAAAAGAGCATAGACCGGGCCAGGAACCTCAGAAGCCTGCTCAGTATTACCCTTTTCGGTAGCGTTGCATGATGCTAAACAATCAGAGCCTGTGACGCTCAAGTCAGTCATTTCCCCCTTTCTGTGAACCTTAGAGAAGATAAAAAAGAAGTCTTTGACGGGACGTAAAATATTCTCCCGGTATAAGCTGCACGTATGCCTTTTTTTTTCGTTTTAGTTATGATGCCGCTTTATCTACGTTTTACTGTGAATGTATATAAAAGCATAAAAAGAATTGGAAGAAATGCATTTAAATAAACGGTAGGCTTCAATGTGGAATATAAAGAACAAAACATAAATTTCTCCGATATCAAGTTCAGAAGTGAAAAACAAGGTCGATTTATTTTCCCTATTTTTTCTACCATTCAATCTCGCTCGATTAGACTTATTCACTGCTTTAGAGAATACACCTGTAATTGTTTAATTCCGCTCCTTTTCTGATCTCAGATATTTTTAGTTAACCTTTGAAATAAACCCTCTGCGTGGCGCCTCTTTCTGAACTCAACTCTTCAAGGGATGTTTCCATCATGCAATGTTGGTTGCCCCTGATCCTAAAACCAATCATAGGAAAAAAGGGAAATTGTAAAAAACAAAGCAATGACCCTTTGGACTGCGATTGTAGACAAAAGAACGTACAGATGCACAAGAAAAAAGGACTTGGAAACCCAGACTGAAATCCTCACAAATATTTATGAAAAAAATCTTATGTCGCCTCCTCTTACGATCATCGGACAACACATTAATAAATTTAAAATGCAGATGTCAGACATCCTAACCCATCGAAAGGGGATCCATCCCCATCTGCTCCATCATCATTCGCTGCATAAACTGATTCTGCTGCATCTGTTGCATCTGTTGCTGATATTCCTGTTCGTCTTTACGGCGGCGTTCCGCGATCTCAATACGGTAACGGTCGAGCAAAGACGACATTTTGGACGCAGTCATCGGAATGCGAGAAAGCAAGCGGCACAAGACCTCCGCCCGGTTGCGCAGCGACTTTTCAGGCGACTGCATCCACAAGTCAAAAAGCCGTTGTGGAATAACACTAGAGACAAAATGAGTGAAGAACAACTCCCTGTGCTGACTCGAACCCGTCATGGTGAGGATAATCGTAAGAATATGATTAATGATCGTGGATTCCATGTTTAAATGAAGATTTTGTGCAAGACGCTCAACATTTTCCTTCGTGGCTAGTTCTTCTATCCCTACCTTCGCACGTATCATATAGCAAATGGTCTTGACGCAGTTCTCGATGATACTATGATTTTTGTGATCAAGAAGGCGGAAGAAGAAAGAAATGCCGCTATAGCCATCCGTCCCCTTCCCCACATTAACCGCGCCAATGTTAAGTGTGCAAACGTTTGCGAAAATGCCAGTGAGGGCACTGAGAAAAAGAATGGGGCTCTCCAAATCGATAATTCGGAGCATCTTCACGGTTGCTGGCATCTTAGCCAAGGCATACGCCCCTTCAGAGCCCTTTGGGACATCCGTGTCCAGTATCACCATCGCTTCGTCCACATGCGTCAGAGTTTTCAGGGTGTCTGCGATTTCCTCCATAAGATCCTGATTTCCCTGACGATGGGCCTCGCTCAGAGAGCTGAGCAACGTTTTGAAGGCGTCAAGCTTATACAATGTCTGACGACCGGCTGCATCAGCGCCGAAGACACGCGCTATCACCTTGAGTGAAATACTCACCGACTCCGCGTTGGACTCATCTTTAGCGAGCTTCACTAACTTTACAAGTGAAAAACCGTACTTGGATGCTGAGAGGCGGGAGGAAAACTCTTTCTTGATTGCATCCGACTGCAGGCGGCCTAGGATTTCATGCAGAATCGCTACTCTCCCCTCCTCCTTCTTCTCAGCGTCCAGTCTCTTAAAGAGTGCGTGCATGCAAGATTGCATGTCATACATCTGGTGATAAACCGAAAAAAAAGAGGCAACTGAGAGACCTCCCAGGACTGCGTTAAAGAGGTATCTAAAAATAGCCGGATTTAGTGGGGACTCCATTTGGTTGGGCTTTAAATATAAAAATGAAAAGTTTAGGCTCGTATATATATACGCATATATATATGTACTTGTCTGTGTATGTAAATAGAAATGCCCTTGCTTTTATTCTGTTTGGACTGGGTCGATAAGAAAAAATATTACCAACGTTTTGGGAAAATATAAATCACTAGGTGGGAAAAATATTAAAGAAATGGATAGAAATTCAGGTAATAGAGTGAAAAGAAGGGGGGGGGGGGGGATCCCATCACAATAAGTCGTCTAGATTAAGTCTGATGCTTAAAAAAGGCCCGAACATGAGTCCCCACCTAAACATCTTTATATGTGCCGTTTACACTTTGTGCAAGTTCTACGTTTCAGAAGAAAAATCTTAGCGGATGAAAGCAATCACAAACTTCCACGTAGGTCACAAATACGGTGCAACAGGTCTCTCAGCAGTTCGTTCCTCGTCTGTCTTTACCATGCTATTCTGATAATTAAGATAGTCCTCTCGCTCCACGATTCGTTGATCTTTTCGATTTGCCAAGAAATATCGCATCAACTGCGCCTTGTCAAAGATAGGCTTCGGCATAATCTTCGAGTTTTGCCGGTGTGACGGCGGCAACAGTCCCGACTTTGCTAAAATATTCCACGGCCCAACGGACAACCTGCAACGCTTCACACCAAACCAATATTTAAAGGCGTCGATGTCGAGGGTCGTGAGCATGAAAAGATGGCGATCCTGCATGACAGGGGTGTCCGGCGACCATAAGGACTTCTGCGGGTGCGGGCAATGCTTCCCGAGATAGTGCAACAGACGCAAGTCGGAGTTGCGGCGTGTGTGCGTGTGCTCGACAAAGATATCGTAGGATTGGAACTTCCAAACAACATGATGCCCGCGCATGCGAATGATCGGGGCCCCCGGAGCACCCCATAATTGAAGCCGCTTACGGTTCACAACCGGCCGAGCTAATGAGACTGATGTTGTGCGAAACATTACTAATGCTTGCGTTAAAATAAAATAAAAGTGGGATTTAAATAAATAAACGGGGAAAGGGAGAAAGAGAAGAATCAAATAATCTAAATGATTTCATCAGCAGCCCAATTCTGTCAAGCATGCAGCCTGAGTTTATGGCGGTTTTTTTTTAATAATTTACTCGCTAGCGTTTGAAAATAACAAAACCGGTTAAATAAACACTAGTAAACAAACGAAGTAGACGCCCTCAGAGCCATTTGCTTCGATGTTCATATAATATGAAAAACAAAGGCAAAAACTTAAGTTATGAAATATTTTTCCCCTATTAAGACCCTCTATGGGCTGAATCCGAATTTATTTCAAAACGTTAGATTCGAACAGGAAAAAAAATTTAAGTGATGAGTAAACTGTTCAAAAACACAAACCTTATTACATCCTTCCTCGAAGAACATTCCCTATCGTTTTCGCTACTCCCTTCCTGACTGTTCGTTGGCATTCTAGTTTTATGCTAAAAAAAAACATAGATATATGTGCGTATTTGTATTACAAAGGTAAAAGGCGAGTAAACCTAAGAATAAAAGTGTCAAAATGATAGAAAGTATCATAAATACATGAAAGACGAATAGGTACTTAAAATTACATCAAAAGGTTCACAATGTATCTTAGGAGTTCGAGGGAAGAGGGAAAAAAAAATTTACATCTCTTTTAAAACATATATTGCAGACACTCCTGTGTCATATGCCAAATTACACTTTTACTCAATGGGCAAAAATAATAAAATAAATAACAAGCCATCAAGGTAAAGTATTCGTTATCGCATAGGCGCAGGTCAGTGATATATGTTCTTTTTTTTTCAGTGAATTTGTATTTAGAGTTCGCACAAAATTTGGAAAGAAAATGCAAGACTGGCAATTCAGCAAATTATCAGTACATATTTACACACGGAAAAAAATGTCCAAAAGAAAAATGAAACCACTGTATATGATATTAGTCAAGACACAAGCAGAAGAGTAGCATCAAAAGTAAGAGGGTTGCTATCAGGACGGCCGCGTGATTGACATTCATGTTGTCTTATTCATAATTTTTGTTATACAAAAATAAGTCATCCTTGATTTAATTCACTCAATCTTCTCTCCCCCCTTCACTTGAAATCATACATACATACATACATATATATATATATATATATATATATATATATATATAGTTTCAAAAAAGAAATGTGTAGAAAAAAGTGAAGACAACTACTACATGACCTTCAAACAAACAGACAAGATATCAAGTGATCATTCCTTTAAAGAAAAATCCACGCATATCAAAATTGGTATCGTTATCGATTCCGATGTTCCAAACGTGCATAATGTGTTCACAACAAGATCTCTAGGAGATGGAGAGAGATCAACGATAGCAGATAAAGTATATACAAATTAAATCAACAAACGAATGTCAAGCTATATATTTCATTACTAGCTTCTGATACTATATATCTATTTATACAAATGTATATATGTATATAGATATAATATTTCATTTTTCAGTTTAACTGACAGGCTTATAAAAGGAATATACACCGCTGGCATTCGTCAGACTCAATTGACTTTATACCTTAGTTGAATAAGGACTTTCTACTACAAACGGCAGTATCCCTTAGAAGAAGTCTTACATAAGAAAAAAAGATACATACACTGAAAATAAAATGAGTTCATAATCTTCAAATGAGAAAAAAATGACAAAAGAGTATAGGTGATAATGGAATAAAAGACTTTTCCATGCCAAAGCACCCGTTCTGTCATTCAGTGGAATCCTGTGACTGCTCTTCAAGGGCTGGGGTTAGTGACGCATTAGGAACCAGTAGCGCACCGACAATGTAATGATCACTTGGTGTATTTTGAGTAGGGAGGTGCATGTTAGTGCCTAAACGTAGGACGCTAAGACAGGTAAGCTGATCCTCCTCGTAAAGAATGTGATCCAGTACCTTTCCCTCCATGTTAGTGGATGGATTAACAGCAGAGACGCGCAAAGGGTAGGAGATACAGTAGACTTCGTAGGTATCACTAAAGCAGGTTTCATGAAAGTATTTAGGGGCAATCATACACAAAGGAGGGGGTACTGACTTCTTATCAGGTGGATACATGGATGCATCGAGCTCCAACAAAAACGGCGTCGAATCCCACTGATATGAGATGTGTGAGAAGCTGGAAATGGTCTGATCAAAAGTGTGGCAAGCCCTCTGCGGCGAGTCCAATTCCTCCTGATGATCCATCAAATGAGCCCAGGATGGACTCATTTGATGTTCAAACATCGTTGCACTCAGTTTTTTAAAAGGAAGTGGGTTGAAGTTTAGGAGTACTGATGCCATATTTGAACCCTTTTGGATTGCCTCACTACAGACAATGTCCAAGCCCTGGTGATTCATTGGCTGATTTGAAGAACAACTTATGTCAATTTCACGCTCCTCTTTCAGGCCGTCGTTAGAGGCATCTATTGTCGAATCAATGTCGAAATGTTTCGGCACCCCCAAAGGGGACGTGTATTCAGTCATGTTGTTGCAATCGTGTCTGGCTTCGAGAGCCATCCCAGATGCAGTGTGGCACTTTGGTAACTTTTCCTTTTTCGTTCGCTCTGAGGTCTCAAAGTTGTCTGTTGTGTTAACACCAATATGACAAATGGTATCTCTTACCGAGCTGTCAATGTTTTCCTGGAGTCTTTGTCTCTGAGACGACGAAAGAGGAAAGGAGTATAAGAAAGAGGACGCTCCCTCGCACATCTCACGCTTGTCAGATAACTGAAGAACGTTGTTCTCATTGAATCTTGGCCTCACGAGATAATTTTCGAAGGTTTGCTGTAATTTTGAGGTCCGTTTTTCTGGCAAGATATCAGCACTACTCTCATCAACATCACAGCATTTACAGCTAGTGCATTCCACGGAATTTTTTCCATTTAGCACGTCTGATGACGTCGTCAGAGAACTTTTCTGCGATGGTGAAGAGATGTTAGACTGCGCGTTCATCTTAAACTCAGTCCACGTTCGCTGTGCCGGGTCAAAAGATACTACGCCGAAAGATGCTTCGGCAGTGATAGGATTAGTTGAGTTAAGCGCTTCAGGAAGACAGGTCCGCGTCACGTGGCATTCCTGCGGGGATTCTGAAGCACCACACCTACTCACCTCCGCGTGGGTTTGAGGGGTGTCCCAGCCGGGCTCCACAGACGGGCACCAACGTCGCAGCATGGGGGTTGAGGCTGGAACGGTACTTTTCAGAATGTATTGAAACACAGGACTGGTTTTGTCTACGTTTAGGTCACCTGCAATGAGGCAAGTTACGCGTTGTTCATCTGGAAAAGCACCAGAAAAAATGGTATCAGGCACGGCAGGAGTTGCAAAGTGCACTGTTTCACCATCTCTATTCAGTGATTTTGAACTAGCACCAAAGGAGCACACGGGGGCTTGTTGCTGCAACCATTTTTTGTAGTTCTGATATTTCCACTTAATACTCTCCATCATGCTTAAAAGGCAATGACTCTGCCAGAGCTGAAATTTGACGTTTTCGTACAACAGGTGAACGGCGGCCACTATGTAAATCTGCGTCGGCATTGTTAGGTCTTGGAGTACGTTGATCAGTGCCACGTTATGGGTATTAGCTTGCAATTTCTTGAGCTCAGAATTCGTGATGTCAGGATCTTGTGCAGCAGTTTCGTTAAAACGAATGGGTACCTTCTCCAGAAGCTTAAAGCGATCCCGGTTATAGAAAATCGCAACCCCCTCCATCTCAGTGCGACGGGAAACCATTTCAAAAAGTGCGAGAGGTTTCTTTTTTTGTTTAACCTTATCGTCGTGGGCTAAACCCCTTTTGTTGGCATAATCCGTGGCACATGGTGAACCAGAAAGAGCTGGGCTGTAGGGAGACTCGTAAGATGTGCGAAAACCTGAGGTATCCCCTAAAGGATTCTCTTGACCATCCCTTACAGTGTCTTCACTAAGTGGCAAAGGGGCCGGATTTTCAAGGTCCATTGCGCCCATGTCGCAACGAGGCACACCTTTCCGGTCGGTAATAACGAGATGCTCACCGTCGTAATGCATATGTTCTCTAAGAAAGCCCCCCAAACTGTTCTCGAAGGCATCAACCGTCATTTCTGCAAAGGTAATGATGTCTGGTGCAATCTGCTGAACTTCCTTCTGAATGAGGGCGATGCGATAGCTTTTACCTAGCGCAGCAGGTGGACAGTGAGGGTAGCGGTCTGTGGTCACATAGCGATCGGCAAGGATGTTATAAGAAGCAATCGTAAAGGACCCTTTGAGGCTTCGAAACTGTTGAAATGAAACGGGGCTATTGCACCTAGAGTTTCCATGAAAAGAGGGTTCATTAGGTTTCTCAGTCCGAAATGACTTTTTATGCTGCTTTGAAAGGACTCTCAATATATGTTTGTAATGATCCTCACTCGAGAAGGCCTTGACTTTCCTAGACCACCCCCTTATCGTAGGAGCAGCCGGCTCGTGTATGACTGTATTATAGCTCTCACAGAGACTGTCTTGGATTGTCTCTACACTCAACCCAGAAATACTAGACATGTTCATACCGTTTTTTTCTCTGTTCCGGCGTTCAAGCAACGTCAAAGGTCGTTTATGATTACTCATATCATTGGTGTTGGATACGGAAGCACTATGGGATGGGTTGACCAATGTTAAGAGAGGTGGTGGAGGCAGAATTGTGCTGTCATTTTTTGATTGGGCAAGTGTAATGGCGGACGCAGAAGAAAATATCGGGCCATCGACCTCAGTGTCGATGAATGTTACCTTAGGTGGAACTGCCATACACGATGATGAATGTGAACTAAAATCATTCGAAAATATAGATTTGGTTACTAGTATATTCCTATCACTTGCATCCTCATTGGGGTCATTAGTGATAATAATGGACATCCTCTCTAAACTAAGTTGCAAAAAAAAAATCAAGCGCAGCAAAAAGGTGGAAATATCAAACTGGTTTTTGGAGATACTCCACCTGGTTTATATTTGTATTCGGTATATACATATAGATGCGTGTAGAGCAATAAATTTACCTATAGTGTAGAACTGATGTGAAAAAATTCTCTTTTGGAAATGGTTTTAAATCCGTAGTAAAAATTACTGGTTCAAGTATGCATGTTAGTTCAAAAATAAAGTGAAGAAAAGTGGAGCAATATTGTTATTAACGGAGGTGGGTGAAGAGGAAAGGGTCCAACAAACTGAAGTCTTACCATAGCAAGGAAAACCGGAGCATCTAAGGGAAAATAACTCATTTATGTGTTCTAGTAGTACTGTATTAGACGGTGCAACTCTGTATGAATTCTTTTCTCATTTTAGCTGTGGAGGAGTGTCAATGAAGAAGAAATGAGGCTCGCTTCAAGAAATATTTCATACATCGAAAGATTCAAGCGGAGAGGTATCTAAAATAAATGAAATGATTGATGGTTTGCAGAGGCAACTCATTCAACGGGAAATTAAAAATACATAAAAAGGAAAGATCAGAATCAGGGTTGAATACATCAACTTAAAGCATAAAATTCAGCCTTGGCTCTGCATGCCACATAACTAAAGCAAACAGCTACTAGCAACTATAAATCTCCTTCCGCCTACTTAAGCGTGAATTGATAGCTACGCTGAAGTTCCAAATCTTTGTCTAGAAGCTGCTTTTGCAGTTCAATTACTTGTTCTTCTAGTAACTTGCATTCTTTTTGCTCCTTCGCAATAATCTTATGCTTTTCATTACGCTCCATTTCTTTATTCTTTTTACATTTATCCTCTTCAATTAGTAATTCGTGTATTTGTTTCTCCTGTTCTTGAATACTCTGCTTCAGATCCTCAAGATCCTTTATCGTAATGCCTAACTTATACTGTTCCTGCAAGCGAGCGTACCGATCGTGGATCTTGATGTCTCCCCTAGAAATCTGACGAAGCTTATCTGCGAGCTCTTTGAATTGTACACGTGCCTTACTCACATACTCACGTTGCTTAATACGCACGCAGCGTGCCTGAGTTACTTCAGAATCGATCTCTCGGACCTTTTGATTTCGCCGCCGTCTTACGATTTCAAGAGTCTGTATTTCCTCTTTAATTTGAGCGATTTGCTGCTGCACAGCTTTCAACTCATTTCGTTTGTTTATGACATGCCAGTCAGAAGCAAGTCGCTTCTCTTTCTCAGCAGCAATCTTAATATGTTGTCTTATCGATGCATTGCGCCTCACGAGCTGACTAATCTCCTCTAATACAGACTTCGATGTCATTGGGTCAACGAAGTCGTTAAACTTTTCACCGTATGCGTTTGAAAGAGTCACCCCCAAAGTATCAAGAAATCCTTTTTTCTGATCAATAGCTTCAGTCAATTTAGATATTTGCTTGCGGAGCTCCTCAATGTTTTGCTTTGTGGGGCTACTCGTGATTTGACGAGGATCCAAAGATAGTTGTGGACGTGGCCGTGGATTCCTGTTACCTTGGGCGTCATTATGTTGAAAAGCTGCATGATTCAGTGCACCTTCAGGCCTCCGCTTGGGAGGGGATCGATTCATGATGAATTTTTTTAAAACTAATGTACTGGGTTGGACGTGTAGCCCATAACAAGCTTTAAGCTACAATATTCTGAAGAGTAACATAACAAAAAGAAACCGGAAAGTAGCACCAAAACATAGGATGATTTAAGGCAATAAAGGCATATCGATGATGTGCGTTCGCTAATGGTTCAGATAGACGATATTCTAGCACCTATCACAACGTATTATTAGTGATAAGAACGAAGGGACGTCCCTTCCCTTCAACGCTCCTCCCCATGGAGTACGCACACAGATACGCAGACAAAAAATATTAAATCACACGCTGAAGGTGGTGTCCAATCTTGCGAATGTGTTGTGATTTTAACGCCACATGCAATTAGCAATAGCCCTATTGTATGAATCGAAGTACGACTCGTACACTGACGGAATAAAACATTTAACTCTATACGCTAATGAGTCAAAAAAAAAAAAAAACGTTAACAAATGGACCACATTGAGGACGCTCACTATTCCATATTTTTTCCAGACTATGGCCGAGGGGACATGGGGAAAAAGAGCATCGCCCTATATAGCCCCAGTGACAGCGCACACCTTCTCGGATGCAGAGTTCAGTTAACAAAGACAAAGCCTTGGAGATCATAAGAGATTTGTATTCTTAAGTGTCGTAGTATCTCAAGAAGTGAGTTGAGACACACCTCTTGATACCTGCAGAGTCAGGCACCGCCAATTCGGCTTCCCTATTTTCTGTATAACGAGGTAAGGTAGCTAGACCGCTATCCCTGGACAAAAGAAAATCGAAGCTAAAAATGTGCAATTTTGTCGATCAGCATGTGTAACTCTTCATTAGAAAATAAATTTTAGATATAATCTACATGATCCATTAATATAGATGAATTTATGTGTGTGTATGTGTTCTATATGTATGTGGTGCCAAAAAGGGAGCTGAAAAATGATGTCAGAAGAAATGATCGGAAACGATACATCCCTTTGAGACTATTGGCGAAATAATGGCAGGTTTCGCTAAAGTAGTTGATATCGCTAATAATATAATTTTTATTGTTATTCGAAAGATTGTGGCTTTCCTGTCTGGCCAGTATTGTTAAATGAACAAGGATTCTAGGATTTCGTTATTTTTTATTTCTAAGATTCGGTGTAAGTCCCCCCTCCCTGTTAGTCGTAAATTACACTGCTCCAAAACCTTGTACTTGCACTCTATGCAAGAGGGCCGGTTACCGTAGTTCTCGCTCTACATCCCATACTTGAGCAAAGACCTGTATGGGATTTTTTCCAACACAGCGTACATGATAGAAACCTTCTGGCAAGATTACATTTATCTTTTCCATACCTTCTGCACATACAGACCCGACACAATGCCACTTTCCCTCATCCACACACCCTATGGGAGTCAGAAACAGCTCCTTTACTTCTAAAAAAACCCGCGAATTCAATTGCGGCGCATTTGACGGTGTTGATGATTGGGCCAGTGATGTCAATTGCATACGACATTGGATGCTTAATTCTATAGCAATATCCGGTTCCACTTCAATTTGTAAGCCCTTTCGAACAATGTTTCTGGTTTCGCTGAACCAGTAATTCCTGTACTCTGACTTCGGGGGCGTGGGAATAAGGCGCACACGATTACCTCGGGGGTCGAAAGAGATGCGCTTTCGCCTGTTATTGCGGTTGTATAACGACTTTTGGAAAGAAGGATGCTGCAAAGCCTTTCTCTTGTGCGCATCATGGTTTCGTTGGCCTGGCCCTGACTCGTTTGAATAAACAGTAGTCATGAGATTCTTAAAAGTTAATAAAGAATCAAAACTTTATGTAAACTCTGAAGTAATATGGTTTATAATCTTCGTAGGTCACAATCTTGCAAGCTAATCAAAAGTTATGTGTATTATTTCCTTTTGATAGCTTATTTCTATTGTTGTATCCCTATTTTACTTGGCATAAGATCCTACCAAGCAACTGAAGGAAATAGTTTTTTAGGAACATTAAGAAACACAAGCGCACTCAACGAATAGATTGAGCACATAAAGTCATCCTCTAATAAATTTAAACACACACATACACGCGTCTCTGTGAACCACCACATTCGATCAGAATTGTGCGAATGGCACATGACTCTGGAGCACTCTATATCTTTCCCTCGCTCGTCTTAAATGGGAATGTCATAGAGAAAGATACTTAGGCGAACCCTCAAGATGGTCTAAACAAAGATTAGTGTTGTATTTCAGTCAAAGCACTCCATCATCACGTAAGCTCACTCGAATGCCACATTGTGTGCATCTTGGGTTTGAAAATGAACAAAGCAAATGAGAAGCGGGTGGAAAGCAAACCACTGGGATAGCTACAAAACTATACAAAGTATGGTGCTTTCCAAGCATAAGAAAAGACTTGAGGGGCTAAACAAGCGCTTTACTATTGAAAAGGTAACTAGCATTTTGTCTCCCTTGATTTTTCATTTTCCAAATAGATCAAGAGAAACGGGTGTTGAGCAATTAATTACCCGATACTGCCTCCCTTTTCCCCATGCACAGACACCCATTCATCTCCATACATACACCCTACTTTTTATCTTTCTTTGTATTTAGATTTTTACACAACCATGCATCCCCCAACCCACACATATGCTAAATGAACACATGTACAATGGATAATGGGGCCTGTGTCTTGGGGTCCCTAATAAGGGTGTACTCCTTCCTGAATTCCTCACTCTCAAAGTACGCATCGAGCGCCTCCTTTGAGACGTTTTGAGTAGATGGTGCTAAATCTGCCACATCAATCTGAACACGTCTGGGCTCGATACCACCTGAAGCGTTAAGCTCAAATTGCCGCACTGCATGAACTAGAAGCTTTATGCGGTGGCGGATGAGTGGAATGGGCTCGAAGTCGGACTCCAAGTATCTACGGAACCGGCTCTCCATTGCATTTCGCATGCTATATTTTTGCGTCTGGATAAAACATCGCAAGAAGAGAGATATCGCGGCAGTAACATCCTCTTGGACGACAAACTCACGAAGATGCAATCGCGCGTGAGCCTCACTCAAACGGATGATCGACTCCATATGACGCACTGTGATTGCGATGCCACCATGCTTCGATTCCTGGCGCAATTCGGTATACAGGCGGGGGATGGTGTTGATGTCGATATTCGAAATACGTGGATGACAGTGGCTCTTGGCGTATAAAATGTACTTTTTCAGAAGCGCCTGTGGTAAGGGTTTGTCCGTGTTAGGGTCCTCATCCTCGAATTCGTTTTGCTTCTCCATAGTACGACGCAGTTCTTGAAGTTTCACCACGTAGGCATCGTGTTCTGCGTCTGTAGTAGCCTTCTCAATGGCGTAGCGCAGCCGCGAGAGTTCTTCGTGAAGCTCTCCCCGCCGCTGTCGCTCCTCTTCTCGGGATCTCGGGTGGTTGCGGATATGAGAATCACATATAAACGCCGCGAGTCTCTCATCCTGCACGACATTCACCTCGTCACGAACAACAAAAAGCAAATCAAAACGAGAAAGAATTGGCGTGGTCAGGTTGACATTCGTGTCAAAGGACGACGATGGGTCGTAGCGTCCACCGATAGGATTCGCGGCTGCGATAATACAGCAACGCGCTGATAACGTCGTAACGATGCCACCTTTTGCCACCGATATCGTCTGCTGCTCCATCGCCTCGTGAATAGAGGTGCGATCCTGGTCTGACATCTTGTCAAACTCGTCGATAAGGCAGCAGCCACGGTCTGCGATAACCAAGGCCCCCCCCTCCAACACAAAGTCCCCGGTGATACTGTCTTTGTGGACAGAAGCAGTGAGTCCTACCGCGGTGGAGCCACGGCCGGTCGTGAAGACGCTGCGATCCGCTGTCTTTTCGACAAATTTCAAAAACTGCGACTTGGCGCAGCCTGGGTCACCAACCATGAGGACGTTAATATCCCCACGAATTCGATGCGACTGATCCCCACCCACATCCTTCGGGATCCCGCCCATCATCGCAAGAAGCAGCCCTAGCTTGATATCCTCACGGCCGTGGATACTGGGCGCGATCGAGCGAATCAGCTTACGGCGAATCTTTGGATGCTGGCTCAGCTTGACGATCCGATTCTTTTCATCCTCGGGTACCCGAAAGGTACCGAGCTCGACGGTGCGCCGGATGACGTTGTTCGCGTGCAGCACCGTCGTGAAGACCGGAAAGCCCTGGCGGCTGTTCAGCAACGGGTCGAAGCTATTCCGGTAAATCCCGGTGACGTCGACCTCCTCGCCCGGCTTCGCGCGGTCGATCAAGTCGTTCGTGAGGACGACCTCGAGGCTGCGCGGCAGACGCCCCGGCGGCACCTTTCCCGGCGACTCCTGCAGCACAATCGTCTGGTAGTTGCGATACTCGGTCAGAACCATGTTCACGCGGAAAGGCCCTTTGCTATGGCAGCTAGGGCAGATGCTCACCCGCTGCTCCTTATCCCCGCGCTGGTAGATGGGCCCGATGATGTAGCTGCAGCGCACGCAGTCGTACTTGACGGTGTGCATCTGCGGATAGACCGGCGAGCGGCGAATCACGACGCCCTGCACGCGAACGAGAACATTCATGTGGATCTGACGAAAGTCGCGAATCGGATCGCAAAGCGGTAAATCACAGACGCGCACAAAGATGTTCGAATGCACCTTGCGATAGTGTGGGTACTGCTTGAAGGTAAAGTAGTTAGCTGCCTCATCGAAGAGCTCGATCATCAGGTCTGGCGCATCCACCAGCCACAGTGCCAGTACGCTGTCGTAGACCTTACTTAAATGACCGTAGCTGAGCTGAAAGCTCTGCTCATTCTCACGTGTCATGTCGTTGAGGCGCAGTTCATAGATGCTCACACCGTTCTCGACGTAGTTGATGTAAAAGTTATAAATTCGATTCTTTACGACACGACGTGGAAGTTCCTGAGCGAGCCACTCCACTAGATCCCCTTGCGGATGACGCCAGTCAAAATCCATAGACTCTAAATCACCGCGGAGGTAGACCTTGTCGTCAGGATTCCCGCTCTCATCAGCATTGCTATGACCACGACGACCTGCCTCATGGCTGCTATCGTCATCTAAGCCGTTAGCACCACCATCCTCGTCGTCATCCCGATCTATCATTTCGTCGTCGTCCTCGAGAAGAGAATCGTCATCGTCGTGATCCCCAAAAATGCCGGCTTGAAGTCGTTTCTCCTCCTCTGCTAGGCGTCGCTCCATCATTTGGCGCCGCTCAATCAGCGCGTCCACTGCCTGGCGACCGGAAAACGAGAGCTCAGAGATAGAGCTAGCGTCATCTACAATAAAATCGTCGGCAGCGACGTCATCCTCACCTACTTCGCTCTCCTCGTCAGGGGCTAAGTAGTCGCGCATATAATTTTCATCGTACAAATCCTCGCCCTCTTCCTCGCTCGAAGGAATTCCTTCGCTGTCGCTTTCCTTGCGAGGACTGCGACCGCGAGCTCGCTTCCGATTACCCGTAACGTTGTGCGCCTTGGGGGGCATGATTTTTTTTATTTTCTAGACCCCTATGTTTGTCTATGAAAATAAGAAAAGGTATGTATGATAGTGTCTATAGCTCTATAAGCAAAGAAAATCCATAAGTATCGATATGTGTAGGCGTACAACAGAGCCCTTGCAAAAAAACTGAACCTACGCTGAGAAAATAAAAAGACGAACCTCAAGAGACACGACACATCAGGTTTAAACCGCAATGATCTTAGTTTATGCATGAATGCGAGAATACGAAGAGCACCAGCTGTGCAATTGTTGTAAAATAAAAATGGAATGACAAAAAAGGGATGTGAAAACAATATCATTAATCAACTTGTCGAATTTAAGAAACTTTACGGAAAGGATGTAGCAGAGAAAAATAAATAACAAGGCAAAAAATCAAAGAATCATAAAAATATTAAAAATTTAGGAATCGCAATATATATATATATATATACATTCCGATTTCTATTCTAACGTAGTGTGATGTAGAGGAAAATAATAACAAAGGCACATGTAGAAGAAATTAAACAGTAAAGTGAAAAAAAGGGAAAAAAGACTGAAGCGCCTTTCCTTTGTGAACCGTTCTGGATGAAAAACCCTATCGCCTTTCTGGTCCTTCACTTTTATGTCAATTTTTTCTTAATCTCTATTATTGTCTGAGGGTTCATCACCCCCTAGCAGCGATTCTCTGTGTTGAGAGAAGGTATCAAGCCTATACTCATCATTTTTAATGATGAGGAAATCGTCCTCATCATTGTATTGGGGCGATACCCCTTCAGGAGAGGAAGACTCCCCGGGGGAACAACTCTCAGTTTCCTCTTCATTAGCTAAAAAATATTCCCCATACTGTACCGTTAAAGGCTCAAGAAAGGCACTGCTTCTCATAGATGGCCTAGCCCCATCTACCACGGGGGGTATTGTCTTTTTAAGACGGTAGCCACGAAATGGCTTTATCACAACCCACACAGCGGAATGGTAACCCCGTTCATATGCACGCAGCTTCAAAAGTATCCGAAGTGAATGGACAAACAAACGACCCTTACTATCGACCGGAAGATAATTTCCTACCCAGTCCTTAGTTTCCTGACATATGGGAATCTCATCCAGGTTAAATAAAATGGTACTTAACAGTTTGCATTCATAGCAAGAGCTGTTAGAGATTTCTGATTTAGACATATATGTAATACCAGGTGCCCCTCGCTGTACGCTCCAATCCAACTTACACACGATGTGATACGGTATCCAGTCATGACTTTTATATTGGTGAAGCACCTGCAGTCTGGCACATTGAGTTGCAATTCGTGCATGTAAATAGTTGCCAGTGAGAAAGTGCGTTGGATGCCTATAAATAAGCGTGAGTGCGACCAAAGGCTCAACTAGTTGAGAAACATTAAACCAACTTACCTGTTGTAGCCACGTAGAATTATCCCACAGAAATATCGGATTGTTGCAAATGAATCCTACCTCCTGGGAGGCTGGATAAAGTGCGTAGTCAGACAGGGTCTTCGTGTTGATAAAATGTGGGGTTGGGAAGCCGCACAAGATGCACTGCTTGCGCAGGTTCGCACGAAAATCTCCCTGAAGTAGGTATTTCTGCTCAGCTTGCTTCGATGAGAACTTGAAGAGACGGATATTCTCGTACACGGCTACCGCTTTCATAAACTGTATGTGCTTTTCAGAATCCAGCTTTGCGATGTCCGCACCAGAGCGCTCCCCACTGGATGTTGCCGCGACCGATGGCAACTTCGCGGCATCCATGTCGGGGCCGCCTGCACGCACGCCTTGCCCCATCAGTTGGTCGAGTAGTGGGAAGCCTCTCAATTTGCTCGGCGGCATCCGTACGCCGCTCGCGCAGAGGCCGGTCTCCCGGTAATTGCAAAAGACCGCCTCCCCGTCCGCGAACTGGTCGGCGCAGTAAAACTGGACGGAATCGATGCCACCGGAGAAGGCGCTGCAGAAGATAGGGGGGGCGTCGTGGGCGCGTTCGGGGCGCAGGGCCTTCCGGTAGAGCTCCTCGGCCTCCCGCAGGGTCACCCACAGCCGGGAGACGTAGTGGTACTCCACGGCCCGCTGAAGCATCAGAAGACGAATGGGCCGCGGAAATGACTGATTGGTGCGCGTGTGGGGCTTGTAGAGGACGCACCACGTGGGGTTGTACCGGCCTGGATACGGGAGCTCCTCGACGTTTCGGTACGATTTCGTCTTGAAGTTACTGGTGGAGCCAAACCAGTAATTCATCCGGTAACCCTTCTCAGACTGTATCTTGAGGAGCCTGTGCACGACAGATCCATTTAATATAGGAGGACCAGTGATCATAAGGGGATGTTGAAGGTTTGCAACGTGTGATGACCCGCAAGAGTTTACTTCATGAGGGCCTTTCAGGCCATGATTTGTGGGTTCTTCTATCGGATTGGGACCTCTTTTTGCTCCTCTCCGGGGCCAGAAGTGTGGAATGACGGCTCCATACAACAGATCTGAAGCTGTGCCCTCTTCCGGCTCCGGGTGGGGAACGATGTTTTCATGAAAATTCTCTACAAAAGTTGGGTTGGACGTGTAATCTGCGTTTATTAGCACAGGGTCTCTCCCTAAAGATTGTATCATATCGGTGTAAGAAGTTCGAAACATGATGGTGGTATCGCAGAGAGCAGCAGAAGGCAAGACATAGATTTCGTAAGACTTAAAGACAATGTCAAAAGCCTTTCGAGGGACCCAAACATTGCTCCTGAGGCCGTGTCGCTGCGTAAAATCATGAAGCTTGTCATTAACCTCTTCAGGGAACAGGGATCCTGTGAATAGTCGTTGTTGCCGTCGAATGTTCTGTCTCAAAAAAAGCGTTATGCGCATTAATATTTGTCTCTCCTTGGGTGTTGTGTCTATATATATATATATGCATGTGTGTGTGTCAGAGCAAGCAATTAAACGCAAAGAAAGAGAAGTAGCTCGTTAAGGAATTCTATCAACCAGGATTATAAAAGAAGTAATGTTCAGATCAAAAATCTTCCTCCATTCTACCTTTCCGCATGGTGAGTTTTGCTCACTGAAATTGTGCTTGGTCTACAAAAAATGGGAAATATTAAAAAACCATTGCCCTCTGGTATTTTCCAGTCACTTCTACATAATAATCCTCACATCCTGAGCATTACAAAACGTGTTTGGGAATATTTTAATTCTTTAAAAAAAAAACATTTTGACATACTACAAGTGGAAAGATAGGAATTACCTCATCGGGGTTATCATTACGCGTTTAAGAATACAACCATAAAGCATCAACAATTCAGCTAGCAGCGATATCACACGCCACGGAGTTAAAACACACACACACATTCTGAAAGCTAAACACGCCCCCACTAAATTCGGATTCCTTACCGAAAGCAGAGTTGCCACTAATTTTAGTTCAGAAAATTTTATTGCGCACACCACGTCTATTTTTCCAAACGACTTCTATGCGATCTCCTAGACGCATCTACTATCTCGTGGCAGCATCCTTTCGCCGTGCAAGTACTGCATGTGGTTTCATGTGATCAAGTCTTTCAGCTCATATGGCAGCCGGAGGCTTTGCATTAGATCGAATCACATTTATTTAGGTATTTACTAGAAAAAAACTCCGACGACCTACAAAGGCGCAAATGGTAACAATTGGTTGATGTATCAATTTCACAATTTCTTCATTCATTCATGTATGTATCATTTCTTTCAACATCCATATCTTCAATGAGTTAGACAATAGACAAAATAAATACGTAAAAAGGATGCAATTATTTTATGGTATAGAATTCTAAATTTATAAAATCGGAACACGCAAAAGGCCCCCTTTCCCACACTCACACAAAAAGGTGCTGGACAATCTACCACGATATAAGATTAGCCCTTATATCTGCGCGTAAAAATAAGCACGGTATCCACTCTAGGTAGACGAACATAGGTTCAAGGGTCACAAATATCGTATCACAGTTTTACTATAAGGAATCATGTATATATATATATATATACATTAAAATCCGCAAAACGAAAAACCTGCACAGGAGTGGCACACCCCTCAAAGAAGCGTTTCATCAAGAAAAATAGAAAAAATAAGCACCAAAAGGAGGAATTTGTCAAACCTGATGCTCCAATAGCCCTACTGAACACTAGCATCTCAAAATTAATCAATTAATGTGTACAAAGATATATTTAGTTGTAAATGCGGCAGTCCATCCTAAGGGGGGAACAGATTAGGTAAAAAAATATATAAAATGACTTTCCCAAATAGCACACAGTCTATGGTCCATTTGTCAATGTGATGCTTGTCATGCTATCCTCTTTGAGATCTATTTTGTGAGATAGACAGGCTAATGCTCCTAGACTGGTAGACACCAATGGTATCGTTCCCAGCATACACAAGTCCCATTTCTTGTGGCAGCCATCGTCGCACCTCCCTACGTACAGGATAGTCTCGTACTAACCTATAGTGTGTTTGAAGAAGCTGGTGAAAGCGCCAATCGCCCGTAGACGCCACGTCGCCGATGTAAATAACAAATCTTCCGCCGCGCTGTGTAAAGTAATCCAGTGCCTCAAAACCCATCGAGCTTTGTTCATCTTTGGCTGATCCAAAGGGCGGCCAGCACAAAAGAAGCACAGTCTTCGCACAGTCCATAGACAAAATTGAAAGAGGACCGCCAATCGATACATGAACACTGTAGGTCCTTCTAAGCGAAAGTTCATCAAAGGCGTAAATAGGAATTATTTTTTCCCCGTAAAAGCTGGTGCGCACACCAAAGAAGCTATTCGTCGAAAATTGACTTGGTTTCAACACATACTGACTGCTATCCCCATCATGAGAGGGAAAACCTACGCCTGTGTTCATGACACGGTTGAAGATGTGCTCGATGTATCCTGAGCCACTGCCTATGCTAACGATGGCGCTCATGTCGGGAATCACCCGAAATAATGACTCCACTGCATCTCGAACCTGTACTGGAGAAATTAAACTCCAGGAAAAAACTACGTTTGCGATGCGGTGTGCCTCGAACGATAGTGGCACCTTATACTCGTCTGGGAGTCGGATACGATAATCGTCAATTATATCTTTGAATCTTTGATAGTCATCAGCTACTGAGTCAAGAACGTGATCGACCAACCGAGTAATATAAGGAAAATAACAACAAAAAGAGCACATCGGACAATACCTGTAATAGTACATTTCACCCACCGCTGTCAGGCAGTTTTCATCGATTTCAGAATATCCGCAGATGTCACACCTCCAGAGAGGTTCATCCAACTGGCGTTGTGCCTTCTTCACTAGCAATTTATACTCCTCTTCTGCAGAGTTTGTTTTTCGCGTCAGGACTTTAGAACTGTATACGGCCGGATGCGGTAGGTAGCACGCCTGACTGTACGGACAGAAGCCGTAGGCCTCATATACCGGGCACACTTTTAGATTCGATGGCTTAATTGGAATGAGAGGAGGCAGACTCCCGCCAAATTGCGTGTAAAAGGAGGAAGGCCATGAGGCAAGAACACGCTCAGACGACCGACGTTGGTTGGAAAACAAGTACGCGATGTGGTAACTGAGTTGACACACCGGACACTCGCAGACATCACCTCCATAATGGCATGTGCCTCTATGTAGGGGCTGTGCCTTAATCATATTGGATGAATTGTTAGAGCAATTGCTAGCATCGGACGACATGTACTCATTATCAGACTCACATGTGCAAGTCCCATTTACTTCGGGAGGTGCTTTTGTTACGTCCAAAGCGCCACAAGTGTTAGCCACAATGGAATTACTATCATAATTCTTGCTTATGCTACAATTAGCCCTGGAAGAGTCAGTACCCATGGACATAGAGAGAATAAAGCGCTTCCTTGGTGATAAGGAACCCTATGGAGAGTTATTCTTTATCCTTTCGATACCCCCGTCGTCTGCTCCAAAAGTGAAAATATTGCACTGTTGGAGAAGTCACTTGCTTATAAAATAAAATAAATAGCTTGTAGTTTAGGATTAGCGTTGCTATGGTGAGAAAGTACTAGTCAATTAGCCTTTTCTTTTTGCTGTTTTCTAGGATAGAAAAGTAAACCTATTATTTCAATAACGTACTCTCTTGTTTTTGAAAAAACACAGACGCACGTGCGCTTTTTTGCCTTGTCTAAAAGGTGTAATATTAATATGACAATGTAAAAATAAAAACTAAGGAGAAGGCGATGGAAGGAACTGAGTCAAAGCATGACAATCGTTTTCAGACTGTGTGAGTACAAAAAGTACAACCTCATCGATCTCTTTACTTCCCTATATGCCTGTATTTAGTAATCATTCGCATTTCCTTCCTTTGTGAAGTATCCAATCTTACCATATCCTTAAATCATTTTCCCCCTTTATCCGTAAAGAAGAGCATGACATTTTTGTTATCAGATAAAAGTAAAAAAAGAATATAGCACAAGATGAAAAAGCATACATATACATATATATATTATATATATATATATACATTATATCTTCACCCCCCTGTACCGAAAACCTCTCAAAAAGTCCTCTATTATTCCTCAGTCGCGAACTCCTTATTTATTTACCTCATTTCATGCTATACTCTGTATCACTTCAAGAAAAACATATATCAAAATTTTAAAAGACTGAGGTAAGAATATCTAGAAAAAGAAGAACAGCATTAGTCAGCTAAAATAGTGCTTCATAGGGGGAAGCCGCTAAGAACGATGAGCATGTGTGTAAATCAAATGAGACGTCCTTGAAGCCACGTAATTAAGTGACTCAACGTGCAGTTCATGATCTTCCCCTTGACCATCTGCGCGTTTGCAGTCATCAGCGTCACGTTTATCCACCTCTAGTTCGCCTCTGCAGTTTAAAATTCATCGCTAAAGTTACCGCTGTTATTGCTACTTTGGTTGTTGCGGGGGCCGCGATTGTCATCGTTCCGGCGGAACCCCCGTCCGCCGCGGTTCATCCCCATTCCCTGCCCCTGCCCCTGCGGAGGCCGCGCGCTCGACGGGAGCTTCCCCCCGCCAGGCGCGGTCACGTTCTCCGCACGCGTGCGCCCGTCCTGCGTGGCGACCTCGAACTCGACCTCCTGATCGACTGCGAGGGCACGATAGCCGCCGGGCTCCGTCTGCAGGGCCGAAAAGTGGACAAAGTGCTGTTTCTTGTCCGCGTGGTCTTCAATGAATCCAAACCCACGGCCGCTCATCCAACTGACGACGTGGCCTTTGTTCAGCAAAATGGCGCAAGGGGCCATGCGAGAAAGAGTCGAAAGACGAAGCATTTTTAGAAAGGTTTTCGGCGATGTGTATATAATTCCTGCTTCGTTGTTGACTTCCCTGATTTAGTTCGGTGTCGAAACTGCTTTGTGCTGCTGATTAAATAGTAGTATTCGTTAAAAGAAAAATGAAAAATAACACAAAAGGCTTTACTTTTGTCAAAAAAAAAAAAAGACAAAGCAGAAAGAAAGAAAGAAAGAAACAGAAAGGAAGGGAAAAAGGTATGTAATGTATCCAAATCGCGTCAAAGGAATAAGGATATTATTTGAGATCCCTTCTTGATAAAAATTGAGGGAGGGTCGCCATATACTCAAATGAATCTGTTAATTCTGTTTTTATAAAGATGCATGGGACTCAGCATGCACTGTTGAAAACTTTAAGGTTCTCATTGAAGCAAATTAAGAAATGTTTGAGAAAGTAAAGATAATTTTTGGAGAAAATAAAATTATTCATCAAACGGTATAGCATCAATATCAGCAATATGTCGACTGTTTGTTCGGTTTGCTCCTGAAATGCATTTCGAGATTTCCTTTGTCTCGCTTTTGGGGCTTTTCTTTGCATGGATGAAAGTATACGCATGTTTACGCCAACGCGCCCAATCATGCGCGTCTAGATGATGCCATTTGTCAAGGAGATCAAGAACCGCTTTGCAAGCAGATAAAGAGAAATATGGTGAAGAAAATATATCCTCGTAAGGGCAACACGAAAGCGTTGTTTTCACCATAGCTCGCTCATGAAGATACACAGCAGACACAAGAATTGGTGACGTGATCATCGGAAACTGTTGAGATCTATCGTTGGAGTTACTTTTATTTTGCAAGACTGGGTCTGATACATGCGCATCCACAAGAACCGGTAACCCAACAGGAAGATACAAGATCATATGGTCGGTTGGAAGGTGCACCTTCGACATAGTAGTCCCACGCTCCGCCAGAGAGGCTACCTGTGAGGCTTTGAACGAAACTGAAAATCGGTGTTTGAGATCTGAGGATGGAATATCCTTTGAACAATGAGTTCCTCTCTTTATATCAAGAAGATCCCGATCATTTGCACAATGTAATATGGATTTCGCAAGGATGACACCATTTTGGAGATCAGAAGAAAATTGTGTGATAACACCCTCGTAGATATTATTCCGTAGTATGGAAGCAAAACGCATGTATTGTCCTTTATCGATTTAAAGACATAGGCGATGATGCGATTACACCTTCAATGAGAAATAGATCTTGGGCAAACAAAGAAAAAATACTGGAGCAGAGGGGGGGGGGAGAAAGAGTGTCCAATAAAGAAAATCTGTATACATATACAATACATATAAAGAGGTGTAAATGCAAGCAAATTTTCACGTTACAATGAATAATTTTCATTTGCAAAAGCAAGTTTTTCACTTAATAATATAACTATTCATCATGGAATCGTCTCCGGATTCTCTCCGCGAGAAAGACGAGCGAGGCGTTCCTTAGCTTTAAGAATATTGTGACTGTAGCCCTGTTGCTTCGCCGTTGACACCACATTCCACGGTACCTTTACGACCTTTGCCCCCACTCCAGGACGGGTCATAAAATCCGAGCCCCGAACTGGCCTTGCCCTCGGCACGCGCTCATCCTCGTCAGACAGATTACGAATATGATAGAACACACCCTCGCCATCGAAGGTAGCGCGATGGCGATCCTCGTGCGATTGAAGAGAGCGCTGGAGGCGGTGCCGAGCATGGTGCCGCGGAATACCATGGCGATCCTCATCGTCCGCGTTGGACCCCTCCTCCCCGGCAAGGTGGGCGGGATTGGGGGTGCCCTCCAAGCCTCCACCCAACGCGGGCTGGGCTGAGCTACCGGCCGTCGCAGGCGATGGGTCTTGGCGAAGCTTGGGGAGCTGCTCAAAAGTGCGTTTATTGTCCTCGGGAAAGTACTTCGCCGTCCAATCCACCAGAGAAGAATCCAGCGAATCCTCATCTTCTAATGCGCGCCGACGTAGAAAAGGAAACGCCGACACCGGGCGTCTCCGTAGGTCGCTCTCGGGGAGGTCCGACAAAGCGGGCGTGTTCTCGAGATTGGCCTCCTCCCCGCGGCGTCTGCGCTGCTCCTGCTGCTGCTGAACGTCAATGTCCCCCTCGCGAGAGCCCGAATCGGACGATGCGTTTGGCTCAAAATCCACTGCGGAGGATGTGGCCGTAGACGTTGCCGGATCCAAAGGCGCTAACGTCTCGGACTCTGGCGAGTTTGCCTCCTTCCCGTTCACCGCATTCGCCGCCGGGCTCCTTTTATTCGACGCGGGCTGCCGTGCGACCACGGAGGCCGCCCACTCCCGAAGCCTACCTGCCGATTCGAAGGCGCCAGCCACAATATGAGAGCGGTACTCGCGAGCAGAAATTCCACACAGCCCCTTGTACTTGTTTGCATCCCGCACCTCAAGTCGAGTGGCCGCGCAGGTATCGCGAAGGTAGTCCTGTAGGATGGCTACCAATTTCTCCCGTAGCGTGTCGTCGGTGGCCCGATGCCAGTCTTCGATTCGCCCGTAAAGCCGCTCAGCATCGTCCAAGTATGTTTTTTGTTTGGGCTGGAGCCACGGGATATCAAGGAGCGGACGGTGGCGGCCGTATTTGAAATCCCGTCGAAAATCTTCTCGCTCTCGAAGCGTTTGTGGATCGGAAGAGCGACGACGATAGCTTACGCGTGTATTTCTTTCATCCGTTAGCGTCTTCGTTGATGGTGATGAATCTGTGTTTGTTGATGAATAACGTAAGTCCGGATTGCGATACGCGACTAAAAATGGTGCATTTTTCCGTCTATAGGACACTATTGCCCGCATCGGTCTGGCTCTTTCCCATTCAGTTAGAGGGTAAATAAGGAGGGAGACAGAAGCAACAACAACAAAAAGGGTGAGTTACGAAAACGAGCAAGAAGAGAAATACATACAATGTAGTAAAATATAAACCCCTGTGATGGGAAGCATTTCAATGCAACTACGTTTGTTTTAAGGTAAAAGAACCTGTATAGCTTATTATGTAGTACCCAACTGAACGAAATTATATTTTATAAAAAAGGAGTTTCGAATTCAAAAGCGATGCGCAACAACATCAACAAAATGCATCATACGGGAAAGCAATGTGCATAACCTGTTTGAAGCAAACGACTCCCGTTAAATCTCGCTTATTCGAAGAGTTAGCATAATTATAATTATTTTATCGGCCGACACGCTTCATCAGGATATATATGTCACTATTGTAATGAATATCACGCAAACTCTGAAGCTTCCCAATAATACGTGTTAGTAGTCCACCACAGCTAATATGCACCTTTACATCCAAAGTGCTTTCGTCAACTTCCAAGGAGTACACACGGCCGTGCATGGCATAGTCGCAGTCATTTAACCGAGTTTCCCGGTGATAAATACTGTGGTCGTAATTCTTTTTGGCAGTTACGCCAGAGAGCTCTAACGAGTTGGCGAGCACGATGCTAAGACGCTCATTAAGCGGTATGGGAAACTCCTCGGTATTGATATCGGATACTATATTGAGCGTACCGTTTTCATTTGCGCACTGAATATGAGAAACACGGCGATACACAGTCCCTTCAGTGTTAAGTCCTGTCACTGTGAAGGTCTCCTCCAGAATGATAGGGTTGGTACTCATCCCTTTGAGAGTATTATCTATTACCCGTATTGTGTATTTAATAATTACCGTTTGTGAGGTATAACTTTACTTCACATCCTTTAAGAAAAAACAAAGCAGAAAATCCAAAAATCAAGAATTTTGAAAATATCGATAACGCAAGAGCCTAATATAAAGCACTGCAACATTTAAAAAATTCTTCTCAAATATAAGATTTTCCAAGCTGTGGTGGGGCTAAGCACGTGTTGACACGAATAGCAGGCTGTTAATTTACATAAAAATGCAGGATCCTAGAGGCATACACAACAACTTCAAATAACTCATTGAAGAATTTCTGGAGTCATCTTAAAGACTAAGTCACTATAGATAACATTTCCCTCCATGTCCAAGTTAGACTTTATTTCTTCCATAAATTCGTTCATCTCCTCAATGCTCAGTGCGTCTCCCAGAGTCGATAAAAGGAATCGAAGCTCATAATGAGGAATAAAGCCCTTGTACTCAGGGTCGAGGTCTCGAAACGCTTCGGTAACACATTCAGGACGAATGACATTTTCGAAAGAACGCATGAGAGATTTGCAGAAGTCATCGAAATCAAAGCTACCGCGTCCAGCAGGATCGGCGATCATTTTCAACTCATCAATATCAGCCTCAAGAGGAGTGCCCCCGCAAACACGAATTAGAGTAGGTAAATGTCGTGTTTCTACTCGCTCCATACCGTCTCGATCAAAATGATCAAATTTTTTTCGGAAATATTTTCTAGTCGCCTCTGGTAAGTTAGACGCCATCGACTAAATTTTCAGAAGTACTTTTTTATCTAATTTCAAACCTCTTTCTAATTATAGTAAAGAGTGTAGATTATTAAAAGGAACTGATTCGTCAACCGTGTAATGAAATACCAACATAATAAAAGTATTAGATCAAACCTTAGGCTTATTCATAACAGCATGTTTCTCTTTGTATTATTGTTAGTGACTAAACTCAGTGCAAAGAATATCAAGTCTTATAAAGCTTACTTTTAAAATAATTTTAAAAAAGAATGCATACATGCAAGCATTAGTAGAAAAAAGCCATGTACTTTCATCAGGACATCTCTAAAGAGGAAATAGAACCTCAATACAGATTCCTTATTCCAGAAAAGACCATAACCCGTGGGCTTGGAGGACGCCAGCCTTAAAAAGTGGTTCCAACTCCTTCCTTAAAAAGGAAGCAATGTTGCACGGTCTATGAAAGTGCCCTTTATAGATGACTTCTATACATTTTATTACCCTATCGATTAGAGCTAGCGGTAACTCACGCTCACTTAAATAGATGGCCTCTTCGGGATTACCATCACAGACACGCAGCAAAAAATGCTCAACCGCCTCTAATACCAAACGAAATGCAAGCAGTGCACTTATAAACTTCAAGATCAGTGTTTTCCCGATCTTCCAGTGAGTCGCTTTTAGGCCCAAAATCAAAATATTAAATGGAAGAGATTTATTTGTTCCGAATGTTTCAAAAACCCGAACCTCCAAATCATTTTTAAGAAGGTAAAAAGAAATGCTAAATTCCCATTCCCTTGCAGACGAAAAGTTCTTTAACGCATCAACGTCCCTGTTTGAGAATAGAAACAGAAATGAGTCTAGAAATTCGTTTTTTACAACTTCGACAAGTTTTTGTGTCCTCATAAAACCTCTCCCGTTGACACTACTACGGAACTCATTTTCTAAACTAATCAATTTTTCGGGTTTAACAAACCCCTCTGCGTACGGAGCAAGAAAAACTAAGAAAGGAAATGAAACAATCATGCTCTGGGGAATTTCTGATTGGCAGAGCTCTTTTGGAAAACTTACATGCAAATGTCCTTTGGAGTTACAATATTTCGCATCGGCTTCTTGGAGTACAGAGCAAAAGGCTCTTACGGTATCATATATCTCTTTCATAAACCCAGAGCAGGCAATACTTTTTAGTACTTTGAAGTAAAAAGAGTCATTAAATACAAGATCGGTGTCAAAAATGCAAAGATTATCAAATATATCCGCACAATAAGTTTGTAGGCTGCGAATGATTTCAGATATATAAAGGAAAAAATTAGGTGTATCCGTATAATCCTCTGAGACGATTGCCGCAGCCACGCTGGATTCAAGTTCCTGAAAGACAGAAGCCAATGTTTCTTGTGAGGGTTGGGTGAGCTTTATAACCAAACCAAAATATCGCCTCTCTTGCGAAAGCTTGCTGTTTACCAATAAAATGGGCAAATGTAGGCGGATGTAGTCTAATAGCTCGATTTCATTGGTGATATCGGAGGCCACAAGTCTCGCTGAGCATTCGTCAACTATACGTTGGCCTTTTGTAGCCTCCCAAAGAAGTAATTGGCGACGAAATCCGGTATTGGGGTTTACCACAGGTCGGATCATTTGAATAAAGGACAAGGCCGCGTGGCTGTTAATACCCGCGCTTTTCATGAGGTAGGCCGCGACAATCGAGGCCGAGCGACTGACTCCAACCATGCAATGCACCACCACGGCATGGAGCTGTTCATAAGTCCAATCACCTTGATGCCTTTCGAGGGAATTCCGATTGCATAGCACCAAACGGATTAACGCAGATGTTATTGGAAAATGCTTTTCTATTGGATAGTTTGGAATGTCCAAGGCCGGTATATTATAAATAAATACCTTACGTTTCGCTAAATCTTTGTCTGAAAGGCAGGATGTGTACTCATTGAGCCTATGAACAAACTCATGGAAATCATTGATTTTTCGATACAAAAAAATATTACTCTCTTCGTTGAACTCATAAACTTTATAAGGTTCGATGTGATCTGGAGCACACATATTCAAGATTAGCGCGATACCTCTTTCGATAACTGCTTGTCTATTAGTAACTTCTTCTTCACAAGTCAGATACAACCCTGGGATGACTTCACTAATACACTTCCAGGGCAGTGCATTAAACGGTTTAGTACTGTGATTGCCAGGTGTAAGGACTTCCGAATCCTCCCATTTTATTTTTTGAAGTAAATCCATGACTCAAAATAGGTCAATAAATATAGACATATATGCATGAACAACTGAAAATTATCGAATAAATTATGTGCTACCATATGAAGCAAATCGAAAATAAATTAAAGGTAAAATAAATATGCAATAATTTTGAATAAAAGGAGAATGCATTAAAAACACCAAATCATTAACCGTGAAGGTTTTTTAGAAAAAATTTCGGGGGGTGAAATTAGCGGATAATTTTCATCAGAGAAAAAAACGCTACAGGCGGTCAATGTCAAAAGTTTGAGTCTTTGAGCAAATAAAGACTTTAGTTGTTCCCGGTGTTTCTAATCCATCCTAAAACATTCTTTGTGAGCCTTGAAGCGGCATCCTGATTTTCCGCATTTTTTGCAGCCTTAATGCCGAATTTTTCGATTGACTTTTTCCGTTCGTGAAAGCGCATTTTACTCAGTACGTGTCTTGCTTCAAGCTGATCTGTTGCTGCGAAGTCAGTGTTATTATTATTCTTACTTGAGGTGAATGTATTGCGTTTGGGAACCGGTGGATTTTGTGTCAAAATGTGGAGTGGGGTGCTGGTATCATTAAAGTTCTCTAATAAGCACTTTAGCCCACAGATATGTGCCTCCTGAACGAATATGGTGGATTCCAAATCTAAATTACGCCCAATATTATCTGTTCCATATGGATCCTTTATGGCAAACTCAAAAAAAGGCGGCCTACCATCTGTGTTATCAGGCTTATCCCAGCCCATTGATTTTTTAGACAGGTTCATAACGCTGGTACACACAACACTATCCGTATAGTTGAAAATTTTTCCAAAGTATTCAAGAAACGAAGCAAGTAAAAACCCCAGTTGAGCCATATCGCCATCCTTACTCGATGCCAAAGGTTCGTACTTTGGTGAGTCTTTTAGTAAATGAGGTTGACATGCATTTTTCTCTGTCGACACTACTGGAATTATACCAAGCTGAGCCAAAAAGTGCACCAACATCACAGTTAACGCATAGCTTGCAAGAAGCCCATCAATCGAGTTAATAGTTCCACATGCACGACCCCATTTCTTTAAGGTTAACAGGAGATGTCTTGAGTAGGGATACTTTGCAAGAGCTTCACCAAAGAGGTATGAGTCTCTCAATCCTGTAGAGGAAAGGCAAAAATCAAACGGAAAACGATAGATTTCGGGGCCGTAACGAATGTCTACGGGAAGGCTCAAAAGAATATTTTTATTCTGAGATTTCACATGAGGAAGGGCATACATTAACGAGCAGGTGTCGTCAAACCTAGCTGTAGCGAACTTGAACATGCCGTCCCATTCCACCTCATTGGCGCCATAATTTTCTTTAATAAAATTTGTGAATTCTTCTGCTTCCGAATTGCTGAGTTGACGAATAAACTGAAACACGCCATCACGAGAAAGACTATGGAGGGGTGAACCTGGGAAGGACTTACTGACCCGGTCCACTTTTAGAACTGGTACACGTGCTTTAGGAAGAGCCCATGCTTTTAGCCCTAAATGACGCAATTCACTCGCGACACGCTTCACGATTTCAGAAGCTTCATCAGTACCAGGCTCAATATCGGATACGCCAACAAAATCAACGTCCCCAGCAACTTCAAAAATTTTTAGCGTGACAAGACCTCCAAAAATAAATACGTTCATATCATACCCCGCAGACTGAATAACAGATTCGAGTTGCTCACGTGCCAAGCAGCACTCATTAAAAGCTGCCTCTCCGGTATCACAGCTTTGTGCAATATCGACAACATTCTTTCCGATATTCTTCCAATGTGGATCTTCAAAGGATGGTAAATCGGATTTCCATGGAAGGGTAAGAAATCGTGCAAGACATATTCCTCCTAGATGTCGAATTTTTCTCATTTTGTGTTCTAAACGCAATTGAAATAATGGAAGCGAAGAAGTTCATATCTGAAGCGAAAAAAAAATCAAGATGATAGAATATAAAAGCGAAGTTTAAACGATTGCTTTTTACTTATATGAAAAGGAATGTAATTTATTTCAAACTAATAGATTGTTGAAGATAATAAGTAAAATGAATAATAAAGTAAAAAAAAAAGTCTGCAGAATTTATTTCAAGCGACGCCATACCTCTTGCAGTTCTCTAATAGTATCCGAATAGTTGCCCCCAAACATATCAGCGACACCAGATAAAAGACACTTTCTAGATTTTTCGATGTTAAACCGAGGTGATACTTGTATTGCATCATTGGGACCAAAAAGTGCTTCAAGAAATGCATTTTTTTTTGCTTGTAGAAATTCATTGTTGACGCAAGAAAGGCTTGAGTATTTTCCACCAATAGATTCATCTAACGCATTTCGGATGTTATTGGAATTTTCAAGCGATTTTTTGCTGGAGAAACGCAAAATTTTTGTTGCTTGAGTTACACTCTCAGAGGGTCCACTTGAATGCATAGCACTATCCATTGTAAAATGATTCGTCGTTTCTTCAGTGTTCTCGTAATGTGAATTGTTTGGTGTTTGGGTACGGCTACACGAAGAGGGGATATGTTTACTTGGAGAAGAATTTCTCGAGTCTACGCTTTTTACTTCGCTATCGTCTGATTTTTCGGTTTCTTTAACAATTTCAAAATCTTTGAACTCGACATTTCTAACGGGCTCTTCCCTTATTTTTTCGTCATTCTTCTGAGAACCTTTTTGCTTATGATACAAAAATGCGAGCATCTATACTTTGAGTTATTTATAAGCTCAAAACTAAACAAGTGAAAACTAAGAAAAAAACGGGAGAAAATATAAAACCCCGTGCAAAATGCAGACTAAATAACGCATCCATGGTTAACGGCGATAAATAGCCCACTGTTTTTAAGTTTTTGAATACCCAAAAAAATCCCATTACTCCGAAGGATCGTAGCAAACGCACAAAGTGAAGTTATCCCCGGCCTGGGGCCAGCCACTGCCTTCCATTAGCCCCCCAATCGTTATTTCAGGAAAGTGGGGGGGGGGGGGGGGGGGGAAGGGTCTGGAGCCATTCATTTGCCTTTCATAACCCCCCCTCGCCCTAACATCAAACATTGCAATATGGAAAAAAATTATAAAGGTGTGGGCGGCGGGATGGCATTTTAAAGGATAAGGAAAGGTTAAGTGTAATGACGAAACGAACCTGAATCCAGAGCATGAACGTTTGAAGCTCGCGATGGCAAAGCTTGAGACGCCAAAAATGTATTAATAATTTGAATCCCTTTTTTATTTTTGAAAAAGATGATCCAGTTTTCATTTTGAAACAAATAGAGGAGAATGGTGCGACTTTCTGCTCGCCGCAGAAAATTTTAAATGGAACCTGTGGTTGCTCTGAGGTAATGCCTTGTCTCCCTATTTTAGTGAATCAATTCAATTGGGGTTATTTTTCCAGGGCTATATTGAACCTAGAATCTAATCGGAAGAATAATGTATTCCGATATCATTAGCGAACCTTCAGATTCTTTTCAAGTAGGTAAAATTAAATCACAATCTTTTTTTGTAGAATTTCTGATAGATAATTTTTTTGTAAAACCTTCAAATCATTCCCCACCGGTCAGCCTATTTAATCCAACTCTTCATTTGGCTGGATTGAATACGCTTGTTCCGTTATTAGCGCAGCAAGTAGGTAACCTTTGTCATGAATTAAGCTTAGTGCCGGAGCGCTGCGTTCAAATTGGACCTTCTTTTAAAATAATCACCAAGCCTTTAAAAATTGTTGCTAGTTTAGCTTACTTGACGCATCTAGTCGTTTTCGAGAATACAGGTATAGAGATTGGGCCATCTTTATTTGATAAGTGGTTTGGATTTTGTGTGGGTAAGCATGGTGAAGTTCTTTCAAAGAACTGGCTGATAGCTCAAGTGTATGTAAGGAAATTGGTGAAGGCAGAAACTGTACTGTATCGTATCTTAAAGGCACTCAGTAAAAATAGTGTTGACAGATCTCTTATGAGAATTGAAAACGAGCACGCACTATTCTGCTCACCGAACCTTAGGTCTTCTTTAGAGAGAAATTTCCTATTTGCATCCTTTCAAGCGGCATTTTCTTCCCTTTGTTCCTTTGGTTCAGCAATTTCGTTCTCGTTCGAGAAATCTTTGGAACTGTTTGAAAGCTCTTTTTTAGATTCTAAGATCATGCTTCGTGACCTTCAACAGACCGTATTTGGGGTTACCAAGCTTGATGAACTAGTTGGGAGCAATTTTTTCATTGAAAATTTATTTACATGCACATCAGCTGAGCTTAATGGTGTTTGCTTTTTTCTGTCACTTAGACGCAGATGCACCAATCTTTTTAATACGGCCTACTGGTCTTCTGAGGCTGTTATAAATTCTGCTGATGTCATGTCGATGCTTTATCATGATGTTTTAACGTACTTCTGCTGCTACTCCATTAGAAAGAAAAGAAGTTTGGTACTTCTAGATGCAGTCTTTTTTTTTCTTTTTGGAAAGAGTAGCATTAGTTACGACAATACATTAAATAATAACCAGTCGGAGCTTAAAGAAGCATCAAAGCATGCACGACGCTCTTACTTGAGCAAAGTTGTGGTAAAATCATGTACAACAGTGTCCCACAGCCTTCCTATTTGTGGCGTGACTGAGACACACGTAAGGCGGGATGTTGCATCGCCATTGAAATTCTACAAGTGCGATTTTCGTTGCTTTAATGATACACATACGTTAAATAGTGCAGTTGAGCTTCTCTCTAGTATGTACGATGTTTCTGCTATTAATGATAAAACGAATGTTTCGGATAACAATGACATTCTGGACGGGGTACTCAAAAAGAATACTGCTATTGACTTTCCACTTAATGGGGTAGAGTTAGCAATACCTACTACTATAGATGATGATGACATTGATTTTTATCTTAGAAACTACTCGGAATTTGATAAAATGAATCGTGTGCATTATGCCATGAGCGAGTAAGGTTTTTTTCCGGAACATTCCTGTTCCTTACTTTTTTTTTTTCAAACTACTGCTTCTATATATATATATATATATATATATGCGCGCAAATCTTGCCCATAGCCTTTGTTTATATTACCTAAAATAATTCGGTTATTTTTAGTTAGAAAATAACTGTTTTTTTATTTTCAATAATAAAAACAAAAACGCTTTGGATTGTTCTTTCCCTTCACTATTACCTCTTTTTTTTTGAATTTTCTTTTATTTCCACCTGAATCGTAATATTCCAGTATTTTAACTTTCTTAAAGGTAAGTGTTGCAATGCGTGCATGTCGTGTCTTTTTACTGGAATTGACAGCACTTGCAAAAGCTCCAGTTTCACAGGGATCTAGTTCTTCTGAGTTTGCTAATGTGAGAGGGTTTTACTCAGCGCTATCGTATGATCACGACTTTAAACATGTAGAAGTTCCACATATGACTACGCAGCTTCTACCATTTCAGAAAGAGGGTGTCGGGTGGATGGCCCACAGAGAGGTTAATCATGTGGGTGGGATTATGGCTGACCATTTGGGAATGGGCAAGACAATACAAATGATAGGTCTTTGCTTGGTTTCAGAGAATGTTAATCAACTTGTCATGACAAACAGGATGAAGCGACTTATGATTCAATCGGAGGGCTATCGATTACTCACTATAGTTCGACAGCTTCAAAAAATTAGCATAGTCTCAAATTGTACCCGGCTGAATCGTCCCGCAGAGGATCTGAATAATATTTCTTCACAAATTGAGCATGCGATCTCAGGCAAATTCAAATCTTCTACTTTTTTGGGATTAAGGAAAGAGGTGGATAAGTGGCTCGACTTTACTGCAAAATTTCATCCTTCTTATCAAAAAAGAGCTAAGTCCTTCTTAGATGACGAAGAAAAACGTGATTTCGAAAGTATTCAATCGAAGGAGCTTCGTACTCTTGTAGTGGTCCCTGCGGCGCTCATGCTCCAGTGGCAGCAAGAGATTGACTCAAAGGTGGACCCATCCCGTGGAATCAAAGTTTACTTGTATCACGGTGATAATAAATGGGTAAGCAGTACAGAGTTGGAAATTTATGATTTTGTAATTACAACGTACGATACACTAACCAACTCAGCGCAAAATGCTTTTATACCAGGGGATGATCCAAAGACCTTTGCATTCAGTAGAAAAGAGGCTGGGCCTCTCTTTCATATCTATTGGAAGCGTGTCATTTTGGATGAGGCGCATATGATTCGGCATAGTAAAACCTTTCGATGGAGAGCAGTTAGAGAAATTCGTGGAGTTCACCGATGGGTGGTTACCGCAACACCTTTACACAACACCATACAAGATTTACAGAATCTTCTGCATTTTGTAGGACTATCCAAACTCCCTTTGTTGCCTGGAACCAACCCGGAGGATCTTCTTAATGATCCGATTCTCCAGCGCAGTATCGCTCTCTCGCTTCAACCGGCTTTTTTACGGCGCGGCCCCATTATGATCCGGAACGGGGTCAGGGAGGTTCTTGTGCAGCTCCCGCCGAAGCACGAGGTGGTTGTGAAGCAGCCTTTTACGGTGCAGGAATCCAAAATGTACAACAGCATTTTAGCCCGCTCAAGAAGCGCGCTGTCTTCGTCCGAATACAAGGAGGGCTCATTCCATATTTTTGCGATGATGACCAGGCTTAGACAGGCGTGTTGCCACCCCTGGATCAGCCAAGGAAAGGTATTGCAGGTTTTTGTGTGCGGATTGTGCAATACGGAGGCGACCGGCGCAGTCATGACGAAGTGCGGCCACCCTTTTTGTTATGAATGTCTGATGATCCGATTTCGCGAGGTCGTGGGAGGTGACGACGTTGGCAGTCGTCTCCCTTGCCCCACATGCGGGGACGCTGTTTCGTATGATTCCGTTTTTAGAAAGGTCACCCAAAGCTCATCGGAACGAATTGCGCGATACAGAAGGACAGAGTTTGAACTAAGCACGAAGCTGGAAATGATTCTCAAAGCGTTTCGAGACATGCGCTCAAATTTCCCAGATGATAAGATGATTATTTTCTCGCATTTCACGTCTTTTATGGATGTCATAACTGTTGCTTTGGAACGCTTCGAGGTTGATTTTATGAGAATCGATGGCACCATGACCCTTACGAATCGAAATATAACTATTCGAGCATTCCAAACAAACACAAACACAAAGTTAATTCTCGCAAGCAAAACTGCTACGGGGGTAGGTCTTAACCTGACAGCCGCTAATCACGTACTGGTAGTCGATCCATGGTGGAACCCCGCCATTGAAGAGCAAGCGGTGCATCGCTGCTATCGTATTGGTCAAAAAAAGCCAGTCCACGTATCTCGTTTTATTATATCGGATACGATCGAGCAATACTGCTACGAAATTTGTCAGAAGAAGAAGGAATTTGGCGACGCCATATTGCGAGCCGCAACTTCCGGTGATTCAGGTGCTAGGCTCGCATCATCAAAACTTCAAGAGCTTGTTGCGCGTTTGAAATATGTTGGTGGACAAGATTCTACAGCTTCTGACAATATCGCTACCAAAGAAGAAAAGGTACCAGTGGAGGACGAGAAATCCTCTAGCGATGACTATTCTGAAGGCGTGTTAATAACAAAAATTTAATGCAGCTGCCTATACTACGCTTAAAACTCTTATTTTAAACCTTTTATGGAGATGTTACGATATAGCAGCTTTTGTTTTGTCTTTACACGCGCTTCTTATAAACAAATCGAAGAAAGCTATGCGAGAAATCTACTAAGACTCCCTACAACAGGAAAATAATCCTATTTCATTTTTTGTGGTTGTTTCGGTGTGTTTTTACCATTTAGCGAAAAATTTAAAGACTTCTTATTTCACTTACCAGCTTGCACTTTTTGCTTAGAAAGGAAAAGCCCTATTTAGAAGCCATAGGTTAAATTCAAAAATAGGGAAAATATGGTGTGTTCATTATGCCTTGTTTATGTATCCTGAAATCTTGAGCCACTTCTGGATTTTTAAGACCTCAACAGTATTATTTTTGCGCTGCAATTAGGTATCCCATCGTCGAATAAAGTATTATCAATGTGCATTAACCGCAGAAAAGCACGTTAAAGCATAAAAATTCATTTCCTCAAAAAAAAAATCAGAGAAAATACCCCTTGTAAAATATTTTAAATCAATACTAACGAAGGGTTATTACTGAATCTCTATTATATCCTGATTAAGCAGAACGCTAGTCAATTATCTTTGGATGGAACAGAAAGTTACAGACTTGATACTAAAGAAAGCGGCAGCTTGAGCGGTGGCAAATGATACTTAAAAACCCTTGATCAATCCTTTTCTCATATTTCTAGACTCTGTGTCCATACAAAACCGCTTTGTTTTCTCGTTTCATCCTATTATCTCTTTTTATTACGTATTTCCCTATTCTCGTTTCATTATGATCTGTGATGTGAAGAGTAATCTTCACGTTTCATATTACCACTTTTGATCCCTCCATATGCAAAAAAGAATTTACTTGCATTTAATCATTTATTACCTCCTTTGCTCATTTGAATTGTTGACCTCTTGCTGGTTTCCTTCCTCCGAAAGTAAGTTCTGAACAGTTTTGTGGGCCTTGCAGAGCCAATACAAGAGTTAAAAATACAAAAAAAGATTAGAAACTTACTGCGATGGAGACATCCCAGAGAAATAACAATGGTGCCTTTTTTTATTCTACTCGTACAATTGACGCCTTGAAGAGTCACGACTCCCTGCCTGAACTCCTCGAAAGACGCGCGCGGGAGGGATTCGCGACGAGTGCGTACTGGGGCGTAACCGGTGAGGTGCCCCCGCGCGAAGCAGACGATGTCACCAACCGCAATACGTTTCGCTTTACTGGCGAGCTAGAGCGAAAGCTCGTCCCCTTTCCAAAGGAGCAAACCAGCCTTCCCCGAATGCTAGACTACACATTAAAAGGTTTTCACATCACTTCAAAACCGGATGGATCTTTTCTTGAGCCGGATAAGTTGATGAATGAAGCGCAACTGCAGAAACTGAAGGATGGCGATGCAAATGTAGAGGAAGGGCCGGACGGTTTTAGACTGAAGCCTCGATTCTTAAACACCGTTTCAACTGCGCATCAGCCTCCTTCCGGCTTCTCTAGCGACGTCCTGGATGCTCTCTGTGAAGGGCAAAAGAAAGAGGATAACCTTCAGCAAAGACTTTCAGAGCTTAAAAAACAACCCTGTAGTTCAACAGACCCTGATGGCTATCGGCTTACTTCTGATGATTATTGTGATATGTCTAAAATTGACCCTTCTTCTTACCGAGTAATGGAAAGGACTCCAGAAGATCCTGACGCAAATTTGGAAGTTTATCGCAGCCGGTACAACAATGTAGAACGCGAGGGACCGAAGCGACGCGAACACGCCTTTCAGACATTACAGCGAGGGCGGAATGTGAATGGGGATACCCTTCGCAGTACGCTTTCTAAAATATCGGATGAGAGTCTGCCGCGAGGCTATGTTCCTTATTCAGCCAAAGAGTGGATAAGCACTACGCATCGCGAGCATGCCTCCTATGACCCTGTCAAAGCAGCAGAAATGAACGATCCGACTGCCACATTGCCTCTGCGTAACACCCACTATAGCCTTTCAGAGGAGTTTAAGAACTCGTTAATGCAGAGCCAGGAGAGGTTTGCTCGCCGCTATAATGGCGAATTTGCAACGGAGTATGCAGACAACTACCAGGACTGTTTGGATCCGACCCAGGTAAGCAAGGGTCATGGCGTAAAAAAGGTGTTTGATATCCAAAATGGAATTTACACCATTAATCATGTATACCATCATCCTCGAAGTGATGTTGTGACGAATGAAACCTACACGCCTGCAGAAATAGTTCCGGGTCAGTACACGACAATGTCAAAGGAACCGCTTCACGCGCGGAATACCGTAGGCGGAACTACATGGTAGGTTGGTAAAATTTAGCACATTATAGAAATATGCCTTGGTTTCTTAATGTGTGTAGATTCCATGTAAATTGTACTTCTTTTTCTTTCCCTCCTCTAAAGGAGGAGAAACATGCATGTTGATATAACTATGTAGATACCTTTCTCTCTACCCATATCCACACCAATTATGGGATATGAAGCTTAGGCTGTAGTAATCGCTTTATATTTTTTTGTGTGTAAAAAGGATCTGAGTCGTGAGTCTCCCTTGTATTTAACAGTTTACATGCCACAATAATACCTTCTCGGCTCTCTGACGAAGCGTTTTATCATATTATTTTTGGCCTATTCAGTAGCCCGAAAGTATCTACACTCTAGAGTTGCACCCAACAAATTTTTAGCGATCATGCTCTCTCTTACTACTTCGCTTTTCCGTAAGTCGATCCAGTCCTACCCGGTTCCGCCCAAGACGCGGCTGTACGGCCGGCGCTGGAGCACCTCCCGCACGAACCCCTACGGCCGCGTCTACTGGCGTACCTTGATGAATGAAGACCACGCCCGGCCCTCCTTTTGGGTCTCCGACTTCCGCCACCGCCACCTCGCGCGGACGGGGACGGACTACCAGGGCAAGGTCCCCGCCTCGCCCGCCCCGGGCACCTACCAGGGCTTCACCGACGTGCACAAGATCCTCGCGAACCACCCAAAGCCGCAGCGCGCGTCCCGGCACCTCCCCGTGATGGCCATGACCCCCCGCGTCGTCTACGAGCACGCCCAGGAGAAGCGAATCGACTTTGCGAAGCGCATGCGCCGCGATCGCGCGCGCGCGGAGAAGCTCAAGCAGGTCGAGTTCTGGGAGTGGTATATGAAGCTCCAGCGCGTGCGCGGACGATGGTGCCGCGAGCAAGGGGTGTCGAGTCGGGGGGTGTACGGCCCCGCGGTGGATGCGGCTGAGTTGTGGGGGTGAGCGCAGTGGGCTCGGGCGCTTCATCCATTTTCTATCGCGCCTCGAGAGGGCATCCTGCGTCGCGAGGGATCTTGCACCCTTGTTTTTTTTTTTAGACCTGTCGTTTTTGTCGTTGTTAGTGTGCACTATGCGTATAAATATGTCTGGCAGAGTAATGTTCGGCCGAACGGTCTCTTTAACTAAGTGTATGATCGAATCCACCAATCAAACGCCATTTTTTTTAAAATTCACTTCATCTTTACTACAAAAGTTACGAGGTCCATTAAATTAAGTAGAAAAAAATTCAAGGCCACATAAAATAAAGAAAAGACTAGCAACTCTTAGCAGGCGTTAAAAATGGCAAAAAAGGAAAGAAAAGAGAAGCGTTCACGCGATAAAACTAGGAACATGGTTGAGGATCTTGATCTGGAAGTCAGTGATGTTGAGAGCATAGATCAGTACAATGATGAGGACATTGTGCACAATAGGGCGAGGAAAAAAACATCGTCTCGAAATGGTAACGAGGAAGATATCACCCACACTGTGATGCCCTCAGATGCACACCGCTTGGAGGGGTTAGGTGATGATGAGCATGGCGGCTATCTCGAAGAGGAAGAGCTGGCAAGGGCAACAGAGAGAATCATGCGCAAAAAGGCTGCCGAAGAAGACTTTTCAATATCTGGTCTTTCTCTGTCCTCAACGACAAAGGCTGCAAGTCGGAACAAGAAATCTGCAGCAAAAAATGATGTACTCGATGTGGTACCGGCGGTTGAAGCGGTGGAGCGTGATTTTGCTTCGCTTAATACTAGTGAGCGCTTGAAAATTCTAAAAAAAGAGTCCCCAGAGTTGCTCAAGATGCTCGACGATCTGAAAAAATACCTCTCAGAGGTAAAAGAGCTCACCAAACCACTGCATGAGTTGTTATATGAACGAAAGGTTTCTGAAAGCGATAAAGATTTCGTTACCTTTCTCGAGACCAAAGTTCAACTAATGCTGAGTTATTGCATGCACGTCACCTTTTATTTGCTCCTTAAATCGGAAGGCAAGAAGGTAGCTGGCCATCCAGTGATCGACAACTTGGTAGAAATTCGAGTCTACTTGGAGAAGATGTGGCCCATGGAAGAGAAGCTACAGTACTCGCTGAATCGGTTGCTCAGCGGGAAGACCGCGCCCGCAGCTCACGTGGAGGAACTCCGACCGCTACCGGCGAGTGATAGTGGCGTCTACGAACCTGCACGTGGCGCGAGGGATACGGAGGCTCGCGAACATCGACGCTACCTAAGAAACGTTAAGGAGGCCGATGATCTAGAAAAAGAGGAGTTAGCCGCGATGACACGCGTTCGCACCAAGAAGGCGACGTTCTTGAACAATCTGCAGCCTAGTTCCAAGGTGGCCCCTCTTACATACCAGGAGGAGGAAGATCAATATTTTACAAAGCTGCACGGCAGTCTCCACGACGAGGATGACGAGGACACCGGCCTGTCGCTCATGGATGCACTCCGTAAGCACCAACAGTCTGCTAAGGCAACAGGGGTCGCGACCAGAGCCCCGAACGAACAAGAAAACGAGAATTTCATGGACGAGGAGGAAGGGCATTCGGACGAGGAGGACATGCTTGGGCTTGATGGTGAGTCCGATGAAATGCAAGAGGAGCACAATGTATCGCAGGACGGTGCGGAATATGAAGCCCTCTTTGAGGATGAAAGGGAGCGGGAGCGCGCGGCGTCCGCGGTAGCACCTCGCGAGAAGCTCCACGCTGAAGAGTTGGACCGCCGGAAAGCAGGCAAGAGGATCGAGTCCCACCGCGGGCTCACCAAGGCACGCCCGAAGGATCGCAAGACTCCGAGGGTGGCGCAGCGCCGCAAGTATGAGCGTGGGCTGCGTGTCCAGAAGGCTCAGGCCCCGACCTACCAGCCAGAGCCAGAGAAAGGCTTTATTGGGGTGCGCTCGATCAAACCTGGGGTGGTTCGTGGGCGTAAACTGTAGTAGGGGAAGAATTAGGGAGTGGTTTTTTTTTCCCATCCTGCTCAACGCGCTGGTGTTTCTTCTTTCTTTTACTTCCCTTTTGAGGAGGGGTCATACATTTTCTGGGGCTTTGTGTTTTGAATTTAAGCTAACAGTAAATAATTTATATAAGTCCTTTAACATTGCGTTGAGCGCTAATATAAGATGAGGACTATCTAATCGGATAAAATTGGCTTACAGTAAATGAAGGGTTCCTTTTCTTAAATAAGCTATTTAAAAGCTTATAAAGCGACGGGGAGAGGGGTTTGTTGAACAACTATCATATGATATTCAACAAATTCTATGATCATTTTACTCTTATTACTCTTTTTTTTTTAAATCTCCCACACATGTTGCTTCAAAGCTGGCTGATTCCTCTGTTTTTGTGAAGGTCTGCCCCAAAGTGCCTTAGAGCGGACTGAGTAGACTTGCAGAGCACTAATTATTTAAGAGACATCACCAATACATACAATTATATAGATACATTTATTTACTATCAACGGAAGTATGCCTCGTCTGCGTGAATGCGAGAATATGACCGTTCGTGTCGCCGACATTCTTAGTAAGGAGCGCGGTCGCATGTCTCTCTATCGACACCCTGTTCGTGTCCTCTACCTTTTTATGTGCTACATCAGCACCTGGGTGGGGCAAACTTTAACCTACCTCTTGTGGAACCCAATGGTGTACTGCATTTTTATTCCCCTTGTTACATGTTTCTTGGCCTTCTCCATGTATGGGTGCCCCTCCACAACGTCGTATATCTTCACGGTTCTAGATACCGAACACCATGGGAGAATAACGGGTGAGGACCTAGAAAGGTACTATTCAGGTACCTTGGGCTGGAGCTCCGGTGCAGGTCACGAAGCAGCTTCCACTTTTCCGGAAGGCGCAGGGGCTCTTACTGCTTCACAGTTCGAAAGTTGGTGGCACCACACAAAGGATTTATACCGACAGGACGCGTATTTCAGTCACGGAAGGTGGCGTGAGGCGGAGTACTACTTGGCCGATGTTATTTACTGGGTGGTTCTCGGAATTTTATCCTCGGCAGGGTTTGGCACCGGTATACATTCGGGACTTTTATTTCTATTTCCACACATCTATCTCACTTGTAGGGCAACGACTACCTGTGGGAATACCAATTTTTGGAATTATCCGGTAAACCCACTTTATGGACCCCGTGAGCGGGTATTCATGTGCATTTCTCCGGTTATGAAAAGCACAGAGGGATTATCGACATCAATACTGGACTGTGTGCTCAAGGTGCTTCCGGCCTGCATCGCGTGGGGGTTCGGTACGGCTCTCGGCGAGTTGCCTCCCTATGTTCTAAGCTACGCCGCCGCAAAACAAGGAAGTAAACACGAACACGAGCAGGCCTCATCGTACAATGTACTTAACTACATGAAGGAGTGGACCTTCCGTAATATCGAGCGGTATGGTTTCTTTGCAGTGCTTTTACTGGCCGCGTGGCCAAACATGGCGTTCGACCTGTGCGGTATGGCTTGCGGGCAATTCTTAATGCCCTTTTGGACATTCTTCATCGCCACGGTGATTGGGAAAGCTGTGATTAAAGTAACCCTTCAGTCAGTATTTTTTGTAACACTTTTTTCCGGTAATAACGTAGAGAATTTCCTTGTTTGGGCAGGTGACTTAATGTCAGGCATCTTACCTGCAAGGATTCATGTGAAAGGGGTGGTAGATAAGGCCGTTGGCGCTATCGTGAAAGCTCGCGAAGGCATTGCAAACAGGGCCAAGGGTCACCTGACCTTAGAGGATGATACAATTACTAAAGAAGAATCACCCATCGTTTTGTTTTTTAACCTGCTGGTCATTTTGGCTGTGGCGTTATTTGCGAAGTCGATTGTCGAATCGTTCGCGATTTCGGTACAGGAAAAGGAGGATGAAAAGTTGTTGGTGACGATCGGGGGTCAACTAGAAGAAGAAATTTCCACATGGGGAACCTCAAGTTTGAGTGACGACGAACTACTGCGCCTTCTGTACGACATCAAAAAGCGAGCACACTACGGTGTTCCTAAGTCTAACCGAAAGAATTTAAGGACTCGCAAAGTGAAACATCCATGGCTGTTTAGAGCTCTTTTTCCAACTTTCAACGCATCACTATGCATTGAAACTTGCATCTCCGTGTTGATTATTGTTTGGGGCTGTATATCCGGAAATTCACTCGCACCTGCGTTGGGAGCCTCCCTGCTGTTCCACACGCTACTATGGCATAAATTTTATACCAACCACGCCGGCAGATGGGTTGTTTACGTTACCCGCATGTTGATGCTTATCGCAGCACTATACACATATGCTTTTGTGTGAGCATTTTCTGCTTTATATTTTATAAAATCATTGTAATTGTATAGTTCCATATCTAATGTCGCTTTAATTGTAAAAGCGTAATGCGCATTCTTTTTTTGTGTATAACCAAAAAATGTGTACACTGAACGTGTTTAACTACTTGTCTGATTCAGAAAAGTAGGTTGCTGTTTATTGTATTGATTTCGTCGATATTGAATGTAGACTACTTTCAATGTGTTTTTGTCTAGTTAAGAGGCTGCATCACGACAAAGTTGCTATTTTTTATCTTGAATCCATTTGAGCAATAGCAGAAAGAACGAAATAGTCTCAAAAAAAAGTCAAAGAATGGATTGCCAATCCCTACTTGACAGCCTAGCAAAGGAGCGGGATCTTTCGCTTACTCCTCTCGCTCGCATGGGTAAGTATCCATCTTCGCGTAAAATAGTCTGCTGCGGTGGACTTGTAGTACGCGTCGAATCCGAAAGCTCGGCAGACTCCACGGTCTGCCTCCAAGATGGAAGTGGGCTCTGCTTCTGCGCAATTCACGGCGATATAACAAACCACTACCCTGACGTGCTCTCGTTAGGGGCCGTGCTACTCTTTCACGATATCACGCTATTGGTGACGGGCGAGAAAATGCCACCATTGCTGATCGCGTGTTTAGAAAACCTCGTAGGTCTGATGCTTCCAGACGCCCCTGAGCAGTTCCCAGAACCGCCCAAAGCTATGGAGCATCCCACAGATCTAGATGACGTAAACGCTACTCCTCGAGATCAAATGTGTGAGGCCGAAGATGCTGTCTTGCAGGATTCCGAGATGCGCAAGGCGCGTGCAAACGCTCTCTCACCTGCTATCAGCTCTCCTTTAGAGAGGAACAAAACAGCTCAGCATCAGGAACCTGTACGTCCAAATCCTAATGATCGATCTAGGCAGATGAGTTTATTCGATGGGCATCAACCTGCTGTGGATATTGATGATGATGAGAACTGCTTGGAGCTTGTTGATGACTTGTAGGCTGAAAAGGCAGATAAAAAGCTTCTTTTCGTCAAGAATTATACACTGCTATGACGATAGGTGATTCGAATAAAATTGTTTCGCATATATCGTCAATTTTTTTTTTGTGAGGTAGACACAGTCATTACACAGTATGCCAGAACCTTTTTTACATCCGAGTGGTGGGGTCATGATAATGGACTTAGTTTTCTGCTATATGTGCGCCTCCAGCTTCTTGTATTCAAATTTTAGTCTTATTATAATTTTAACGGTTCTTTTTTTTTTAAATAAAAATGAGAACCTCAATTTACTCTTTTTCCAGGCTGTTAGTGATTAAATTTTATAAAGGATTTTTTTATGTGTCTTAACAAAAATAGAAAAGTAAAAATATTTCCATCTACAACAAAGTAAAATACGACTAGAGAATTTCTGTTCTCATATTATAGACTCGATCATTTTCACAGATTTTATTACACGTGGAAATTTTGTTGGAGAGGAGATTATACATATTTATAGCCTGTTGTTTATCGGTATAGTTCATGCGGTCCTCATCGCCGAATCCCCCCGCGACGAAGCGAAATCGTCCCGAGCGAGGTCGCGCCGATATCTCGCCCTCCGCGATGGCATCCGTGGAGGCCGCGCACGTCAACGACGACCCCGTCGACCACACCGCGGCCGCCGATCGCCTGATCGTCATGAACGTTGGCGGGACGGTCGTGACGACGTTGGAGTCGACCCTCCGCGTCTGCTCCTCCCACTTTACGAAATGGCTGGATAATGACTTCCGCGGCTTCCCGCGCGATAAACAGGGCCGTCCGTTTCTCGACCGCGACGTGAACAACCTTCGACACATCTTCAACTACATGCGAGGCTACGGGCTACCCTCCAAGGCCGATGATGTCGTGCTGTTAGCCGAGGACGCCGTCTTCTTTGATATCCCGGCGTTAAAAGAGGAGATTGGGCTGAAGAGCGCGCCCGTTTGGCGTTTTACCCCCGGGCCCGGCGTGAACGACGACGGGACGCAGTTCTCGACGGCGGATATCTTAGGGCTTTGCGGGATGCTCCCCTTAACCCCTCGCCATACCCATATCGTGGGGTTTCGTATCGAGAAGTGCGAACTCATCTCGATCGGGCTCATCGCGCTCGAGGATGTCCGGATGGATCAGCAGCTCTTCCGCCAGCGGCACTCCGTTTCGTACTCGAGCACGGGCGAGGTGGTGCGCTTCTGGGCCGAGGAGCCGCTCTACGACTCCGGGACCCCCTTCAAGGCGTCAGACTTCCTGACCGTCCAGGTCCAGCTTCTCCACCCGCCATGTCCGAATCGCGCGCTGCCATTGCCCCTCCGAACGGCCCCGACCCACGCGTCCTTTCTCGACATCCCGAACAGCTCGCTGAGCGCGACCACCGTCCTCGAGCGGGGCTCGCGCGCCGACGACGACGAGGCCGTTTTTCTCCCCGAGCATCGCCTCCATCTCGCGCGAACCGACGCGCCCTCGACCGAGGACGTGGAGGCTTACCTCGCGCAGGGCGCCCCGGCAGACCCGCCCGAACCCCCCGCCAACGAACTCATCGGCGCCGTCATCACGTTTAAAATACGGAGCAAAGACACCTTCGAGGTCCGCTGGCCGGCCCCCGTCCCCCCCCTCCAATTCGCCGTCAGCATGCAGGGGAACTCGTCCGTCTCGATTGTGAGCTCGAGGACCTTCTCGAATAACGCGAAGGAGCTGGCGGAGTGCGAGGGCGTGCAGCCCGCCTCTTCACACGTCGAGCTTGATGCGCATACCCTTCTCGCCGGGGGAACTGCTTAGCTGCTTTGCATGGAAAGCTAAAGGAGAGCGGTGCATGGGTGCGGAGGTTAGCCACCAACGTTTTCAACAAAACAGAGGAATCGCTGCAATCGTAATCAATTGGCGCTCAAGAAGTTATGAAACCGAGTTTTACGATCTTCACATATTTCCCCTCCCCTCTTTTTCTTCCTCTTTCTCATTCTCGATGCGAATCTCATTTTGAACTGGAAAGTCAGACCATTTATTTGCTTCCTGTTATGCACTACATCCCATGTACTGTTCTCTCTTTAGTCGCTATATTAAGCTGTGAAGGGTTTTGTGCATGTGTGTGTGGGGGGGGGTTGGTGGGTATTTATCTTGTCCGTGCTTGTGATTTCCTTTAATTTCTTTAGGATCCTTTTTAGGTGTTGTCTTAGAAGTCAAGGTCTTTATTTTTGTCTATAACGTGTGTAAAAAAAAGTTATTTTATAATTTTGAAATCAATTGAATCGTTATTTTATTCCATACAAGTATAAATCGAAATATTTTTTTTTGGATTTATACATTGTAATGTCAGTGAACGTGGATTCGATCATCGAGAAACTCCTGGAGGTGCGGGGCACCAAACCTGGAAAGCAAGTTCAGCTAGACGAGAACGATGTTAAGAATCTTGCCCTTAAAAGTCGTGAGATCCTCTTAGCACAGCCCCCCCTTCTTGAACTAGAGGCTCCTATAAAAATATGTGGAGATATTCATGGGCAGTATTACGACCTCATCCGTCTTTTTGAGAGCGGCGGCTTTCCACCCACGGCGAATTATCTCTTCCTTGGCGACTACGTCGATCGAGGCAAGCAAGGCTTGGAGACCATTTGCCTAGTTCTGGCGTTTAAGGTTAAGTTTCCAGAGAACTTCTTCATCCTGCGTGGGAATCACGAATGCGCGAGTATCAATCGGATTTACGGTTTCTTTGACGAGTGTAAGCGTCGTTATAACATCCGACTTTGGAAGGCCTTCACGGATACCTTCAACTGCCTGCCCGTGGCGTGCATTATTGACGACAAAATCTTCTGCTGTCATGGTGGGCTCAGCCCAGAGCTGCAGACAATGGAGCAAATTAAAAAGATCTCGAGACCGTGCGATGTAGCCGATACCGGGCTCATCTGCGATTTACTCTGGTCCGATCCAGAGGAAGGCTTGAGCGGGTGGGGTGAAAATGATAGAGGCGTCTCGTTTACCTTTGGCCAAGATATAGTAGAAAAATTTTTAAGGCGGCATGACTTCGACCTGATCTGCCGTGCGCATCAGGTCGTGGAGGATGGGTATCAGTTTTTCGCGAAGCGCCAGCTTATTACCATTTTCTCCGCCCCCAATTACTGCAACGAGTTTGATAACAGCGGTGCAGTGATGTCCGTGGATAGTGAACTCATGTGCTCTTTCCAGATACTAAAGCCCGCTGTTAAAAAGCCTAAGTTTTATCAACATTAATTCGCTAATTTAATGCAGGTAGTTGTAGCTATAAATACTGATCTTGGTGTTTTCTTTTTCTGGGCAATTATGCAATTTATCATCTGGATTAGCCTCAAGGTGGCTAAGGTGCTGTTTAGAGTATGTGGTAGAAGCCAAGTTGGGTGATGTTTCTTTTTTCTTTCAAATACGTCGGCCACCTGATTTGTAGCGAATATTTCCTTCCATCGAAGAGGAATGAAGTGGGAAGGGGGAGGGGGAAGGGGGGAGGTGTTGTATGATTAGATCAGTGTTTACACGGGGTGGTGGAGACTTTGTTGATGGACCTATTCGTTCCATTTACTTTCTCCAATCGCTTTCTTGTTTCTATGTAGTCTTATTGAAGCGCCTTTCCCTTTCCCAGATCATTGTACCCTAGTGAACCCTATTTTTGGCGCATTGTGGATCATTTAGTCTTTTATGATCTAAGAATTTGATTAAGATAACTTTGCGAACGCGCACATGTGCATAGCGAAGACTAGTATTCTGGTAGATTCAATTAGCTCTGTTTCTTTCTGATGAGAAAGCATAAAGTACTAAAGAGAGCGAATGAATTCCGATACGTGCTCAGTATATGGTTATACATACATACATACATACATATCTATATCTATATCCATATATGTATGTATGTGTATATCCAACTAGCAGTATTAATTCGGATATATATGTTTATTGTGTCTTCAATTTACTTTTTTTTTGATGTTTGGCTATTTTTTCTCTCATTAATATATACACTGAATATACGTTTAAATGGCATTATGGAAATGGGGTTTCTATTTGCCTTACTATACTCTCTCTTTTCCTTTTTGTTGTTGTTTATGTCTGTGTATTTTGTATGCATGTGTTTGGGTACATCGTTGTCAAAGTAACTTTTTTGCACTTTCCATACAACGAGGGAAAGTAGAAGTCTCTTGTGAAGCTCAGATAATGACGAATCAGTTTTACTATGAATTAGAAAAGCAACAACTGGTGGAGCCGCTCAATGATATCGAGGCGTTCCTCAACTGTGCGCGATACAATGACGACGGCGATGTCGAGCTCCTTCAAGATTACTTAGACAGAAATATCGAGGATATTGATGCCCGCGATGATCAGGGCCGCACGGCAGTACATATGGCTGCTGCGAACGGCCATATGCAAATCCTAGAAGTGCTTTTCAGGTTTAATCCACGTCCAGATTTAGCTAATATTGAAGGAAATACTGCGCTTCATTTTGCTGCGCTTAACAACCGTGTCTCTGCGGTCAAGCTACTCCTGAGCAAGGGTTGGAGCCCTAACGTGGTGAATATTTTTAACCGCACACCTCTCCATTTGATTCAAGGAAAGGGTTTTGAGGAGGTCGAGACCGTTCTTTTAAGCCATGATTCTAGTTTGGAGGTTCCTGGAAACGCGATGAGACGCACGGAAGCCGAAGATGAGGTTGCTTCTCAGTGTGAAGAAAACGATGAAAATAATCATAATGAGGAAGAAGAAAGCTATATGGCTAATAAATCGCACCTAAGAGAGGTGTTGCCTGGAGTGGACTCGGCCGCAGGTATTACACGTTCGGCCGAAGCAACTCCAGTGCAAAGATTACCTATGCAGCCTCCCAACAGCGAGTCCTTGCTGGGCTTTTCACGCGTGGATGAGATTGAATAATGGGGAAGGATATTGGAAGGGTGGATATTTTAAGAGGTTTAGCATTCCATTCCATATATTTCTTTTTGATTACATATTTAATACTGCCAGGTGCATACGAGTAAATAAAAAATTACATATTGGGGTTTGTCAGTGCTGTTGAATGGCTACTCCGGCTGGTCTTACATTCTGTGAGTTATTGATGCAATTGATTTCCATCTTTCCCTGCGTCCAATTTCTTTGCCCCCCTTTCAGAGGCTTTATACTTTCTCTATTTTCTGAACATAGGGAGGCGGCCACACTGAATAGCGGAGCTATATATCCCCTATATATATAAATATATATATATATTTATATTTAGGGAGGAGTTCTTTCGTAAATCTGTTTTCCGGGGCTGGCAGCTTTGGGCATTCTGATACAAGGACGTAGAATTCAATGGAGCCGAGACGTTGGCGCCCGGTATTCTACAACCCCTTTACGGAAAGCCTTCAACGTACCAAATATAAGCCCCTGTATCGTGGCTTTTTCCGATCCCTCCCGCTTCATGTCTGGGGGTTGTCTGATATTTGCAAGATTCTCGGATACGCAGCCCAAAAGCCATCGCTTTTTGGGTTTCCTGACGAACCCACCTGCATTGTCAATACTGCATACTTTATCCCCTCTCATCGTAGTCTGAACCGTGGCGTCTTTGCCTTTGGGTCGGAGCGGGGCTGTAAGAGCATTATCGTCCCCGCGTCCTGCAGCGGCAGTCCATTCGATGCGCTGGATGCGAAGTTGATTGAGCCGCTCTTTCGTTGGAACCCCGGGGTGAAGTACCTCTATTTATCGCAACATTGTCAGCCCATGGCCGCGTATTTGGTGCCGCATCTCACAAAATGCCACCAACTTAAGGAGATCACTCTTGAAGGTTGGAATGATGCCGTGGCGATTCATCGTGTGGTTATGGCATGTAAACAAGTCGACGTACTCGAGACTTTTAGCCTGGACGACCCGCCGCGGGATTGGCAGAACGAGCTTTCTGTGCAGGCCCTCACGACGTTGATCGAGATGCACCCGAAGTTGCGTGCGGTAAAGTCGTACCGACTCTTTCTGAGCGATTGGCACCAGGCCACGCAGTTTTCGCGCTGTAAACACAACGTTGCGCTCGTGGTCTACACCTGCGATTACGTGCTGTTTCACTATTTTGTCTTCCTTGCCTTCCTCTGCCTGCCGGTGTACATCAGCTATCGCATTGTCCGTCGTTGTTGTAGTGGTTGGCTAAGCGAGAGTTATACCCAGTTCTGGTCTCTTGTGGCTTGTCTGTGCACATTGATTGGCTTGGTTACGATCGACACGCTCATGCGGAGGTCCTGGGGGTGGGGCTGGGTACACCTACAGAAGTATGTTCTCCTAGCCCGGCGGCGTTTGGATCTCCTCAGGAGCTCTCGCCAAACAGCCCTTGTAAAGGTATGAGGGCTTGCCATGGGTGCCGAAGGAAGGGTTTCCTTGTGCTGTGCGAAGCTTTTGCTTTCGTTGCCCTGTTATTTTTTTTCAGCTTCTTACCGTGTATCTCACGCATCCGTTGTATGATTTACCCTTTTTCCCATTTCCACCCCCACTGCGAGTAATAAAGACCTAACGAATGCGTACCTAATGCTCTTTCACTATTGCGCATCGAAGCAGAAGGGGCTGGTTTTGCCCCAAGACGCGTCCGCATCCTTCTCCCAGCGTTTTCTTCTTTTGAGTTTTGATCTTACGCTTCCGCGCGTTGGTTTTATTAAGGAAGGGTATATCTGTCTACTTACGTACATCTAAAAGGGTTGGATGACGACGGCGGCGAGTATGGAGTCCAATTTTATGCTCGAGACCGGCCACACCGCGCCCGTCGTCGACGTCGCCGTCGACGCCGACGGCAAGCGCCTGGCGACGGCGGGCGAGGACGGGACGATTCGTCTGTACGCGTTCGCGGCGGGGGGCCCCGGGTGCTGGGCCTTCGCCGGCGCGCTCGCGGCGGGGGGCGGGGGGGCGACCTGCCTCGCGTGGGCCCCCCCGG
>MJCC01000003.1:1404481-1436577 GCA_001766655.1 Phytomonas francai
TACCTCGCGGCGGGCTCGGAGGAGGGGTGGGTCGCGGTGTGGGCGCAGGACGCCCCGGGCGCGCCCTGGCGCGCGGCGCTGCTCCCCCGCCAGCCCGCCGCCGTCACCCGCCTCTCCTGGTCGCAGGTCGGGACCTTCCTGCTCGTCTCCTGCGCGGACGGCACCGCCGCCCTCTGGCGCGAGACCCCCGCGGGCGCGTGGGAGAAGACCAGCGAGATCGCGTGCCCCGGCCCATGAGCCGCGGGGCCTGCGGGGGGGGGGAGGGAGGAGGGGGATCCCATTAGCTATCGTGTGACGCTGTTGGTGTCTTGCCTAGGAGAGAACTTTGAAGGGGGGGGGGGGTCTCAGCGAGGGTTTCAGGGTTTGGCTATGACATGGGATCACTCTTATTCGAATCGCATTCCCCTCTCCTACACTTTCTTCAATCATCTGCATTTAAGGTTTACTTGGATAATCATAGGGTTTTATATGGGTAGTCGGAAATTTTATTAAATTGCTAGACCGTATTTAACATCAACTTGTACAAAAGATCTAGTGCCGTTGAAGGCCTATTTTTTCCCCTCCAGACATGGGTCTTTTCCTGGGAACCTTGCTGTATGTGGTTTTTGCGCTTATCGGCGTGTTTACAGCTCCCATATGGTCACGCACCCAAGCCGAGTTAATACGTGTTCTTTGGGTTTTGACAACCTTTTGTTGTTGGCTGTCCTGGGCCCTCATTTACATGGCTCAGATGAACCCCATACAGCTTCCGGCTCGTGCTATCAAGGCTGGGCAAAGTATCTAAATCTTTTAGGATGGAAACTATGTTGAGATGATTAGATGGATATGCGCATATCCATCTATCTATATCTATGGATGCACACAAGTGAATTGGCAAACATATCGGGAGGGACCATTTTCAGAGTGAGAATTCTGAGATTTTTATATTCGCGTGGGATAAAAACCTTTGCATTCTAACGATCAAATATGTGCTTTATTAACAAGGGCGACATGTTCTTGGACATTTTATTTCATAAGTCCCCTCCTCCCATCCCTTATCAATCTTTCATTTTCTTATTTATACAACAAAACGTTCGTTTTCCCATCTTTAAATTCATTAATTTATCAATATAGTTCTTGTAGTGATCCATAGTTTTATTATTACTATTATTCATTTGGCTATTTAGTCAAGGTTTTTGCCATCTCTTCCTTTCCTTTTGCCTGTTTCCAACACCCAACTTCACGTTTTTGTGTCTTACGGCTACACCCTTCCTTTGGTGCCCCTTCTCGCTGCGTAGCGCCCAAGATGTCCTTTCTGAGAGTTTTCGCTGATATGCTGCACCTCGCAGCGATTGTGATACTCCTCCTGAAGATGCTGCGTCAGCGTTCGTCCGCGGGCATCTCGCTCAAGTCCATGACACTGTTCGCGTTGGTTTTTATCACACGTTATTTGGATCTTTTTTTAAGAATGTACTCGCTATACAACACCGTAATGAAGGTTTTTTTTATCGCCACTTCATGCCATATTTGTTTTCTCATGAAGTTCAGGAGCCCTTGGAAGGCAACTTACGACCGAGAGAATGACACATTCCGTATTCGCTACCTAATTGTTCCTTGCATGATCCTAGCACTGCTCATCCACCCTGGCCCAGTAAAGGGGCACTGGCTTCTAGAGGTGCTGTGGGCGTTTTCGCAGTATTTGGAAGCAGTGGCTATTTTGCCTCAAATTTTCCTGCTGGAATACACGGAACGATATGACGCCTTGACTTCACACTACTTATTTTGCTTGGGTGCGTACCGTATGTTTTATTTAATACATTGGATTGTTCGGTACATTGTGTACCGCCGAATTAATATGATTTCGGTCGTCTCTGGGCTCGTTCAGTCACTAATGTACTTAGACTTTTTTTACCACTACATCACCCAGGTTGTCCGACGTGCGAAGCAAAACTATGATTTAGCTCACTGAGCAGTGTATTATAGAAATGAAATGGATGCAGATGGGGGGTTATATTGTTGATTTCAACAGCATTATCTATAAATCTATGTCATATCTAACATGGTGAATCATCAACTGACAGGTAAGGGAAAGTGAGGGAGAGAGGAGGTGTGGCTGAGCATAAAGGAGGAATAGATGCCTTTTGAGCAAAAATACTACTTTGGGTTTTGTAGAGTGTCATGATGTTATTGAAGGAGAGGGAAAGGAAAAGGAGCACCCCTTCCCGCGGGGGTTTTGATTGATGTAGCCTGAAGCGTCACGTCGCGTCGCGCAGGCAGCACTGAAGGACCATTGCGAGGGAAACTACCATCACCGGAAATGAAGCTCTTCCCCCGCCGTAGCCAGAGCGCCTGGCATTCTAACCTGGAAAATGAAACCGACTACCTAGTTAAAGCTAAAAGGGTTGATCGCTGGGTTGAGGAGGAGAGACACACTCAGGAGGTTTCTTTGTTAAGGAGCAAATAAAATACTCGAGGTAGGATATTGATTTCTCAAATTAAGGTGTATATAACCTGAGCGCAATAATAGGGAGTCACCATTTATGTATGAAACTAGATTCTTCAATTTTTTTTTTTGCGAAATACTTTTTCTTTTATCACTGACTGGTGGTATATCTATATCTATATCTATATATAGATAGATATAGATATATATGGTGATCTTGTCTGAGCTCTTACTATTATATTATAATTGCTTCAACTCTTCTTTAGTATTTTCATAGAAACATGGCTGCTTTTTTTTTTAGGAGAAAATATAGATCTCTCTAAAATAGTGTCTTTTGGCTTTCGATAGGGTTAATTTTTTAAAAAAGGAAAAGGTGCCTTCACAGAGCCTTTTTCATTGTAAGAGGCCTCAATCTACTAGATTAATCTAAACACGGTCAATTAAATGAACGAGTATAAACTAATTGAAGAGATAGGAAGGGATGCATTGGGTTGTGTATACAAGGCTCGAAAATATCAGACGCTTGATTTCTATGCGATTCACTCAATCGATAAATCCATGAGGCAGCGTGTCCTAAACAATGTTAGAGTACTCAAAGTTCTACACCATCCGAACGTTATTCGTTTACATGGATGGCATGAGACGGCAAACCATTTTTGGGTGATCAAAGATCTTTGCATTAGTGGTAATTTACAGAGTATTCTGCAGCCTAACTGTCCGATGAAGCGTGAGAGCGTGCGGCTCTTGGGAAGCGACGTTTGCGCTGGGCTTTTTTATACGCACACGAAGGGGCTTCTCCACCGCAATTTGAAGCCCTCGAGTCTGTTTATGAATGCCACTGCCTCGCTTGTGCTCAGTGACTTCGACTTAGCTTGCCCAGTGCAGGAAGCGGGGAATTGCCCGTTGATTGGAACCCCACCGTACATCGCGCCGGAACTTTTGATGTTTTCCGCAGAAAACGCGCCGTCGATCGCGTCGGATCTGTGGTCATTGGGATGTGTTTTATACGAGATGGCGTCTGGAGAACCACCTTTCAAAGGAAAGGATTTGAAGGAGCTTCTGACAAACGTTTTTACAAAGCCAGTAAACCCAATCGAAGGCTTAGATGAGGATTTCAATGGGCTTATTATTCATCTGCTAGAGAAAAATCCGATACGCCGTGCGACTTGGAAGAATGTGCTGTCGTGTAAGTTTTGGGGATGCGCTCTTGAGGGTTTAAGCTTCGATATGCTGCTAGAGTGTTCGTGGATGAAGAGCTCCATTGAAGATCTAGAAGCCAAGGAAGAAATGCCATGGTCGGAGGCTATTGTACGCGCAGCGGTGAGGCGTGTGGTGAAGGCAACATCTGGCAATTGTTGCTCCACCTCTTCATCTACTCGTGGCGGCGTTGATTCGCCGCGAGATTGGGTTTGCACTGCGAAAGAGCTAAACTTCTCGCCGGATATGTCTAAAGGGGCAGAGGTTTTAGTTTCCCATAGGGTTTGCTCTGCGGGGGAGAGCCAAAAGGAAAAGGCCCACAGTACGGTGTTTGGGACACGACAAAGTGCTGCGTCCTGTGACTTGGTCAATTCAAACTACCATCCTCCCAACATAATTCAATCTATAAGCGATGCACGTCTAACCATTTACCGTGCGGATTATTCCGCATCGTGTAGCCAACGACGCACAGATGGCGCATACGGGACTTTTAAATCGAGCGACTTTTTAATTCACACTCCATTAGACGAGCAATCTTCCGGTGTTATCCGCTGTATTCCCATATTAGATCTTATATGGTGCGCGTCGGACGCCAACGTCCGGCCGCTCTGGAGGAATAGAAATATCGGGCACACGAGGGAGATAACTTTCAAAACGTCTAGGATACCTTTTCAAGTGTATGAATTGGATACCTTAGCTAAGTTAAGTGAGCACGACTTCGAATCCTTTATGAAATGCATTTACACCTCTCTTTCTTGCCAACATGGCACAGATGAGCAGAAGGACGACATTCTAAAGTATTTGGAAAGAATTATAAATGGACCTGTACTATCCAATCGTTTTGCAAACAGCTCCATTATGGTACTGTGTGTGAAGATGGCAGGATCACAGCATCTCTCTCTTTCTTGTAGGGTACAGGCCGCATCGCTGTCTGGGCAGCTCGTTCGCCATGCAAGCTATATTTCAAGCGATCTCATCAAGACAAGTATTCTCCCGCAATTACTGCTCTGCTTTCCGACTGAGCCCAATCTTATCGTCAAATGCAAACTGGTTATGTGTATTGGTGAATTAATTTACTACGTCGCCGCCCAAAAGGGACATGTGTGTGCAGAGTGGGAGGAAGTCGAAGAGGATGTGCGTGCGGTATTTACATTGGCCTTGGAAACAGAGGATCCCTTGATTCTACATTCCGCCGTCAAAGCTATCGAGAACCTTTCCGCGAACTCTGAAAAGTGCACTCTATTTTGCTCGAAAAGTATCATCGAGCGCTTGCTTGCTGTATATGCCTTAGACTCTAGTCATAGCCGACGTATGCGCACGAGTGCTCTCTCCGCTGCTTCGCGATTGGCTACACTAAAAGACGAACTCATTCCTGCACTCCTCGCTGATCAAAATCTGCGAATAGATACTACATACGCGGAGTTGGTAGAGCATTCACCAACACCTCGCTGTGTGCAGGTACTTCTTTCCTTCATTAACCATATTTTTCTGAAGGCAATGGTTTCCTTAGGGAATCCGTTTGCGTTGGTGTGGACTACTTTGGCTAGATCGTCGGGCGCTGCCGTTCCGCTTACCTTTTCACTTTCCCGGGAGAACGCAGAGGATATTATTAACATCGTGATGAAGGTAAAAGACAACACAATCTGTCGTTTGTGCAATGACCCGAGGCGTGTTTCAGCTACCATTGCCGCCAAGGTAGTTCTGTTTATGCTACTGCTAGGCTGCTTTAGCGGGCGTGTTTTCTCCGAAACTTGCACTCTCCACCAGCTTGAGTTCATTGCCAATTTTATCGGAGAGAAGGATTGTTATTTTCAACGGTGCGTATCTGCCTTTTTAACCTTTCTTAGCATTTACGTATCCACAAAGCTGAGCTCAATAGCGCGGTGTGTATCGCCCACCACGACACCTCTCTACATTACCTCAATGCAGAATATATTTAGTTCGATAATATTGTTAAAATCGATTCCCTTACGACTCGATGCCTTTGAAAGCCTGAGGAAGTGCTTGAAGGAGGCTGTGGGCAACCCCTTGTATAGTCCCTATGAAGAGAATTTCGATGCACTAGCATTAGATTTAGTTCGGCAAGCCGAGACGATTGTTGAGCACCGCGAGGCTATTTTTTCCACTTTAGTTCCGCATTATATCGAGGCATTTAAAAAAGGCGCGAGAGAACGACGCCTTGTAGCCCTTTATTTTCTGGCATCCTCAATTTCTAATTTTGAGGCGCCACATGGGATGGATACTATCGTAGAAAAATGGGTACGTCGTATTCTATTAAACCTAATGGATGTACTAGCGGAGCTTCTTTTGGAAGTGGATCCGATCCCGAGGTGTGCGCTGCGTTTGCTCTATACCTGTGTGGAATGCCATGCCTTCTATTCTCCCTCGTTTGCCTGGAATCGCTTTTGCAGTTGTTTGTGGAATTATCTCTCTTGCGTTGATGACGTAGACCTTTTCTACCCACTTTACCTTCTTCATGCAGTGTACGCCCATAACATTCGAGAAGCGGGAGAGCAAGCGGAGATTCGCCTTGCGTTGAAGCAGAATGATCTGGACGTTCTCAATCGGATTAGCGTCTTCTCAATGGAAAATGGGTTTCTTCACATTTCACATATCTGCTGTAAGCTGATAGACGCAATCCTGTGCCTTGTCAAGAGAGATGCGGTGTTTTATACAGACCTTGAATGCTCTGTTTTCACAAACAGCGATGCCGTTGAGAGCGTATTTTTACCACTTTGTCTGGAATATTCGATATCAATGCACGCTGCTGCGATAATCTGCAATTTAACTCACCTTTGCCCATCGGCGCGTAGGGTATTGCGTTCAGTTAGCGGACAAAATGTATTGCGAAAAGTCCTCAGTATGCAACCCATCAACACCGAGGCGGTTGAGTTCCTGTTAAGGGCCTTTCTTTACGCCAGCGAGAAGGAGGAGGGAGGATCAGGGATACGCCATTTCGCAAACGATGAGATCCTCCTGAGGGTATTAAAGAAGGCTACCGGAGGGGATACCCCAACGGCTCTTTCTTTGTATGCTGCCCAGTTATACCGGGTGATCACTGATCAGCAAGTGCTTTGTTTGTCCTGATGTCATCGGTTGAGATGTTATTCAAGCTACCCTTCTCGTATTTTCCATACGTTTCGTTTATTTTCGTACAATTTTATTGTTTGCATAAAAATATTGCGCCGAAAATGATTCAGTAAATTATATTTCCTAGACAGTTCATTTGAGAGGCTTCTAAAGCGTTGCGGCACTGCTACTATGCAGCTTTTTCCCTTTTCGGCTACGTTTTGCTTATTTATCGATTGATGGATTGCCTATTACTTGTGTATGGATTCTTTCTACCCGTTGCCCCCCTTTTCCCCTTTACACGACAAAAAAAACGGACCCGTGAAACAGTCAAGCAAGTGCCTTTTATCTCGGAGGGGGACGTTTTTCCACCCACCCCCCTTTCTTTTCTTTCCCTTCTAGCCCACTCCTTTTTGGACGTCGACCCGCCTTTGTTGTCGACCCCGTCCGCACCCCGCCGGCGATGATTCACAGCTACCTCCGGCCGGACGTCGTCGAGGCCGACGCGCCCGCGGACGAGTGGGGCGGCGCCGCGCCCGGCGGGCGGCTTCCGGCGCCCCTCAGCAGCTTTTTCAAGGAGTCGGCCGCGCGCTTCCCGGAGGCCCACGCGGCGGCGCTCGAGCCGAAGGTGCAGATCCCGTACACGCACGTCCGCGGCCGCGTCCCGCGGCCCATCGAGGTCGAGCGCCGCCGCCGCCTCTACGACGCCTTCGACGTGGGCCACCTGCTGGCGGTGGCGGGGCTCGAGCTCGACGCGCTCGCGCGGCCGACGCGGGCGGCGATCCCGCTGGAGTACTTCGACGACGCCTCGCACGACTGCCGGGGGCCGGCGGAGTGGATGCGGATCGCCGAGGCGAGCCCGGACCCGGCCGGGCGCTTTCTCCCCGCCGAGGGCGTCTTTGTCGACCCTGCGGGGGGCCCCTGCGGGCTGCGGCCCTGCCGCGTCGTGGCCTGGGACGCCGCGACGAACGAGCTCCGGGTGCGCTGGGGCGCCGTGAGCCCCCCTGACCCGGCGGCCGAGGAGGAGGCCACGCTGCACCGCATTTTTGTGCGACTGCTCGCCGAGGACCCGGTCGTGTTCGTGCGCCGGCTCGCGAGCGCGCAGGGGCAGCGCGCGAAGGCGACGGCGTGGGTCCTCTACTACCTCTCCTGTGACGCCATGCCGACGACGGAGCTGCCGGACCTGACGGCCGGGCTGCGCGAGCGGCTGCTGCGGCTCGGGACCGGCATCCCGCAGCTCAGCGAGGCCGCCTTCCCCGGCGTCGCGCGGCACGCCGAGCAGCTCGTGCGCGAGATCCTGCTCGAGTGGAAGCGGGGGCACAACCGCGTGATGCTGCGCGACCTCATGCGGCGGAACGCCAGCGTGCGCCGCATGGTCGAGCGCTCCACCCGCATGAACCTCGCGGAGCTCGTGAGCGGGCCGAACGTCTCGGTGCCCCTCAGCGAGCTCGGCGACCCCACCGAGAGCATCGCCATCGACTTCGACTTCAGGCGCCGCGAGCGTGCCTTCACCTTCGCGACCTACTTTACCCAGCCGGAGGTGGTCACGGCGCTCACCGGGGTCCGCCGCGCCTGCATGAAGGTCCTCGAGCAGAGCTTGTTCGACCTCCCGACGGAGCGGCAGATGCCCTTGAAGGTCTTTCAGAAGCGCCAGATGACCCGCATCCACGACGTCGCGAGCTACCTCAAGCATGACTGGCTGGATAGCGTCCGACAGGTCATCAAGGAGAGCTTCCAGACCGCCTCCAAGGGGTGGCTGAATCTGAAGGAGTCGAAGCAGGACATCTACGAGATGTCGAAGCTGAAGAAGCTCTTCACGACCGTGCGGCTCATGATGGAGGACACCCTTTTCGACTTTGTCTACACCTCGTTGCAGTCCTTCATGACCTTTTTTGAGGAGGTCTCCGACTTCACCGTGGATGTGGTGAATATGAACTGCGTGCAGAACACGTGGCCCGGCAGCGACGCCGACGACTGCATCGAAAAGCAGCCCCTCTTTACCATTAACCTCATCGAGAAGGATGGCTGCTTCGCCTACGACATCGCCGCCGACGAGTTTGAGCGCCACGTTATCGACCTCTTTGATCAGGCGATCCTCTGCACCGAGGCCGTTCCGCAGGTTGAGCGCTACGTCATGACGCAGTACTTCTGGCGGAACGACAGCGAGGGCCCGTTTTTGGACTCCGTCAAGTTGGAGGATGAGCGCGTTCACTGGATGCGGGAGCGGGTGCGGCGCCTGATTCGCGCCTCGCTCGCCCCCTTGCAGGAGTATCTCCGCACCTACGACGAGCTCCTGCCGCTTATACGCCTCAACGAGGGGGACTTCATCCGAGACTACACCGCGGAGGAGCACACCATCGAGGACTCCAAGGAGGAGATCATCAAACACCTGAAGGCGAAGAAGGTGGTGGCCGAACGCATTCCGCCCTATTTGGCGGTGGGCAACTTCGTGGTGAACAGCCAATCCTTCGGCTCCCTCATGGCGAAGAAGGAGGACAACCTCGCGAAGCTCATTATGGGCAGCATCAGCAAGCGGAACCGGAAGCGCGCTATGTCGATCTGCGAGGAGTTCAACAAGATTAGCCGTGTTCTGGCGAAGGAGCCGCAGACGCCGGAGAAGCTCTTTGAGTTGTACAGCTTCATCGCGAACATCGGGGAGAGTGTGCAGAACCTCACGCAGCAGATCGAGGACATGAAGCAGTGCTACGTCGTCCTGGAGAGCTTCCAGTTCGCCCTCACGGACGACGAGTCCTGCCATAAATGGCAGGCCATTGGCTGGCCGAGGCGCCTCGCCCTCACCATCTCGGCGACGAAGAAGCAGCTTGACCTGATCGAGAAGGAGCTCTACGCGCGGCTGCAGAAACAGCAAGACGTCTTCTCGACGCGGGTGGAGAAGCTCCAGCGCATCGTGGCGACCTTTTCTAAACACACACAGTCGAACCAAGCCGACAAGGTGGTCGCCGATGTCAAGCGAAACAATATCGAGATTCGGCAGTGCATCGAGGAGGCGCGCTCGATCAACAGCGATCAGCGGCTCTTTGGCGACCGGATGACGGACTACCGCAGCGTCTTTGAGTTGGATAAGGAGTTCAAACCGTACAGCGATCTGTGGTTGACAACCTATACCTGGCAGGAAAGCTACCGGCGCTGGCATACCGACGCCTTTGAAACGCTCGATCCGGACGAGGTCGAGCACACCACGACGATGGCGTACAAGACCCTGACCAGCCTCACCAAGATCTTCCAAGATAAGGCGGAGACGTTGCGGATGGTCGAGGAGATGCGTGTTTTGGTGGAGCACTTCAGGCCGTGGGTGCCGCTCGTCGTCTCGTTAAACCATCCTGGCATGAAGGAACGCCACTGGGAGGGCCTTTCGGAAAAGCTGAACATGAAGTTGAAGCCAGGCGACACGATTAACATCTTGGAGGACTGCAAGCCCCTCTTGGCGCACAAGGATGTCGTCGTCAGCCACTGCGAGGTAGCCGCGAAGGAGCTGCAGATCGAGAGGGCGCTGAAGGACATGCGAGTGAAGTGGGAGAGCAAGTCCTTTGTCGTAGAGCCGTACAAGGAAACTGGATCGTTCATCTTGAAGGACACGCAGGAGGTGATCGAGCTGCTCGATGAGCACCTGAATTTGACACAGCAGCTCCAGTTCTCCCCTTTCAAGGAGTACTTCAAGGAGAGCATCACGGACTGGGAGCGCTCGCTAAACCTTATCTCCGACGTCCTTGAGCAGTGGGTGGAGTGCCAGCGGGCGTGGCGTTACCTGGAGCCCATCTTCAGCTCTGACGACATCGCCGTGCAGCTCCCGCGACTCTCCAAGCTCTTTGAAAAGGTCGACAAGACCTGGCGGCGGATCATGACCGCCACCCACAACCAGACCAACGTGCTGGAGGTTTGCTTAGGCACCAATAAGCTCCTGGATAATCTGCGCGAGTCGAACCGCATACTGGAGGAGGTGCAGCGGGGCCTAAATGAGTACCTTTCCGAGAAGCGCCAAAGCTTTCCCCGATTTTACTTCCTCTCCGACGAGGAGCTGTTGGAGATTCTGTCCCAGTCCAAGGAGGTGCGGCGCATCGACACGAATGTGGCTAAGCTCTTTGAGTTTATCTGTCGCCTCGAGTGGAACGAGCAGGACGAGATTATTGGATTTTTCAGCAGCGATGACGAGCACATCCCCGCGGTGACCCCGGTAAAGACGGAGGGCAACGTCGAAAACTGGCTGAAATCGCTCGAGAGCATGATGAAGGCGGCGGTGCACCGTCAAGTCGAGCTCGCGTATCAGGATTACCCGAAGAACAAGCGCCAGAAATGGGTTCTGGCGTGGCCCGCTCAGGCGGTTATTGCCATTTCCCAGGTGTACTGGACGCAGAGCTGTGAGCAGGCGCTGACGCAGATGGGAAGCGTGCGAGAGCTCTACGGCGCCCTGGAGAAGCAGCTCTACGAGCTCGTCGATGTCGTGCAATCGCCCCTGACCCCTGTTCAGCGGGTGAACATGGGGGCCTTAATCACCATCGAAGTGCACGCAAAGGATACGGTGGAGGGGATGGTGGAGAAGGGGGTGTCTGACATCGCCTCCTTCGACTGGGTGAAGCAGCTGCGCTTTTACTTCAATTCGTCGGACAGTTTATGCCATATTAAGCAGGTCGACGCCCACTTTGTGTACGGCGGGGAGTATCTCGGGAACACCGGGCGGCTTGTCGTGACCCCTCTTACCGATCGTATTTACCTGACGCTGACGGGTGCCCTCGCGCTCTGCCTTGGTGGCGCGCCGGCCGGGCCCGCTGGGACTGGGAAAACCGAAACTACCAAGGACCTTGCCAAGGCGCTCGCCAAGCAGTGCGTCGTCTTCAACTGTCAGGAAGGCATGACGTACCTATCCATGGGCAAGTTCTTCAAGGGCCTCGCCTGGACGGGTGCCTGGGCGTGCTTTGACGAGTTCAACCGTATCGACGTCGAGGTGCTCTCCGTCATCGCGCAGCAGGTGACCGACCTTCAGCAGGCCTGCCTGACGAAGCAGTATCGCATCGTTTTTGAGGACAGCGATGTCGAAGTGGACCCCACGCATGCCATCTTTATTACGATGAACCCCGGCTACGCCGGCCGCACGGAGCTCCCGGACAACCTTAAGGTTCTCTTCCGCCCCGTCGCGTGTATGGTGCCGGACTACGCCATGATCGGCGAAATCCGTCTCTTTTCCTACGGCTACAAGAAGGCGCGTGTACTTGCGCAGAAGATGGTCATGACCTTCAAGCTCAGCTCCGAGCAGCTTTCCTCGCAAGACCACTACGACTTTGGGATGCGCGCCGTCAACAGCGTGATCTCCGCGGCCGGGATGAAGAAACGCGAGAACCCGAACAGCGACGAGGACGTTCTGCTGCTGAGTGCGCTACTCGACTCCAACGTGCCGAAGTTTATCAAAGGCGATATTGGGCTCTTCGAGGGCATCATCAGCGATCTCTTTCCCGAAATTACACTCCCGAAGACCAGCTACGGCGCGATGGTGGACACCCTACACACGGTAATCACGGATCATATGCACCTGCAGGACATTCCCGCGTTTTCTGAGAAGTGTTTGCAGCTCTACGACATCACCATTCTACGCCACGGCCTGATGCTCGTCGGCCCCGCGGGCAGCGGCAAGACCAGCGTCTACCGCGCACTGCAGACGACGCTAAGCGACTGCGCGATCCGTCAGGGCAAGGGCGAGGACCTCGGTCCGCGGGAGTTCATGAAGGTTCACACGCATATTTGCAATCCCAAATCCGTGACCATGGATCAGCTCTACGGCGCGTACGACGAGAATGGGGAATGGCGGGATGGTATTCTCTGCGTGCTCTTCCGCTGCGCCGCGCGGTACGGCGACGAGGGGACGCTACTCGGGAAGCACTGGGTCATCTTCGACGGCCCTGTCGACGCGCTCTGGATCGAGTCCATGAATACGGTTCTGGACGACAACAAGAAGCTGTGCCTCGTCTCGGGTGAAATTATCCAGATGAACCGGGACATGACGATGATGTTCGAGGTCGAGGACCTCGCAGTCGCCTCGCCGGCCACCGTCTCTCGCTGTGGGATGATCTACATGGATCCGACCTCTTGCGTGCCGGTTTCCGCGTCGATCGCCTCCTGGACGGCTTCGCTGCCGTCCTATATGACCCCCCAGGCTTCCGCGCTCAAGGAGTTAACCCTGCTTTACCTGCCCGATCTTATCACCTTTGTGCATGCCGAGCTGCAGGAGTACGTGCCATCCACAACGAGCAATCTGGTCTACTCCTTTATAAAGATGATGAATGGCTATATCCGGACTTTTGAGGGGGTCGTCAAGGTTCCTCTTCAAGGTCTTGGGGGGACCCCGAACCAGGTCTCGCAGCCAAGCCAACAGCCCCAGGAATTGCTAGCGGAAATCATTCCCCGACTCTTCTTCCTTTCGCTCGTGTGGAGCGTGGGTGCGACCTGTAATGGGGACGGGCGTGAGCGCTTTGATCGCGTGCTCCGTGAGATGGCCGCCGCGAATGCCCACGTGGACTACCTCCCGCCGACCTCCGGGGCCCGCGATAATACCGTCTACGACTACTGCTATCAGTACGAGTCCGCCCTGGCGGCCCTCGCGCATTCGCACGGGGACGACGAGACCGCGGCGCCCGGGTGGGTGCACTGGCAGGATATGCAGCCGGCCCTCGAGGTCGCGCGCGGGACGCGGTTTGACGATATTATCGTCCCCACCATTGACAACACCCGGCAGAACTACGTTCTCCGGCACCTCCTCCAGCAGAAGGCGAATCTGGCGGTGATAGGGCCCACCGGCACCGGCAAGTCGGTCTCCGCGCTGAGGATGGTGCTGAGCGGGGAGCTGCCGAGCACCTTTCTCGGCCTGACGTTCACCTTCTCGGCCCAGACAAAGGCGGGGGTGCTGCAGAGCTCGCTCATGGCGAAGTTTGACAAGCGCCGCTCTCGCGTCTTTGGGGCGCCGATCGGCAAGCACTTTCTCGTCTTCATCGACGACGCGAATTTACCGCAGCCGGAGCGGTACGGCGCCCAGCCACCGCTGGAGCTGTTGAGGCAGCTCCTCGGGCATGGCGGGTTCTACTCCCTTGTCGGTGGTATCCGCTGGAATACGATCATCGACACGTCTCTGATCCTTGCCATGGGCCCGCCAGGGGGTGGACGCGCGCACGTTTCAAACCGATTCATGCGCTTTTTCAACTATTTGTCATTCCCGGACATGTCCGACACCTCGAAGCGGATTATCCTTACCACGATCCTCTTCAGTGGGTTTCTGCATCAAGGCGTCAAGGAAGACATTCAGGAGCTGGGCAACAACATCGTGGAGAGCACGCTGCGGGTTTTCAAGCAGTGCTGCAAGATCTTCTTGCCGATCCCTGCGCATGTCCACTACTCCTTTAACATGCGTGATGTGATGCGGGTCTTTCCGATGTTGTACGCCAGCGACGAAAGGACGGTGGAATCGAAGGGGGAGCTGCTGAAGATGTGGATGCACGAGATGCAGCGTGTTTTCAGTGACCGACTGATCAACGACGACGACAAAGCCAAGTTCACTGCGATCTTGAAGAACGAAATGCGAGAGATGGGGTTCACAGACAATTACGAGGACTTTATAGGTGCTCCGCGCCTCATTTTTGGCAATTTTATGGGCACCCATAGGGGCTATGAACAGATCACTGACATGAAAGCCCTGACACGCCGCTTCGACGATCTTTTAGCCACCTACAACGAAGAGAACGAGAATCGCATGGATCTGGTCCTCTTTTTGGATGCCATCGAGCACGTATGCCGCATTTTCAGAGTCCTGTGTATGCCAAACGGGCATAGCCTCCTCCTTGGGATAGGGGGTTCAGGCCGCAAGTCTCTCACACGCCTGGCGTGCTATTTGATTCCCGATATGGAGATCTTCACCGTTGAGATTACGAAGAACTTTGGGGCCAAGGAATGGCACGAGACCCTAGCTAAATTGCTTTTGGAATGCGGAAAGAATGATAAGAAGCGGACCTTTCTCTTCTCAGACACCCAAATCGTGCAGCCGGTCTTCCTGGAAGACGTTGCGGCGTTGCTAACCTCTGGTGACGTTCCAAATCTGTTTGAAGATCAGGACATGGAACTGATTAACGAAAAATTCCGCGGCGTATGCATTAGTGAGAACTTGCCGACCACCAAGGTCTCCCTCTACGCGCGTTTTGTGAAGGAGGTGAGATCCAACTTGCACATTGTACTTGCCTTTTCACCCATTGGGGATGTCTTCCGGACCCGGATGCGCATGTTTCCATCGCTCATCGCGTGCTGTACCATTGACTGGTTCGCCGAGTGGCCCGCCGAGGCGCTCTCCTCCGTCGCCAGGGCTCACCTCGCGCATAGCATCAAGCCGGTGGAGTCAAAGAAACCCGCCAGGCGTCCGAGCATAGCTGAAGACGTCCCGAAAGACGTCGCGGACCTCACGGAATGCTTCAAAGTGTTTCATATCCTAGCGGAGGAGGTGACGGAGCAGTTCTTTGCCGAGACCCAGCGACGCTCCTACGTGACGCCGACCTCGTACCTGTCCTTTCTTGGCGGGTTCAGTGATATTCTGCGGCAAAGACGGCGCGACCTTCACGATCAGCGTCTGCGTCTTGAAAATGGGCTTGAAAAGCTGCACAATACGGAGGAGCGCGTGGCGGAGCTGGAGGCCCAGCTAAAAGCCCAACAGCCGCTGCTGGAGATCAAGAAGGAGGAGATCGGTGCCATGATGAAGCGTCTCACAGTCGACCGAAAGGGGGCCGCGTTGAAGGAGGCAGAGGCCCGCAATGAGGAGGCCGCTGCGTCGGTGAAGGCTGAGGAATGCGTGAAGATGCGCCGCGAATGTGCGAATCGCCTTGCTGAGGCGGAGCCAGCGCTGGCGGAGGCTGTAAAGGTGCTATCTAAGATCAAGGCGTCTGAAATAGCGGAGCTGAATAAGTACCAGAGCCCCCCGAAGGGGGTCCAGTATGTCATGGAGGCGGTGGCGGTCCTCCTGACCCTCGGCAACTGCCCCAAGGAGTACTACACGGGACCTGCGGGTGGGAAGAAGACGCCTGACTGGTGGATGTGCGCAAAGTCGTATATGAAGGACGCCAACCGCCTGCTCGACACGTTGGTGCAGCCCTCCGAGAAAGGGGGCTTCAACCGAGAAGCGATGGACGCCCCGCTGATTGAGAAGATCCGGGTGTACTGCGATAACGAGGAGTTCCAGCCCGAAAAGGTGCGTTCTGTTTCGCTGCCGTGCATGGCCATGTGCTTGTGGGTGCGCGCGATGTACCGTTGGTTTTTCGTGAATCGTGAGATTCAGCCCCTGCGGAAGAAGTTGGAGGCTTCCGAGGCGGAGCTGACGCGCGTGACCCAGGCGCTGCATCGCACGCGGTCTGTTCTGAATCACGTGATTGCTTCTGTGGAGGCCCTTGAGCGAGAGTACGCGGCTGCGATCCTTACCCAGACCGAGCTTGAAAATGAGGTCGAGCAGACAAGTCTCAAACTACAGCGCGCGGCACGTCTCATTGACGGACTTGGCGGGGAAAAGATCCGTTGGGTCGAGCTGATCGCCCGCTACAACGAGGAGGAAAAGTATATCATTGGCGACGTGCTTATTTCAACCGCCACGATCTCTTACTGTGGGCCGCTCACGGGTTCTTATCGCAAACAGCTGCTCAGCAAATGGAAGGAAACTTTGAAAACGAATAACGTGCATATTAGCGAGGAATGTAGCCTTGTCTCCACCATGGGCGATCCTGTCCAAATACAAGAATGGCAGCTAAACGGGCTCCCGTCGGATTCGCTTTCGACAGAAAATGCTATTATCATGGCCAACTCACGCAACTGGCCGCTTCTCATCGATCCACAAGGTCAAGGTAACACATGGATTCGGAACATTTACAAAAACAGTAACCTGCAGGTCTGTAAGGCTTCAAATAGCCGCTTCATGAAAACGATCGAGCAAGCGATCCGTCTTGGTCTGCCCTGCTTGCTGGAAAATGTTAGGGAGTCCCTGGATGCCGCCTTGGAGCCGGTTCTTCTCAAAAATGTGTTCCTCATAGGCAGCACCCCACATGTGCGCATCGGCGACAGTGCCATCCCGTACGACACGAACTTCGAGTTCTACATGACCACGAAGTTGTCGAATCCGACCTACACCCCGGAAACCATCGTTTCCGTTTCCTTGTTAAACTTCTTTATCACCGCTAACGGGCTTGAGGAGCAGCTTCTCGCCAAGACGGTTGGAATAGAGCGCAACGATTTAGAGCAGGACAAGCAAAAACTAACTATCGACAGTGCCGATAAGCAGAAGGAGCTGAAAGAGATCCAAAGCAATATTTTACGGCTTCTGGAGGAAGCCGAGGGCGACATCCTGGAGCAAGAACAGCTGATTAATACGTTAGAGCGAAGCAAGACCAAGTCTACCGAAATTAACGAGTACCTTCAGAAGTCCAAGGAAACGACGAAAATCATTGATGAGACACGAAATAAGTACCGGCCTCATGCGGCGCGTGGCGTGCTCCTGTTCTTTTGTGTTTCTAAATTATCTGCTATCGATTCTATGTGCCAGTTCTCTTTGCAATGGTTCTTCAACTTGTTCCTGCGCGCAGTCAAGGATGCCAAGCCTGCAGACAATCTCGAAGAGCGTGTGGCGAACCTCATAGACTACTTCATGTACTCCTTCTACTGCAATGTATGCCACGCCCTTTTCGAAAAGCATAAACTTACCTTTTCCTTTTTTTTGTGCACCGCCGTCCAACAGCAGCACGGTGAGTTGGATGAGGAGGAGTTCCACTACTTCCTCAGAGGGCCGACGCGTCGAATCGATTCGATGCCGAACCCCGACCCAAGTTGGATCAACGATAGCATCTGGAGCGAGGTTCAGTTTATATCGTCGCAGCTTCCCTTCTTTAAAGGGTTCGACGCTCACATTACACGGAATATTGCACACTACAAGGAGCTCTCTGATAGCACCGACACCAACATCCAAAATTTTACCCTGGCGGCAGAGCGTGCAAACACGGAGAGCCTGCTCGAACGGCTCATCGTATTTCGGTGCTTCAGCAAGGACAAGATGATCCCTGCAATCCAACAATACGTGAAGCACTATATTGGTGAGCGCTATATCGTCGTCCCGCCGTTTGATGTGGCGGATGCATACAAGGATAGCGATTGCTTGTCTCCCTTAATTTTCATCAACTCCCCTGGTTCGGACCCGATGAACGACTTGATGCGCTTTGCGGAGTCGATGCACATGCTACGGCGGCTCGACAAAGTGTCCCTAGGCCAAGGCCAGGGCAAGAAGGCCGAGGAGTACATCACGGTCGGTCGGGAAAGGGGCCAGTGGGTGCTGCTGCAGAACTGTCATCTTGCCATTTCATGGATGCCCACATTGGAAGCAATTGTGGAGAGCTTTACCGCGGAGACTGTGAATAAGGAATTCAGGTTGTGGCTAACCTCAATGCCCTGTGAGGCGTTTCCCGTCTCCGTCCTGCAAATTTCTGTTAAAATGACCAACGAACCCCCGATGGGTCTTCGGGCGAATGTTTCTCGTTCTTATTACAGCTTCTCCGATAGCGATCTGGACCTAACCCACGACTCCGCGAGCTACCGGAAGTTGGCGTTCTCGCTGTGCCTCTTCCACGGCGTGATTCAGGAGCGCCGGAAGTTCGGCTCCCTTGGCTTCAACATCGCCTACGAGTTCAACGACTCCGACCGGCATGTCTGCCTGATGCAGCTGCAAAAGTTCATCGACCTCTACGACAGCATCCCCTTCGACGTCCTCACGTTCCTGGCGGGCGAGATCAACTACGGCGGGCGCGTCACGGACGACTGGGACCGGCGCTGCATGATGACGCTCATCCAGCGCTTCCTGAGCCCGGAGGTGCTGAAGGTGGGCTACGCCTTTTCGCCCTCGGGGGTCTACCACACGCTGGAGCCGGGGACCCGCGCGCACTACCTCGAGCACCTCAACACCTGGCCGCTGAACCCGAAGCCCGAGGTGTTCGGATTGCACGATAATGCGGATATCACTTGCGCGCAGAACATCACCGCCGGCATCCTATCCACCGTCCTCTCCCTGATTTCGCAGGCCGCGAGTACCGGCAAGGCCGCCAGCAAGGACGAGCACCTTAAGGATATGGCCGAATCGATCCAAAAGCAACTGCCGGAGCCCTTTGACGAGGAGGCGTTTGCCTCCAAGTACCCAACCCGCTACGAGGAGTCGATGAATATTGTCCTCGTACAGGAGGTCATGCGCTACAACCGTCTCATACGCTTTATCCGCTCAAATCTAATTGAGTTTCTGAAGGCGATCCGTGGCGAGGTCCTCATATCGGCCGACCTCGAGGCGGTTGGCTCCAACTTCTTTCTGAACAGCGTGCCCGCGGCGTGGGCCTCCTTGGCGTACCCCTCCCTCAAACCCCTCTCGAGCTGGGTGGACGACCTTTTGCGGCGAATCGCGTTCATTCAAACCTGGTACGACAACGGGGCGCCCGCCGCGTACTGGATGGGGGGCTTTTTCTTTCCCCAGGCATTCCTGACGGGCACGCTGCAGAACTACGCGCGTTGCCTGCAGAAGGCCATCGATACGATCTCGTTTGACTTCAAAATATTGGACAGCACCGCGGGCGCGTTGGACCGCCTCCAGAAGCCGGAAAAGGGAGCACTAGTTTACGGCCTTTTCATGGAGGGCGCTCGCTGGGATGCGGTGGGGCAGAGTCTGGAGGAGTCCAGACCAAGAGAACTGTATACGGAGATGCCCGTTATCCACTTCGATCCTGTCGTCAATCGGGTACAGGATCCGAGGAAGTTTGTGTGCCCTGTCTACAAAACACTAACGCGGGCAGGCACGCTGAGCACCACCGGGCACTCAACAAACTTTGTACTGCCGATACACATCCCTACACAGAGGGATCCTTCGCACTGGGTTGAGCGTGGTGTCGCTTGCGTTGTATCGTTAAACTTCTAGGAGCCTTCTCTTACGATGGCGTTTGTGTTGAAAGCCCAGAGTTTCTAGATGAAGTATGCTGATGTTGAATGAATAATTTGGCGTTTACTTTTTTTCCCGGTTTCTTTTCGTGACAAATTCAGTATTTTAAACTTGAAATACCCACCCACCCCAAGGGTTTAGAAATGGTGCTCATCTTGTATATATATATATATGCCTTTTTTGCTTGGCATATCAGTATGTAAACCTTAGTGAAGATATATATTCCTTCAATGTACAAAGCTATCTTATAATTCGTAGAGAAGCACCAACACCACAATGGGACAGCGAACCTCCAAAGAAAGTGCACATAACGAAGAGTAAGCGGGTATCTTGTGGTCTCGCCACCTAGCCTTTTACTTTCACGGTTACCTTTATTTCATTTCCTTTTCCTCTTTTCCTTTACGAATATTTAACTTTAATGCAGATTTAATAGGATCTAAACAGATTGCTATAGGACACGTGTGTCTGTAACCATACCGGGAAACTAGGATTCTTCAACGTGGTGCTTGCTAACTGAAAAGAAGCGTTATTTTCAAAGAAATCCAAACAGGCTAGCCCTCGAAAGCAGAACAAGGGTGTGTGTGTGTGTGTGTGATAAAAAGAAAGAGAAATGGCTCAACAGTCTTTACGTACGAAATCCAAACCCACTAAAAGTGCTGGGGCGGTACGAAAGCACGTTGGCGAAGCGAAAAAGAAGTCAACCTTTACCAAGGCGAAGAATTCTGTTGAGCGGAAGGCACGTGCTAACTATATCAATAGCGTTGAGGCAGCAATGGCGTCTCGCGTCCCGTCTGACCAAAGCTTTAAATTGAAGATCGTGAAGCCTGCTCCATTGCTGACAAAGAAACGAATGAAGAAGCCTTTAACTCGTGGTCGTAAGCGCAAGTAGATCCCCCCCTACCCTTCCTAACAAAAGGAAAAAAAGAGGAAGTATAGGAGGAAGGCGCTTAGAAAGGAGTGGATAGAATGTCAACGAATACGTAAAGCGAAGAATACATGCGGATAAAAATCTACTTTAATGCCTTAGCTGAGCAGGGTTTGAATACAGCTCGGGAGAAGGAAGGAAGGTGTGTGCGTATCTGCGGAGGAAAAGTAATAGCCTGTGAGTTTCCCTTTTTTAGAATCATGGCTTAGGGCTTTATTCTTGATCTTTTTCATCACTCTTTTTGCACATTAAACATAACAAAAGGAATTTGGTCATACGTTTAATTGTGTGAACACGAAGGGAATAAAAGCCTAAAAGCACGTCACGTGATTGTGTGCATTTTATGCCTTGTCCATTTTTTCCTCCTCCCTCACTCGTTAACCAGATCATTGGGATCAGTTATAAATAGACGGTTAACCATTGATTCACGGATAACATGCGTAAAAATGTACACTATTCACGATCGCACTGATGTTATACTGCTTCTTCTGTTGTTTTGTTATGAAATTCTCATTGATTTGCTACTGGGATTCACCTTTTTATTTACCATCTAAGTTGTTATGGAACGATATGATTTTATTAGGATCATCGGAAAAGGAACGTATGGGATTGTTCTCGAGTGCATCGATTTGGAAACTGGACAACCTGTGGCCGTAAAATGTTTCAGGAAGTTTTAATTATCGAAAAAATATTTTTACCAGACCATTATCCGCGAGTTTTATGTGCTAAAGCTTCTCGCAGGGGCGCGCTACATCGTTAGACTTCTCGACTTCTTCAAGGCAGAGGAGGAAATTTATTTGGTGATGGAATACATTCCTCATAATTTCTTAGAAATCTTAGACACCAACAAAAATGGGATCGAGTTTGAGGCTTTGCGATTGTTCATGTACACCACTCTTCTTGGTTTGCGTTCTCTTCATCGATGCGGTCTCATCCATCGGGATATAAAACCGGAAAATATACTGGTGCAGGATGATGCTACCGCTAAATTGTGCGACTTTGGTTTCGCACGCCCGGTTTTTTCGAGGTATTCGCCACTCATACCCACTGCAGATGCATCTAATTATCTGAAAAAAAGTATGGCTCGCACTGAAGACCTTGGTAAAGGGTCGAGTTGTTTATTAGACCTGAGTTTCTCTAAACTACAACATCTTGTATATGGCTCTAGTGCTAGCGCTATGACGGGGTATATGGCCACGCGGTGGTACTGCAGCCCCGAGATGTTGTTGGGTATAACCCAATACGATTTTGCGGTGGATATGTGGGCGATGGGTGCCATCATGGCAGAGGTCGCAGATGGTCAGCCGCTACTTCCGGGCTATTCAGAGCTACATTAGCTCTCCTTAATCCAAATTCGTGTTTCTAGTTTTCCAGAGCCCTACAAAACTTTACTCGATAAACTCACTTTGAGTGCTCTCCATGAAGGCGAGAAGATCAACTACCCTTCTTCAGTATCTACTGATTGTGAATTCACCGATTACCCGCATACACGATTTCATAATGTCTTAGGAGATCTTGGTGTTGACCTTCTGAAGGGCTTTTTAACCATTGATCCTTCGAAGCTTATTACAGCAGAGGAGGCCCTGCAGCATCCCTTTTTTGAAGGGGTTGATACAGGATATTCGCTGCTCCTGGCGTCAATTAACCATTTCCACTCCTCAATTTATTTGGGAATGTCTTGTTCAAATTCGGAGGATGGCATTATCTTAACCAACATGGATGCAAGGGAGCAAAAAGTGGATGAAAACCTACCCTTGCTTGGACTATCACTAACTGCCGATGCTTCACCTCGATATTCCATAAAGAGTAACTCCACAGAAGGGAAGGATGCCTGCAGTGAAACTGAAATGCCCAGATCCACGGAGAGGCCTGTGGACACGGAAGATCCGGAAGTCTGTACCTCGCCAGGTCAGCGAGAAAAGCGCCCCGTGGTATCGCCTGTCTCAACGCTTAGGGAGCCCGAACCAGAGCTCGAACTTTCTATCCTGCCGTTGGAAGCCCCACACGAGGACACGATGTCTGAGCGACCACTTGCGAACCATTCGGAAAGTTTGACACAGAAAACGCGTATTCAACATTGCACAAACCCCACCAACTCGGTGTTGTGTCCCAAAGCTAGCCGGCGTCACACGTCAGGGAAAGCTACGGGGAATTCACGTGAGCTGCAGGCCAAGGGGCTTCCGACGTGCCTGGGGACCGAACATATTGCTCCGGGCGCTGATGCCGCACCCAACACTTCGAGCGCGCGCAGTACGTGCCAGGAAAGCCTCGCCTTAGACAGCACGTCGTGTCTGAAGAGCATTCTGGAGAATGTGCCCCGTGCAAGGAGGAACTCCCTGAACAGTCGAAGAGGGGACTCGGCACTACCAACCGACCTCCAGACCGGGAAGTCCAACCGCTGTTCGTCGGGCGCCAGGCGCCTTTCCTCCGAGGCCGGGCAGAGCGCCTCGGGGGCAGGTCAACCCCCCGTCCGGCGGCCCTCCTCCGAGAGGGCGAGGCTCTCTTTGATACGACAACCGCGCGCCGTCGGGCCGCATGCATTCGCGACGGTATTCAGGGCGCTCGGCGTCCAGAGGCCGGCGCGCGAGTGCGCAGGGCTCAGATGGGAGCGGGGTGGACCGTGGTGGGCGGGGGCCTAGTGATAGGGGCCCCCACTCCCGCGCCCTGTCGCTCTCCGCGTTAAACTCGAATAGGGCAACGGCGGCTACGAGATTGCCAGTGCTCAACCGCGGGAGGAAGACGGGGGGAGGGGGGGGGGGAATCCGGATTCGAACGGCAACGAGCCCACTACACGAACTCCTACGTTACTCTTCTGCCTGAAAAAAGCTCGCCCCGCCTCTGACGCGCCAGGTAGGAGTGGTCATTTAGGTTCTGCGAAGTCACAGGCGTTTACTCTCCCAAAACATGACATGCCACCAGCGACGCGTTTAATCCCCATTCATTCGTATCAAATGTCGCAAGTATGTGCCTTGCATATCTCTCCCAGACACACACCTTCGTTTACCTTGCCCGGCCCATGAGCTCACCGCTTTCTTCCTCTTTTGCCGCCGCTTCTCCCCTCTTCATTTCGGCAAAACAGCTTTTATCTGGCGAATCCCTCCTGGATTGTCACTTTTCTGACTCTGTTCCAAAAAGACAGGGTTTTTTTGGGTGTTCTTTGCGAATGAAAATCAAAGTATACAACACACTTAGTTTCAAGTCATTCCTTTTTTCTATATTGAAGAATTAGCATTTTTCCCCAATTTTATATTTTCTATACCACAACAGTAATATACATCATATTTTTCTATTTGAGATAGAGTTTATATTTCCCTTTTTTCAACCTTTTTTAACAGAAAGAAATATTGCGAATAATAGTAATTTTAACTTGGGTAGATTCTGCATATTCGTGCTATCTAATTTCTAATTAGTGTTTCCTTTATATTTTTTCGTAAAGAGTTGACATATGTGGGTGAATAGATGTACCAATGTTTTGTTCGACACAATGGATTGAATAAGCTATGCATATATATATATATATATATATATATATATATATATATAGTAGCTAGTAAGAAACAAGAAAAGAACTGTGTGTTATACCGAAACAGGGCTTTTAAGTTGTATCCCCCAATGCAGCATTTTTTTTGAATCAGTTGGCTATTTGTTTAGTGCCTTGCTATGTGTGGAAATGTAATAATTCGGAGGAAAAGCTATTTAATTACATTTAGTCTATTTTATGAAATGTTTAAAAACTAGCATCGTTTTTCTTTTATTTTGTTCCATTTATTTAGCCAGAAGATATTTTGAAGAGGGAATACCGAAGATGTCAAGTTGGAATTTAAAGTCTTCAAACCGCTAGATTATATATGTATATGTAATCCTTTAGACATCCTCCAGTGAAAACGGTAATTTAACTTTACTTCTTTTTTCCATTTTGGTTGGCATTTTCAACTGAAGGTGGATCGTATAACGCCGGGATTTTTGGTGTATACTCCCTCTATAGGGCTGCACTTTCATCCTAGAAAAAGGAAACAGCAATTGAGTTTACTTATGCGATGGTCGATTTAGCCTCAATAGAGGAGGCTGAGGCGTCCTTGTTGGGTCTCTGTCATTTTTATCCTGGGCTCTGCGGGAATGATCAATCAGAAACCTGCGATGGGGCATGGCGGGCCTACTCTCAATTGAAGGCGCTTTACCGATATTTCGGTCTCGAGGATGCTCTTTTTACGCCCTCAGAAATCGATAAACGGGGCCCGTTTCGTATATCCCAGAAAGGGTTGATATCCGCAAGACTATCATTTTGCCAGGATTCAGCCATGCGGGCTTTCATCCAATCCGAGGAGGTGGTTTCCAGAAGCTCAGATGATGCCGTGGCGAGAACCAAAGGTGGCATTCAGAGCCCTCCTGGTCCTCTACAAATGTTAAAAAACACCATAGAACACCATCATAGCGAGAGACAAAGGATATTCGTGTGCGGGGTGTGGAACAAACTAGAAGCTCGCGGGGGCCTTCTAAAGGGTTCACTTACAAAAACGGAGCTCTATCGTAGCCCATGGAGCGGGCGTTACCAATTACCCCTGACCTTCCTTGAAGATTTCCGTTCTCGTATGAGGGAACCGACGCTACGATCTGAAGTAGAGGATGAAACTCATGCAATTGACGCCCATGTCGAACAGTTTCTACGAAAGGTCGATGTTAGTTCCTTTTCTAGCATATTGGAGTGTCAGTTCAACGAAATTCTGGTAAAATATGTGAATGTTCATACACCGTTGCTTGAATTGTGCGGGGCCAATATTCCAGCTTCCTCATCGACGGAAAAACACCCCCGCCTCGGGGCGACGGCGTTTGTGCGCGAGGTGGTGATGGATTATCTTCCTTGCCTCGAGCCTTGGGATGTCGAGGCCTCGTTGGTTTCTGCTCGTGTAGATCTAGAAGTCGTGGTCGTTAGCCTCTGCGAGCAGTTGCCAGCATCGCCTTCAAGCGAAATAGTCCAGCGCTTCGCAACCGGCCATGTTTTTCACCTTAGCTGGGATTCATCGAGCGGCGAGGACGCGATTGCGATTCGCCATGAATTCGGCGTTTCTGCCTGGCGGCAGGCCTCTGCGGTTCCGCAAACCACAACGCTCCAGTTATACCACCAGTGCGCTTTTTTGGCCGACATGAAGCCGGCGTCAACCTTCAGGCGAATTCCCCGCGCGGAGGAACCTGCAAAAACGCGAGTCGATAACGCCGCGCAGTGGTCCTCGGGCACCCTGAGTGCGTCTCTTATAGCGCACTACCTTATGGAACGTCTGAGAAGTGTAGAAAATGCCATCAAGACCAGGGTTATTGGACCTTGTATCCAATGCACAGTCCGTGAAATCAGGCGACAGACTTCTAATTTGGTGTCGAAACCTGTAGAAGAGGCGTGTGCAGCAGTTTCAAAAGAGAAAACCAACGACGGAATATCTGCGCCTAGTGAATAGTCAACATCGTTATTACTGGAGAGAACCCTTCCTTTTTAGGAATTGTGGATAACGACGTAATTGTAGCTTCTTTTTGCCTTTGATGCTGATTATTTGCTTTTTTTCCAGTCTTTATCTTTCTTTATTTCCGCTTTTCCTCTTAGTTAGATTTGCAGATAGGCTTCAAATTTTGAAAGTTGTCGGTTTATCTCCCTTTTTTTCTTCTATATATACAAAAGGCATTCTTTTTTTTTTTTTAATATTCGTCCGTTACACTTGATATTTGTTGTGTAGCTTTTTTTTTTTAAACCCATGTCTCGGGATCGGAATGCGCATCTTAGTGAGTTGAGGAATATATTTCCACAAGCCAAAATTCTCAAGGAAGCACACTCAGATTTGCTCCTTTCCATTCAACGTGATGTGTGCTTTGATGGCAATTCCACACACCCACTGATACTTTTGGTTGGTCTTTCCCCATCGTTTCCGCAAACCGCGCCGAATATTACTATGCCGTACAATTTTTTTAAGGTACCCATCACCGAAATCGAGGAGGAGAATTCAGAAAAGCCGGAATGGGATCCGGCCACGTCGTCGTTGGCTGAGTGTGTGCAGAATGCGTTTGCGAATCTGGAGGCCTATTGGAAGCCCGTCGCGCCGCCGTCGATACCAAGCATAATAGAGCAGCTTAACCAAGAGACGGACCGCCTGCTCCAAGATCTCGGCGAAAATTCGAACTGCCTGGAGGCCTATTGCTATCAACTCCCTATTATGAAGCAGATGCGCGAGGTAAGAGTATGCTCTGCGAATGAGTTGGAGTCATTAGTGAATAGTAATTTAGCCCTGCGTGGAGAGGTAGATGCCCTCTACAATGAAGTTAAGGGGATGAAGAATGAGCTCTATAACCAGGTGAATGAGCTTCAACAGGCTGAACAGAATAAGCTAATTATCTCCGTATGCTCCCCAGAGGCCTTGAGTAAGTCTTTAGAGGGAGATTTACGTAAGTTGCACGAGAAAAGCAAAATAATCGGTAAGACAGCGCTGGAGGCGTATGGGAATAACAAGACGGCCTTTCAAGAGTCTTTTGAGGAATACAGGGCAAATTGTAAAAAAATCCACGAGATTGATCTAAAGCTGCGAGCTTTTCGAGCCACAGTATCTTAGTTTTTATCACCTACATATCATCACTGCCTGAAGTTGCAAAAATGTGTGAGTACGGTATATATATAGTATATATCCATACATGCTATTCTTTTTAGGTGAGGAGATAGAAAATTTTCTTTGGTACGGCCTGCTTTTACTGTAAGGCAATAGATTGACAATTGTAGGAAAACAACACCCAGTAAACTTTTATTTTGCTTTCTCTTCGTATGCAGAAAAAAAAACCTTCATAAACACTAAGTAATATGGACTCTTTGTGAAGTATACATTTTTGCACCTTTTGTGGAGTCTACAAGGGGAGATATTACAGAAGATGAGGCGCTTTTCGAACACTTTTTCTTTCATTTTCATAATAACGATCTTTTAGGTATCAGAGGTTATTTTATTTTAACAATAAAAATAACGCCGCTAGATATTTTGAAACACGGATGTCGAACCCTGCAGGCGACGGTTCAATATCCTCTTCATCCTCATCTGAGGCTGGAGGTGCGAAACAGCCTCTGATGTGCCTTAAATGTCACGCGATTCCTGCGGAGTACGAGTCAAATGCTTGCCATCATCTTTGCTTTTGCAAGGCCTGCGCAATGAAATGTGCATCCGGAGGACGGTGTAAGGTGTGCAATCAGATGTACAGTGGATTGAAAAGAGCTAGCTAAAATCAATCAAAAATATATTGCTTGCTTTTCTTATTTCCCCTTTTTTTCGTTACCTTATACACTTTCTTTCCTTCTTTCGTACTTATTGCCGAAAGGGAAAAAGGGAATGGATGGTGATAGGGGATCAGCAGATGATCGGAAGGGCTTCTTACTAGGATTATATGTCTATCAGATCCAGCTCCGTAGTGTTGGTGATAATCTGCTCGTCATCCTTCTCTCTCCGAAGGATAAGGATCTGCTGTTTTATTTATTAGCAAAGAAATATTCAAGACTCTTTTGTATTGTATACACCTTGTGGAGATCTCTGGAATGAGATACGTGTTAATGTTTGCATAAGCTACTATCGTTATTGAGCTTTTTTACTAAGAGAGGGAAAGGTTTTATTTAATTGAACACAGTTAGTACAGTTCCATTACAAAATTGGAAATATGCATTTCCAATAGTTTTAAACATCGTTTTCTCGTCATTCGCCTATTCAAGATAAACTTTCCTGGCGCGTGAGTGAGTTTTCCTATGATAGTTTCGTTCAAGAATAACATGCACCATCACTATCCACCTACTTATTGCGATTTCTCGTGCATGCACACACATCTCTAAGTTTTAGCCAAACGCACGTGCCGCGTGAATCAGTTGCTACAGGGAAGTATTCTAGTCTGTTTCATTTAAAGCACCATTAGCATCTTAGCTCTCTTTTTGTTGTTGTTGTTGTTGTTTCTGAATATACAAACTTGCAGGAGCTCTATGCAGACGCGAACCAAAAAAGGAAGGCGTGGGCGCGCCGCCACCCCACCCGCTGCGGAGGAAATCACCGAGGTGGAGGAAAGCCAACAAGGGAATAAGATGATGGAGGCCGCGATGACTTCGATCGCGGAGGAGGCGCCAAAGGAGATGCTTGATAGCTCGAACTCCCCCGGCTTTCGTGTGGTGCAGATCCTCGAGAACTACGGCATCGCCGGCTCCGACATCAAGAAGCTGATGGAGCATGGCTTCTACACGGTCGAGTCCATCGCGTACGCGCCGAAGAAGAACATCCTCGCGGTGAAGGGCATCAGCGAGGGGAAGTCGGAGAAGATCATGGCGGAGTGCGCGAAGCTGGTGCCGATGGGGTTCACCTCCGCGGTGGCCTACCACGAGGCCCGGAAGGAGATCGTGATGGTGACGACGGGCAGCCGCGAGGTCGACAAGCTGCTCGGCGGGGGCGTCGAGACGGGCAGCATCACGGAGCTCTTCGGGGAGTTCCGCACCGGCAAGTCCCAGCTCTGCCATACCCTCTGCGTGACCTGCCAGCTCCCGATCTCGCAGGGCGGAGCGGAGGGGATGGCGCTCTACATCGACACCGAGGGCACTTTTCGCCCGGAGCGTCTTGTCGCCGTCGCGGAGCGCTACCAGCTCGACCCCCAGGACGTCCTCGCGAACGTGGCGTGCGCGCGGGCCTTCAACACGGACCACCAGCAGCACCTCCTCCTGCAGGCCGCCGCGATGATGGCCGAGAACCGCTTCGCGCTGATCGTCGTCGACTCCGCGACGGCGCTCTACCGGACGGACTACAGCGGGCGAAACGAGCTGGCGGCGCGGCAGATGCACCTCGGCAAGTTCCTCCGCTCCCTCCACAACCTCGCCGAGGAGTACGGCGTCGCCGTCGTGGTCACGAATCAGGTCGTCGCGAACGTCGACGGCTCCGCGCAGATGTTCCAGGCCGACGCGAAGAAGCCGATCGGCGGCCACATCATGGCCCACGCCTCGACGACGCGGCTGAGCCTGCGCAAGGGCCGCGGCGAGCAGCGTATTATGAAGGTCTACGACTCTCCATGCCTCGCCGAGGCCGAGGCTATCTTTGGCATCTACGAGGACGGCGTCGGCGACGCACGCGATTAAACGAGGGGGAGGGGGGAAATGGGTGTCTCGAATGGCCTGACCCTGCCCCTCCCCTCCCTTTCTTCGTCCCCTCTCTAAGAGACCGGAGCGCCTACATTGCAGCTGCCGCCTATCGTTTTTGGGCTTCACCCTGTAGCCATCGCCACTATTTTAATCTTAACTAGTTTGTTGACCCTTTATTTTCTGTTTTCTTTCCTTTTTATTAAAACGGTGCTTGCGTTGTTGTGGGGGGGGGGGAGGAGAAGTATTGTCTGAGTCACATCAGCCGCTTTTTTACATTTAGACGTTTCTTCGATTCAGTATTGTTTTTTTATTTTTTAGATACTTTTTCTTTAGGATTGAAATGTATCCTTTGCCTCGAAAGACCGTCCTCATGGGTCCACTTCTTGAGAGAGATAAGACACTTAAATTTCTGCTTGTTTTTGTGCTTGCTAGTGCAATTTACTTACTAGTATAGTAAGAGGTGTGCGTGTGTGTGTGTGTGTGGAGGGGGGGGGAGAGGAGAGAGGCGACCCTAGGTGATCGCTGAGAAAGGAAATTAGAGAGTTAAATAGAGGCTATTTTATGTGCGCTCATAAACAAGGTGTCTATGCATTGCACCACCTGTAGGAATATTTTTTGAATGTGGGATTTGCAACCCACGATTAAAGAGTAATTAGAGGTTTCGAAAATTGGAGGCGTTCGCTATCTGCTAGACTACTTTCGTCGGGAAAACAGTATAACAAGGTACTTCACTTTCTTTTTTCTTTTTTTTACCCCTTGAGTAAATGCATGCGTGCGTGTGTTGCGTATTTGACAGTCTACGTGCTACTTTTGCTCCGCTCTTCTTCCTTTGGTTGGGGTTTGAAAGGATAAAGGACATACTAGCCCAGTGCGCCTTATACGGGGAGAGATGACTACGAAACGCCGCAATCACGGTCGCTCGAAGCCGCCGCACAGCCGCGGGCGTGTGAAGCCCGTGCACTGCTATAACTGCGGCCGCCTGACGCCGAAGGATAAGGCGGTGGGCCGCTTTAACGTGCGCCGTATGTTGGACGCCGCCTCGGCCCGCGACGTCGCGGAGGCCTCCCCGATCTACGGGGTCGGCTTCCCGATGCCGAAGCTCTTCATGAAGCAGCGCTATTGTATTGCGTGCGCGATTCACAGCCGCACGGTGCGCGCGCGCAAGGTCAGCGAGCGCAAGATCCGCCATACCACCAAGGAGCGCTTCTCTCCTGCCACCAAGAAGAACTAGTGTTGCCTTACCAATAGACTAAGTTTCTGCCTCCTCTTGGGGGATGTCCTTTAGCTAAAAAAAACAACAAAAAAAAGATCACGGGATCAAACCGGTTTGGATGTGCATCTATCATCTTCCAATGTGTGTATGTGTGTGCATGCACAGGGCTCCGACTTTCTAGATAAAAGCACCACAACCAACTGTTTCATTTTTTCCTCTCTTTTTTTATTATTATTTTCGAATAAAAAATTCTCTTATATTGCTTGTTTTCAAGTTATTGTTTCACAAAGGCAGTCGGGGAGACTGTAAAGGACCCCAAGACCTCCCATAGTTGCTCCTGAAGAACAGCCGCGAAACTGTCGAACGGACTCCAAAGTACGATTTTAGACTAATCGCCATCATGACCAGCATCGAGCAGCTTCAAATCTGTGGCATACGCAGCTTCGATCCTTCCCCGAAGAACCGACAGGTCATCACGTTCCAGAAGCCCCTAACGGTTATTCTCGGCAAGAATGGCGCCGGCAAGACGACCATTATCGAGGCCCTTTTAAACGCCTGCACGGGTGCGATGCCGCCCGGCAGCGGAACGGAGAAAAGCTCCTTTGTCTACGACCCGAAGGTGATCGGCGAGAGCGAGGTGAAGGCGCAGCTGCGTCTGATTTTCACCGGGAAGGGTGGGAAGGTGATGCAGGTGATTCGCTCCTTCCAGACCTCCTACAACCGCGGCCGCGCGGTCTTCACGACGCTGGATAATACGCTGGCCTACCAGGACGCGGCGACGGGCCGGGTCGTCTCGCAGACCTACCGGGCGAGCGATGTGGACCGGGTGGTGCCGGAGATGCTCGGGGTCTCGGCGGCGGTCCTCGAGCATGTGATTTTTTGCCACCAGGAGGACTGCAATTGGCCGCTGGCCCCCCCGAAGGACGTGAAGCGCATCTTCGACGACATCTTCGCGGCGACGCGCTACGTCCTGGCGCTCGACCGCCTGCGCGAGAACGCGCGCGAGCTTCGGCGGCAGCAGAAGGAGCACGAGGCGGGGCTGATGGCCCTGCGCGACCACCGCGACCACGCCCTCGCCCTCGCCGAGGACGTCGCGCGGAAGGAGGGGCTGCTCGCGGGGCTCCGCGCGCACGCGGCGGCGGCGGCGCCGGGGCTCCGCGCGCT
>MJCC01000003.1:1445010-1471494 GCA_001766655.1 Phytomonas francai
GCCGGCGGGCGGTGGCGGGGGGGGGCCGCCGCCGCGTTCGGCTACCTCGACGCCCTCCGCGCGGCCGCCCCGTGGGAGGGAAAGGAGGGCGGGGGGGGGAAGGCGCACCCCTTCGCGGCCCCCGCCCCCGCCGCCGTCGCCGCCGTCCTGCGCATCGCCGTCCGCATGCTCGCGTGCATGGTCGCCGCCGCCTGGTCGCTTCGGGAGGCCGTGCACCTCTTCGATTGGATGCGCGTCGCGCCGGCGGTGGCCGCGCGGCGGGCCCAGGTCCAGGCCCGCGTGCGCGGCTGCTACCACCGCCTCGCCCTCGGCTTCGCCCCGGAGGAGCGCGCGCGGCTCACGTACGAGCTCTTCGAGCGCTGCTATGAGCAGGCGATGTCGAACGCCATCGTCCTCGGCGTCGCCGAGCGCGACGAAAGCCCCTTGGCCTTCTCGGACGACGACCCCAGCGAGGCGGGGGCCAGTCCCGCGCCCGGGTGGGGCTCCACCTCCTCCAGCTCGGTTAGTAAGCCCCTCCTGCCAAACTCGGACGCCTCGTTGCGGGGGGGCTCCCTCTACGCCCACCGCCGTCCTCTCGAGCACGGGCTCGAGTTTGTGCCGGAGGGCCCGCCCAGCGTGCATACGTACGTCGTCGCCGTCTTCGAGCTATTCGCCTTGACGAACGCCGTGAACATGAATTCGCCGGTCGATAATGAAGCCGGCGGGTTTGTTTGGGACTGCTCCTCATCCACGTCATGGGATACCTCGACCATGAAATCGAATACGGCCTCCTACCAACCCAATCTACGTATTCACAACACCGTGGATTCCTGCATTCGGATTTATGCGCGGACCACCAAAAATGTCGAAAAGGGTGACGTTTTCGTTTCCGCACCACCGATATATCCTCCTGTGGCCTTAGCTACGGTTTCGGAGGAGAGTTTATAGATCTGTATTTATTTTTCCCCGTGCTTTCCTTTTTTTTTTTTCTTCTTCTTTGCCTGCACTTGTTTTGTATGTATTTGTCTATGTGTATGTATGTATGTATGTGTGCGTGTGTTTCTGTGTGTTTGTATGTATATCACGCTTTATAATAAACATCTATAATACACATATGGTTAACGCAAGTGTAACTTAATATAGTGGTCTTCATTCAACATATGCCTATACTTCACTTTACGCTATTGTATCAAATGGGAAGTCGTTGCCTTATAATTTATATTTTCACTTACAGAATCGTTCCGTTTTATTTATTAGTATTACGTTTTATAGTCTTTGTTTATCATCTCTGTGCTAAGGTAGTAGCTTTATTAGAAGCATACACGTACGGATAGGAATGGGGAATCTAAAAAATAAATTATAGATACGTGTTGTGTATAAATTGAGGGTTTATTATTATTACTATTACTATTGTATTGTATTTATTATAAATGTTCTTGTTCTTTTTTCAGACATTTTTTAAAAACTCTTTCACTTCACAAATATATATATATATATATATATATATATATATATATTCTTTCAAATTGGGAAGTTTATGTAACTATACACCGAAATGAAAATGGTCTAAGGACATTGCTATTTTTTTGTCTTATTATTACAAATAACTATCTGGGGATTCATAGGTAATATATAAGTATCTCGGGTCGCTTAAAGGCCTTTTTGGTTATGTATTTGAGTTCCAAAATTTCGGCCGAATTTGCGCTAATGTGTCTCTAAATTCGGCGATAAAGGTAAACATATGTAACAGAAAGAGACTTAGATTCTTGGTTAAGGCGTTGGCCTCTTTTTGAGATCTTATTACTTCTCATCATGGTGTACCCAATGAGAAATCAAGATAGGGGAAAGCAATACATTCTCTCATTGATCTGTTATTTCCTTTTTTAACCGTATTCCGAAGGAAAGGGCCACGTTTCCGTTCCCACTGACAGGCGATGTAGCTCCATAGATCGAGGAGTGGGGAGGGCGAGGGATGGGCTACATTTTCCCTTTAACTAAAAAATCAAAAATGGGCATGATGATGTGGCGACTTACACCCTTCAGCTTCTGCTTATACGTGTGGTTCTCATCATCGACGCAAAGGTCTGCACCACGCTCCTCAGTACATAACCTCTCCTTTAAGTTCTCTACGGCGAATAGAATTTTTTTAAAGGGGTTTATATTTTTGGAGCTGTGAGAGTCTTCAGCTATTCAATCTTCATTGCTTCCACACCTTTACGGTGTTCGCCGCATCGGTTTCCAGAATGAGATGCGGGGGAGAGAACTGAAAATTATGGGCGAGACCGCAACGATACATGTTTCAATTATTGCTTTTAAGAACTCTGTTGGCAGTGCTCAAAATTTAATAAACCGTTGATCCCTTTTTTTTCGGCTACGCTGACAATTTCCTTCGAGCCACATTTTACCCCTGGACCTGCTCCGAAGATCCATCCGGTGGCGTACCCCAAGGTTCATGCGACAAGATCGGGTGTTTCTGCGTGTGTGAGTGTGTGTGCCTAAAAAAAAAAAATCAATTTCTACAAGCCGTGTTATTGGTATTGTTATTTTTTTCTTCTCCGAATTATTATCCGCTGTATTTGGTATTATTATCCGAAGCCTGTAATTTCACTCAACAAACTGTTAGAGAGTCCCTTTATGCGTATTTGCTACCTATCTTGAGTCGCTTTTGCTATATATATTCATCTATGCATTTTGCTTGTTTATTATTATTATTATTATTATTATTAGGCAACACAATGCATTGGAAAAGGATTGTACCTAGTTCTTGTGTAGTGGCCATTTCATTTATCCTGTCCTTTCAGTGTGTATTGTTCTTGCATTTTTTACTACACCTTCTCTTTGTATCAACTTATATTGTGTATGATTGAGAATAACAACTAGGAATCATCTTATACTAAGTTATTAGGTATAGGCAATCTTTTAGATACCATCAAAAATTATATCGCCCCAACCAAGTTGTTATTAATGATGAAGGAGAATTCCGTAGCTCCTATTATTATGGTTTTGGGATTGATTTTCTTCTTCTTCTTTTTGTGTGTCTTGTCAACCTTTTTCTTAAATTGGTTTTTGCAGAAGCGTCAGAGGTATGCCAGCATCATCGAGGAAAACGATGTTGACTCCGACGAGCTGAATATGGGACCTTCTAAGGTGGAAAAGTCCACCTCACCGTTAAGCCAAGACATTGCGCATGTGGGATCCGAAAATGCAAGTACGTTATCATCCGGAAGATCAAGGAATGCCTCCCGGAAGCGTTTTTTGGAATCACGGCGTGCCGCCGCTCATCAAAATTATGGTTCCGTTTCTGAAGCGCAGGAAGATGGTGCATAAGTTAGCAAATGAATTCGGGGTGCTTACACACGGTTGTGATTCTTTTATTTAAAATTTATTTATTACTGATATGCTATGCTCATGGAAGAGTAGCCTTGGTGTTATCTGTGCCTGTCTTGTCTATCGAGTTGAAAGGGGTATATATAGTTATTTTATTATAAATATTTAGGAGCATATTATCTTCTGGTCTTTTTACACTCTATAGTTTCCATCAAATAGGAGTACATGTATCTATCTATATAGATATACTTATTTGTGTGCGAAAACCACGGGAAAAACTGTCCTCGATTTTCCATTCTGTATCGATATTTCCCTTTCCCCCCTTTTTAAACCCAATTCATTTACAGAACGGTGGCGTTTGAAACATAATCCTCATATTTATTCTATTTTTCTGCTTTTGCCACGAGGCGATGCACACCTTCCTTGGTTTATCGCGATTCTTGATAGTTTTGACGCTCTTTTGTACCTTCACCGCAACCATTGTGTTGACGGCCGACACTTCCAGCGAAAATAATCATCACATCCTGAGAAGGAATCATACCCAAAGGCCTCGGAACCTAACGCGTATAGTTGACATTGCCCCAAGAGATGTAGATGGACACATTACACGGCTAAACTTCTCTGCATCATCCACATTTCAAGTTGATGCGATGAAAGTGAAGCTTGGTGGTATTCGTGGTGGCACTTGCATTTCCCTTCAGCCCCAGACGATATCATCGAGGGGTGGTGATGCATGCACAGTTGAGGACCCTGCCAATCCTGGTGTCGCGTATCATTTGCAAGGGTTTTATCCACATGTCACGCCACAGCGTTTACCACGGAGCGGCGAGCTGCACATATGCTTTACGACCATCGGGGCTGATGAATTATTGCGAAGGACACTCGTGGTGACAGTTTTGCTAAATGAATCTTCCGTTAATAGCACCCTTTCTAGGGCGTTGGAGCATATTCTCACTAACCGCTGGGATGCGAGTCCTCACAGTAAGATGAATGACTTGGGTCAATTCTCCGTTTCCTCATTCTTATCTATCCAGCAAAGCTACAGCACGTATCAAGGCTCCGCGACTTTCTCCCCGTGCGGCAGAGACATTCAACGGGCCCTCATGACGTCGCTTGTCGAGGTCATGTCTCCTGTTCTGGGTAGACTACAGACCGCCATAAACGAAACCACGGCAAGTGATTCGCACCTTTTATCGTGTCTGAGGATCTGGCAGATTTATCACGTTATCGGTGCCAACCCTGCTTCGGAATCGGATGCATCTAAAATGAACGGTCTTAACAAGGTATCACGTTCCCACCACAATGGAAAAGAGACTGGAGTAAAAATAACGAATAAAAGGAACGGTCTGGGTTTCACTGGTGTGGGTATCAAAGATGCAGGTGCGTGCAGTAGCAGAACTTCAATGAATCCTCCTACACTCACGCACCCACGCAGAGGTTTGCGAGGGCGGCCTATGTTTAATGGTTCCATTGACGCGTTACCGACCAGCAGCGCTGTGAGTTCCTCTAGAAAGGTGGCATTTCCTATGGAGGAAAGCTCTGCTACAAACGTGAGTTTAGGGACCTCGAACGAAAATCCTTTACCTGCGTTAACTGAGTCATCCACAGGCATGTTCACGTCAATCATTTCGAGAGTGATAAATTATATTAAAGAACATTATGTTCGTTTGATTGTATACTTTGCCCTAGCATTTATTTTCTTAGTGGCTACGATTTCAGCCTGCAAGTCGCGACGGAGACATTCGTACATTGCGGGAATCGGCTCCGAGGAGGAGCGGTTCCTTGTCAGCTCTCCTGAAGCATATCGGTACGGAATATTCTAACTATATATTTTTTCGCATTAATATTATGTATTGTGAACTTTAAAAAAAATCTACTATTGTACTAATTTTACTTCTTTAATTCCAAGATGGAGGAACAAGTTTTTCGGGTATATGAGTCCGACTGACATCGGAGGAAGTCGCTAATTTAGTTGCAGGGAAGAGTCCATCCACCTGAAAGTGGTCATTTAACGGGAAAAAAAGCGGCACAATAAGACGAAAATTGGTAAAATGGCAATTATTATACCCGGCTAGCTTCCACATTCCCTCTTTAAGTCAAGGATCTGAGCAAAAATACAAAGCCTCAGTGAATTACCTCGATATAATGGTGTTTTTTTTTATTTCCACGATAAACTTTTAGAACTTAACGAGGAGTTATTTTTTTTCTCATGAAATACTATCCACCTTCTTCTTGTTGTTTTTTTTCATCGTCATATGCATAACCCTTCTTTCATTTTATGAGTTGTACTCTTTTAAATAGCTTAGTTCAGACCGGAAAATGGTCTCGCCAAACCTGTTTGCGCACTGTGACGACGCCCTGTGTGTTGCAGAGGACAATGCTGTCGCTTTTTTTGCTTCTAAGACTTTAAAAAAGTTCCGTGAGGAGCGTTTCACCGGAGCCCGTCTATGTGGTCTCTACATCCAAGCCACATCTGACGGGAAGCAGAATACATTGCATGTTCTGGATGTCGAAGCAAATTGGTATGCACTATCGATGAAGCCAGTTGCAGTCAAATCCAGCACAACCATATTTCTGGAGTCCAATTCTACACCGCTAACTACTGCGGCTGCGGGACGTCCACGTGTCAGTTCTGTCAAGCGATCCAACACTTCGACAACTGAAAAAAACTCTAAAGGTATTCGTGATGCGCACTTTTACGAACTCAAGGGTCAGTTGTACGCGATTCTTTTAACCGATCATGCTGTATATGAGGTATCACTCAATTTGAACCATAACATTAATGCTGTTAAGATTATTTCATTTCCAACCCCTATCTCAGACTGTTTTCTTGCAGTGGGCACACACACTGGGCTTGTTGTGGTTGCACAGAGGGCCCAACGCTGGCTTCAATTTTCGCTGCCGAAGGACCGAGCAGACGTGGCAACGGAGAGCCTGTCGCACCGGCGCGTGCTTCCTATTTCTATCCAAAGCATGGCATGCAGCCCAACAGGTGAGGCGATTGCATTGGGTGGGTGTCGTGGAGAGCTTGTCGTTTTTCCTGATGTAAGCAGCACTCACTTCTTCTCTGACCACTGGCATCACACCCCCCTGACTGCCCTAAGCTTCTCCGTGGACGGATCTACCCTATACACCGGTGCGCACGAGTCCATCCTCCTAGTGTGGGACACTTCCTCCTTCACACACCGAAAGATTACATGTGGTATCGGCACCATCCGCTGTGCGGTGCCGTCCGTCTCGTCTGGCACCAGACTCCTCTTGGCGTGCAACACAACAACCTTGGCGATGGTAAACCTCCTGAATATGGCGATGGAGGTCTGCGTGGAAGGGATTGAATGGGCGTCGAGTGAGGCGTACAGCGGCCTTGTGGTGGACCGATGGATGGGGCAACCGGCTGTCATTGTGACAGGGCTTCCGAATGTGCTGCGTATTTGTGACCCTATGACCCAGCAAGCCGTCTACTCGCTTCATATTTCTTCCCAGCAGGAAACGATACCCATGCCACCACGCCACGGTATTCACCACGCAGGTTTGTTAGCCGACGGCCGTGTACTTGTCACTTATGAATCCTTCACACCAACAGCCCTTCCACCTATGCTGCGCTTCTGGGCATACGATGCCAGTCAAAAACGACATGTGGAGTCTCAAACTATTTATAAACCACACGAGAGCCAAGTTTTAGCACTCTGCGTGGACAAGAACAATCGGCGTGTCTTTACGCTTAGTCGAGAAGCTGTCAAGTGTTGGGAGGAGGTTATCGAAGACGCAAACGACGCTATTGCGACGGCCCATCGCAGCTGGCGTAATCAGTCAACTAATCCTACGCCGTCCCTCGACGTTGTGGATATGACACTATCAACGGATGGAACTCTCTGCTTTGTGGCTGACGACTGTGTCCATATGTACGCGGTGGCGGAATGCCACGCAGGTCAACCGTGGGCTAAGCTTTCTTGTCTGGTTCAAAACTCCAGTATGGAGCCCTTGGGCGACCTACTGCTGAACGAGACCGACAGGGTGGTGGCGGCGCACGACGGGGCGCACGTGTTTCTTTGGGACTTGGCGTCCCCCAGAAGGAGCACCGCACGCTGCGTCGCCCCCTCGGGCTCGGGGAACGCGACCATCACTGCACTTTGCCAGTTTACGCCTCACTCACTGCTAGTCGCATGCGACAATCACAGTTTCGTCGAGATAAATTGCGATACCACGAATTATTTCGGTAAAATCCTTGGTGTGGTTAAAAGCACACTATCAAGTCGTATACTTCACATGGCTAGCCTGTTTACTGGAAGCGGCACTGAGAAGAAAGAACGACAGATAGCTGTCATCGACGATGTCTCCGGATTTCGCGTTATCAACGTATCAATTCCGAGTCATACACTCGAGGAGGTGAAGTTCACAGAAGATGCGGTCCGAAGCGCCGAAGCACAGAGTACAGCTGAAGAGGATAAAAAATTGATTAGCACTTACTTCGGAGATGACACCGCATGGCGGCGTAAGAACACTGACACAGAAAATGACAATTGGGGTAGTCTTGCGAACACTGCTCGCGTCAAAAAGGCCAACCTCTGGCTAAGAAACGTCCTTCAGGAGCCATCATACACGGCGCCTTCAATGAGTTCGGTTCTCTCACTCTACTTGAGGGCACAAAATGGTCTAAGTTAAACATCAAAGGGTCCTGAGGATAAATAAAATGACTACTGTTTCGAAGGACAAGTCAACAGTTTGGTGAATGGTCTTTAGTTGTTTGGCGGATACCGCGTACTACGAATTTCTATGCAATGTTTAATAAATCTTGATTAAAATTTAAAGTCGTATAAACCATGTTGCTTCAAGATTAAGTATTAACTTTCACCCTTTTCACAGATAAGGTGTTAATATTAACATTATATACAACGCTGATAAGCATAATTCCATTGAATTGGAGACTATGACCGTAAATGACTCAATATTGAGCGAAAATAGATGTCTTTCTTCTTTTTATTTGATTTAATTTCTAGCATCTATGAAGATATTGGTAATTCCTAAGGTATCCATTCCAAACCACTCTATCAAAGAGTCAAAGAGAACTAGTTGGATAAATAAGAGCGTAACTATGGAAATATTTTCTCGAGGTTAGCTTTTTGTATAGTGCCAATAAAAAGAAGAGAAACCAGCACGAAGTCCCATTAATGACATAGGTTACAATTAAGACAGACTTTTTCCAATCTGGGAGAGCAAGAAATAACACTGACACAGATGGATTCAAGGTGGTACCCTCCGCTGTTGTTATTGCTTTCCTGTTTTATTGTCTGCGTAGTGCAGAGGGGGGAGGGGGGAGATGAACCTACTTACAGGTAAAGGATATAGGAAATTCTGCTTTGGGTAAACTGATGATTCCATAATCGGCAAACCAACCGAATCAAATATGCACAATTGCTCAATAAACGAGGGTGATTCATTCTGTTTCCAAAACGAAACGAAAAACGTGCCAAAAGTGTTTAACCATGGGATGATTGTATCTTAAATGTCTATTCAATTTTAGGCTTTGGAATATTTTTTCCACTTTTTTCTTTGATTGTCTTCATTTTTTTTTTTTTTGGATTCTTTGCTAAACTCTTTGAAAAGAATACACAAAGAAAATTCTGGATATTCTAAACACGCACATGGATCTAAATGAGCTTCTCGTTAAAACGACAACAGCTGCTGAGGACAGTGGGGCCAGCAGTGAAGTATGGGTAAAAGGTAGGCGTAAGCGGAAGAGGTCCTCGCAGGAAGTCCAGGTCAGCAGTTATAATCGTCAAGAACCTGCAATAATCACACGTCAAGATACTATAGGAAGGGATATGGGGCCCACCACGGCAGAAATGACGCGTGAACGGGGAGAGAATGTCGTATCCTCAGCGCTGGTTAACTCAAACTCGCGTAGTGGTGTGCTTAGCAGTTCTATCATAGCTTGTTTAGTGATCGACTACATGTTTTGTAGGGAGCTCGGTGGACGCCACAGTGTGTGCAGTACGCAAAACAAGCTTTCGTCCATTCATGGTCGAGCTCGTGAACTTATGGTATCACAGCTTGCGGCGGAGCGCGCGGGCTGCTCGGTTGTGGCATCTTGGGCAATGCTTCACTACCTGCCTATCATTCAGCCCATCGGGGGACTTCGGTCTAGCGTAAAATGGGAGAATTATCCGGATGCCGTTGTCAAGTATCGCCGGACGCTGCAAGTGTGTGACATTAGACGAGACTTGATTGGCGGAGTGACTGCTGAGCAAACACCTCATTTCCGAGACTTCGCGCTGCGCATCCTGGAGGTTTCTTTGGAAGGCAAGACACCACAGCTAGTCCAAGCACAGGATACGGCGAAGGAGAGTGCACAAGGGCGCAGTTTTCAGTTGGAGAAGAGCGACCTGCCTCACGGCAAGGGGGCAAAAAATTGCAACGAAGTTCAATTATCGTTTCAAACCGCCAGTCGATCTTCAAAGGATGAAAAGAGCCTCGTTGCGTTCTCCATAGATGAGTTTTTAAACCCTTCCTCTGCATCTTCGGAAGAGGACTAGGTCCATAAGAATGAGGAGGTCCAATGGAATTTCCGACGTATATTTTAGACCCGTCGTGTTGGAGCCTAAAGACAACAATTTTTCAAAAATACTCATGCTATTTGAATTGCTTATTCTGCGCTCAGAAAGGTTAGGTAGTGCATTCCTCTCTCTCTCTCTTTCTTTTCTTACCTCGACTTCATTCTTGCTGAATCTTTTCCTATTTCTATATCTGTATTTTCTTCTTTTTATCAGTTTACTTAATAACACAAAAAATACATGCTATGCCACATTCCGGAAGCTCTTGTCCGGAAAGGATACTAAAACACTATGAAGCGTCTCGGACGTCCGCATGGAAAGCAATGTTCGTGAAGGGAAAGTTGTTATTGGCAAACTGTTTGTGTTTAAACGATGGTCTACAATGCTGAGATTTGTTTGCAGCCCACTCTTCCCTGTTGATGTTGTTATCGACTCCAAAGATTACAATATCCTAAATACTTACGACTCTGACATTGTGGCCGTTGAGTTGTTTCCGATGAACGAGTGGAAAGAGATAACCCCAAGACCGGCTAATACTAGCAATCCCGAATCTGCTTTAACAGAGACTGATTTCCTAAAAGCGGAAGACGATTTTGATCAGCTACTGACTATGCCAAAACAGCTGCCTGATGGGCGCCCGATACTTCACGTATTACCCGGAGAGACACCTCGGCGTAATATTCCAATGGAGGTAGAGTTAGCACGGGAATGTGGTGCACCGGATAAATACGAGTGGCCCCATAATCTAAGCCCAAGTGGGAGAGTCGTCTCGGTCTTGCATCGGGATTTGAACGCGTGCCATGTGGGGCACCTCTCTAACACTGTCACACTGCCGCATAACTATTACACCTTGAAGAGTGACTTCTACTATCGCTTCCAGATGTACGACCCGCTGCTACCACAGTTTGTGGTACGTGGTTCAGATATACCAACACCCTACCATAAGGAATTAGACTCATACTTGTTTTTACTCCGCATTGAATCAACAAGCGATGGGACGGTATGCCTTTTAAATGGTGATTTTATTAAAGCCAAGATCGAACGTGTACTTGGAAGAGCAAATTCTGTGGAAGCCAATACAATGGCAATCTGTGAGACCTATAAAGTACATCCCGAGTGCTTCGACGACGATGTTGAGGCCTGCGTGCCCTCAGAGTTCAAAGTTGCGGAAGCAGACGAGCTGGAGCGGATGGGACGGCGGGATTTGCGCAACGAGTTTGCCCTCACAATCGACCCCCCCACCGCTCGTGACCTTGATGATGCTATCAGTATTCGCCGCACCCCACGTGGTGGCTACCACGTCGGTGTCCACATCGCCGACGTCACACATTTTGTGCAAACTGGAACGCCGCTAGATGAAGAGGCGAAGAGGCGTGCAACAACAGTTTACTTTGTGGATCGGTCCTTTCCAATGCTACCGAGAAGAATCACTAACGACATGTGTAGTCTTAACCCGTTTGAAGATAAATACACTTTTTCCGTCCTGTTTGAGATGAATCAAGATGGCGAAATCTTGGAGGAGTGGTTTGGGAAGTCAGTGATTCAGTCAAGGTGTCGGCTGACCTATGAACAAGCCCAAATGATCATCGACAACAAGGAGGTGGAAATCAATATTGCAAAAGAAGGCTCAGTATCCAGTGATACTGAGAGGGTATTAAAGGATAAAGTTATGACCTCTGTCAAACTAATGCATGCCCTCGCCTCGAAGTTGCGCCAGCGCAGCTTCAAGCGCGGTCGCCTCGATATTTCCGGACCTAAGCTATCTTTTGTCTTTGAGGACATGAATTCTCAAAATCCCCCCATAGGGTTCTATCTGAAAAAAGGAGTTGATGCAAGCTGGTTAGTAGAGGAATTTATGCTTTTGACGAACGCGCGTGTGGCCGAGAAAATTGTGCAGTACCTCCCTGAAAGAGCCCTTTTGCGTTGTCATCCTGCCATAGATAAGAGGGGATTTCTTCAAATACGGGACTCTCTCGCTAATCAAAGCACCAAATTGAAGAATCTGGGTAATAGAAGCCTACAGGATCTGATCAATAAATCACAAGGAAATAAGAACTATGATGCAGTGTGTAAACTTGTAGTTTTTCGGATGCAAAAAGCATATTACATTGCTAACAGTTTTGAGAAAGGTATTACACGTTCTCATTATGCGCTTGCCATGCCGTGGTACACACATTTCACGTCCCCCATTCGTCGGTACTGCGATATTATTGTGCACAGACAGCTACTTGTCGCACTTGAGATTGAGAGGAGGCTGTCTGAGATGCACTTGGATCTTCCGCACACGCTTGATACTCACCTTAAAGTGGATCCTAGTAAGGAACCTTCTGCAAACAGTTCGCTTCTTCCACTGGGGTCTCTCTCTGAATGCGACCCATGCTATAGTACAAGTGAGGTTGCTGATATTGCACTGCATGCCAATGCTGCTAGCGAACGTGCCAGGGAAGCCAGTGAGGCATCTGAAATGCTCTTTTTTTGTATCTACCTGCAGGCTCTGACTCAGATATTGAAGAAAAATAACTGCATGCCCCCAGTACACCGCACAATAGCATATGTTATTAATATATGCCGTAGCAGTATAGTTTTGTACTCAAGCGAGATCGCGGTTCATGCAGAAGTAGAACTCCGGGATAATAAACAATCATTTGTGCTTTTAAATTCAGAAGAGCTAGAAAAAGATGCATCTGACACAGGAAATGTTAACCAAACGGCAGGGCTTCATAAACAAGAAACTGACAAGAAGAATGTCGATTCGAAAACTAATCGCGTACTTGTAAGACTTCTGTGGTCTCGAAATTCTGAAAACGCAACGGAAACTATTGAAGAAGTGACATTTCTTCATTCTTTTGTCGTGGAGCTCAGAGTAAACAATACAAGAGCGATGTCACTCGACATGATTGTGTTACCGCCTTGGGAGCGCGAGATATATGAAAAAAGTGGCACTACTATACCAACTTCTTTGTTACAATAGCACCTATTTATTATTGATAGTACTGTTATAAAAGAAATGGCTTATTATTGTCATTATGTTTATTTTTTTCAGATGAAAAATTCTGATGTAAATGGCATAAGCAACCATATACATATATATATATATATACTGTGCTTAATTCATATATTGAAAAATATTTTAGAATTATTTAATATCTAAGTTTGGTAAAAAAGTGAAAATTAGAATTAGTGACTGATCTATGTGATTTTTTCTTGATTATCCACATATTGCTTATTTTCAAGCGTCAGTGTTTATATAACCTTATACGATGCTATTCGATTCATGTTCTGTAATTAATATCATCTTCGGGAGGGAAGGGATGCACCAGGAAGCTTTTCAAAGCCTCCTCACGGTGCCGGTGATTCGTGCATACTGTGTTCTGTGGGTAGAACAAAAATTCTTTATGGTGTGATCTAAGCTATGCAATAACATAATTTACATTTCCGTCTTCACCACTCTTTTATTTTTTTTTCCACCATTACGTTATATGGTGTGTCAAAGATGTCGGGCAAAAAGAAAAATATCAAAGACCGAAGCTCTGTCCTTGAGCGGAATGATAGTGCTATAGTGGAGACGTCCCAGTCAAAGCAGTGTTCATTTTTGAAAGAACCTCCAGAGCCTCAGAACGGTTTGTTGCCTTTTAGTGATGTCATGAATCGCTGTTGTGGCAGACCGTATGGAGCATGCTGTTCCTCTTACGATAGAAAATGGGAGGAATGGCTAGAAAAAAGCCCTACATCATCCATATTTCATGAGATGAAGTCATTTTTAACCAATGAAGGTTGTGCCTTATTTTCTAACGAGATGAAAAGCTTGCTGCTTTCAACGATTCTTGCCAGCGAGAACGATGGTAGTGATGGGGCGGGAGAAGCTGTTATTGCATGCCTATCGAACAAATGCCTCCAGCAGTGGTGGTGGCGGGATATAGCCGAAAGATACCCTAGCACCCCACTATACCCGTATTATGAGATTACTTTTGAGTATCCTGAGGATCTTTTAGGGGGTAGCACTCCTGAGGTTAGCAAAGAGGCCGATGTGGATTCCTTAGCAGCAGCAGCGACGGCCCTTCCTGAGGAATACATTCGAGTCGCTGAAATAATTCGGAGAATCATTTTGGCGTATGTCACTTGTTCAAGCATGGCGTTCTGTCTAAAATGCGAACCCCTGCCAGGCGCGGGGCGGCTCCTCTCACATGCAGTGCATAGCAAGGGCTACCAAGGCCCTCAATCAAGGGAAAAGGACACGGCGTTTGTACGAAGTGATTCGCCTGAACAGGTTGGCAAAGAGTATATGAAACCCAATGAGCCCAGAAGACTTTTTTTGGTGCGTCAGACGGAATATGCAGACCATATTAATATATGCTGCGATGACTATTACTACCGACTTCGTGTCATTGATCGGCAATACGATGATGCGTTAGTACCGGCACATATACTAGCGAATGGGCTAGATGCCATACGCCGCGATGCCCTTGTGCGCAAATCTGCCTTGGTTGCATTTGATGCTAGAGATGACGAAAAGGCGAAACGCATTGCCCTTAACAAGCTGCTAGGTCGCCTGTCCACCTTGCACGATGACGTCTCGGCTGACCTGCGTCGCCGTCTACGCGAGACTAGCCCGGTTAACGCACATACGCTAGACCAGCTAGAATCCGGTCTCTTCACAGTGGTTTTGCGAGACGGCGGAGCTCCTGAAGGGGGCTCGGAGTGGTTGAACTCGATGCTTTCTTTTTACTTCGGGTGGGGAGAACCAAGGCAAGTCCTGGTGCGATCCCATGCAACCATGGTTGGCTTTGAAACCTTGTGTCGATTTCTCGTCGTTGCGCTTGACACTCCAAGAAAGAAGGAGGGCAAGCCAACGAGCACCGCTGCATGTGAGATGGACTTGTCATCTTCACCAAAAGGCCATCAAAGGGGAAGCCATAGGTTGCAAAGAGGGGAACCCAACCGACGATGGAGACAAGCGTCGTCTCTGTGCGCTTCTCTGGACAGCGCTGAGATCGCCAATCATCTAGAGCTGTGGTTACCTCTTCCAGCGCGGGATGGTCCTTCACTTATATTGTCTCATACCCCGACTACCCAATTCTCGTCGTGGATGCCATTAGTCTTGCACGGTGACGTAGCAAAGGTTGGATCGTTGACAGCAGGTGAGCTGTGTCTTTCCATAATTCTCGCAGTTCAGTCCGCCATTCCGATTGGCGACGAGAAGGAGTCCCCTAACATAGACCAAAGATTAGGAGATTTACCAGGGCGTCCAAAGGTATACCTGGCGATGCTGCATGATCAGCACACCGTTCCAACAGTAAGACGACTTTACTCCACCGTCATTGAGCGATTCATTCAGGTACACCGGAGCCGATCTTACCTATTGTTTGATGACGTACGAAAGGCCGCGCACAGAGCCGCACTTCTTTCCGTGAATGAAGAGATCCAATCGTGTTTCACTTCACCGAATCCCCTCTTCGCTATGGCGGCTAGCCTGGCGAATTGTCCTGTAAATATGGAAACGGCCGATGTTTGCATTACTCTGTGCGTAGTACCTAGGCAAAATTCATCATACGCGGGGAAAATCGCTGGCATTGATGGGCCGCGACTCAAATGGGGCACGAGCTACGTAGAGCTGGCTATCCCAGCTCGCGTGCGTGTTCATCTTTGTGCACAACCGGCGAAGGAAATGAAAAAAGTAAACCTTGGTGAATGCGTTTGCAGAGATGCAGAAGTGAGTCATGCACTCGAAGACGAACAGTTTGCCAATTGTTTCTACTCTTGTCTTCGTGCCGAATCTTTGAATGTCAAAATGGAGAATAAATAAATGTTTACAGATATAGATATATATTTGGGTATGTATACTACCAAAATGTCATGTAAAGCCCTACAGTTTGCATGAGCTTATAGAAATGGTCCTGTGCTAGGACATCGTTCATGTTAACTTGAGAAACTGACTATCCTTCCGAAGCTTTCAAAGTCTACAGACGCGCAAAACGTAGAACGGTGTAATTCTGAATTTAATGTAACACATTCTCTTTATTTTTGTTGTTGTCTTGCAGTCTTCGCATTTTTAAATTCTGTTCCTCACGGTTCAAGGAGCAGATATAAATTTCAGCTTTTTTAAAAGGGTACACACTTATATATATATATATATTATATCTATCTATCTATATTGTATAAAGTTCATCAAAGTGGTTCTTTGTAAACCAAGCATAAAAGCACACATCTATAGTATATATATTCAAGGGGAAACCATATAGTCGTATCAAATCTATAAAAATCAAACTTAAGTATGTCTCTTACAGCTAAAGCGACACCCTTCTCAGGTTCTAAGAACATTTCTGTCTTGGTGGAGAAAAAGGTGCTTTATCTTTTTTGTGATCTCAGCAAAAATTTCGGACAGAGCACCTCTGGCAAGACAATCATTATAGGCTCTTCTTCTGGCAATAAGCAGTTGGGGAAATCAAACTCCTTTATCGGGCTGAATTTGTTCACAAAAAGTCTAGAAAAGAGAAATCTAGGAAAAGATGCTGTTTCTGAGTTGAGGACAGACGAGTTTCAAGAAGTTGGCCAAGGGTGCGCCTGGCGTATTGAGGAAGACGGTGTGACATTAGCGATTAAGATCGATTTTGAAAGGACATCCGAAAGGCCAGCCTCCTCTGGCAACTCTTTTTTGATCGCCTCAACTAACGGCAACAAAGCAGTTGGTAAAACTGGCATCATGTGCGGCCTGAACTGTTATCGGCCCTCTAACGCCCCATTCGCCGTGGACAAGATCGGCGAGTGCGGCTCAGCAGAACAGCTCGCAGTGGGCCGTGTCATCGACTTGGAGAATGGCTTCTCAGTCCGTTATTCTGCCGAGGATACGGCAACCGTCTCTTTCGAGGGTGTACTTGGCGATGAGAGCCTTGCCATGCCGTCGTGCGTGCTGGAGGGAGGCACTACCCTCACCCTGCACATGGGCAGGCCGAAGGAAAAACGTGCGCGGGTGGAGAAGCGGTCGCCGTCTACCGACGCCGCACCCGCTTCGAGCGGGAAAGATCCAGAGGGTGTACTCAACAGCGGGGATGCCGGTGGAAAAATCCGAAATATGCGTGTGTTGTGTAACAAGCTGGACAACGATGCACTGCGGCTGAGCATTACCTTCGATCCTACAAAGTCTTTCGGGCGCTCGTCGTCGGGGAAGTCGCTGACGGTAAGCACTTCTTCAGGATTCCAACCAATCGTGATTAACGGCAGTATGGTCTGTCGCATCCAATTCAATGCATATCGGCCAGCGCCAAAACTTGACGAGGAAACAGTCCGTGACGCTGTGTTTAATGTTTTGAAAACGAAACCCGTATCCGATCTGGACGCGCTTTCCTTTAAAACTGTCCTTCAGGAAATTCGAGAGGAGTTGGGTCTTCGTGAAGATCAGGAAGCGCTCATCAAAGAAGAAGCCAAAGTGGCAGTTAAAACCTTTTTAGAGGAAGCACGGCAGCAAAATAAAAAATAATAATGACATTAATCTTGGTAAGTTTTTTCTGTGTATTCTCAGGTTGGCATATCTACAGGATCATGCGTTGACGGATTTTGACCCCCCCAAAAAAAAAAAAAATTCTTTAAAAACCATTATTTCATTCTGAGATAAGCACAAAAATTGCTCCGTTACCTTTCTAAGTTTTTTTTTATTCAAGAAGAAAAGAGTGTAATGAATGAAGTAATATTAATCCTTCCTAAATATCACTCATGTTATGGCTGCTTTTATTGTTCCTTTCTTTTCAGGGTGTTTTCTCCTGAAGGATCAAAAGGAAAGGAAAATAACGGTGTTCTGAAGAAGACGAAATATATATATAATTCGACTAAGCGCCTTCTTTTACCTATATATATATATATATATATATACATGTGTAGATTTTGAACCCTGTGATAAGAACATAGTGTGGTAAAGTTTCAATATAATAGAGAAGTGATGTATGCATCAGATCCCTCATTTCATAAGCTTACCAATGCTAATAATGTGGTGTACCACTTCGCCAACGCTGGTGACTTAAGGTATGAGTCACTAACACTTTTCGTCGATTTCACGAAAAAGGTTACCGCTGCCGATATTGCTTCGTGTCAAAATGGAACTATCGAGGGTTTACCAATAACGATTTCCATGAAAGTATGGAATTTCGGTGTAATTAGGCCGGATGCGCTCCTTCAGGGTATGAAAGAATTTACCGGCTCCCGTCAGCTTGATTCCCTCACGTCTTGGTCCATCGAGGATAAAATGCTGCGCCTGGATATCGACCTGTCGAGTTTCCCAAACCGCACTGAAAAGGAGGAGGCTGGAAAGCCCGTCGAGTTGGTAAAACTAGCCAATGCTATGGTGATGAAGCAGTGTCGGCTAAGTCTAAACATTACCTCAACAGGCAAGGTAAATTGGCCTTTGATGCAGTCTCAACCGAGCCATACTTTCAATCCTGTATTGAGCCGACTCTCTACTGATCTTCACACAGGTCCGGAAAATAACCTAGAGATTTCCGAGGATTTGGGCGCGAGGCGTGAGCGCATCAGTGACGCTCTAACGGTAGACGCCAGAAAACTCAACGATGTGAAGGTTATATTCAATCCAAGATACAATCACGGTGACATCTTGTCGACCAGTATAAACCTTACTAAGGGTATTACGATCCAGATTTTGATCGAAATCATGCATCGAGGTGACGCTCGCATCAAGCGGAAGCGGGAGGCTTCGGTGGCAACGAAGGCACCGATTAATGTCAAGCTCAAGGTCACCCCAGATTCCTTTCGGAAGGAGAAGACGCTTACGATCCGCTTCAATGCTAATGAGTCCTATGGCATGGTGGACTTCGGCGCCATTCCCGAGTTTTACACTCTTAGGACATCAGGTGGCAGTGGTCCCGCCACGTTGTCCTCGGTGCGGGCGCACCATCGCGTCCACCGCGTGGCGGAGTGCTCCAAGGCGCGTGAGGATATCTTTATTGTTGACTTCATCGCCGTCCGGGCGGTAGCCGAGCTCCCCACAGAGCGAGAGATTTACATCTCCATCCATAACTACATGAAATCCGTAAAAGAAATTACTTGTGATCTGGATATGAAAGCCGTGCGAGAGCACTTGCTTCTGGAGTACCCATACATGCAGACAGCGGATCGTGACGAACTTCAAAAGTTCTCATTTTTGGTATGGGGATGCATTCGTGAATACGCTGTTAATCAGATTTTGGGGTTGCCCCATTCAATGTTGAGAGACGAAGGTAACATATTAGCAAAAATGATACCTGTGTAGTTTTCGAAAACATAGCTGCTGGATATGCATTTATCAACTTAACTGTCGATTTATAAATATCTATATGTACACATAAATAGTTGTATAACACTATTTCCTGCGTTTGTTAGATATTTATTTCATTGTTGATATTCTCATTTATTTTTATACCTAGATACCCTCTCCCTCCTGGGAAAAAAAAAACGCATACGCGCATGTATTTCTGACTAAATTAATATTATGAGAGCATGACAAGAAGTATACCTTTTTTAAAAAGTTTTTTCACTTTCTGAAGGTAAGATATACTTCCTTTTGTCTAGTTTTTCCCTTTTGTGTATTAAGCTGACCACAAAAGTCAACTGAAAAAAAAACATATAGGCCCCTTAGTGTGTATTTTTGTGCATCTCAGAATTATTGCCCACTCCCCCAAAAGCTCAGACTGCCTTTGAACTAAAAGAATTGTTAACATATTCAAAAGGGAAAGTTTCCTATTTATCACTTAGTGCATTTTTAAATAAAGCAAAAATATTTCATAAGATACACATCTATACATCACTTACTGTTACCATTGAAAGACAATATTTTACATCATTACTTTATCTACTCGTCACAAACGTGTTGGTTGCCAAGACTCAAATTTTGAGCATTCAGTCTTAATTTTTCCCCTTTTTTTTAGCGTTTTTCCTGTGCATGGAAGGTAACCCAATCTACTTGACAGTCATTTAGGATATTATTGCATTTTTACTTCTTTTATGTAAAGGGTGAATACTTATATATTTACCCTCATTCTCCAATAAACGTGGAAAAAAAATCTTCATTTTTTCCGTTTCTTTACCCTATACAGAATCTTCTTTCCTTTTTTTTTTGTATTTCTTAAAATTTACATTCCTTTAGTTTTCCTTCCTGTGGCTTCGCATTAGTTCAATAAAGCAAGTATTGTGCTTTCCTTTTACATTTAACTACTTTATAACATATAATCTTTCATATTTTATTATAAATCAGAAGGTATTAACTGGTACTGGGTAACATAATTCTTCATTTCTATACACCAACCCCCTACCATAGCAACCTTTGGGGCACGAAGTCTTTCTGTAAATTTTATGCACAATTGATTTTTTTCGAAGGAAAAAGCTGCCCTTAACCATTAGGGTTTATTTTCTTCTTTACTTTTTCCCTAATAAACACCAAGTCGTTATTTACATCCTATCTCATATATATCAATATATCTATATAGTTGCACGCATTTTTTCCATCTTGCTTGCCATAAAGTTCCCCTACGATCATCACACTCTAAATATTGAAACGAGGCAAACTTGTCTATATACATATATTATCAGACTCTAAACGAAGTTTCGTACGGATAGTACAAAGACAAAAGGTCCCCCTTGTGTGTCTCAGTGGCTAAAAATTCCGAAGTGTGGTCAGTAGAGTAGATTTTATAGATAGTATTAAATGCTTCCTTTAGATACATCAGAAACCCACAAAGACACCGTTTTAGGATGTCCAGACTGTAATTTTTTGTGCTGCTCGATGAATCAAATGTGCCGTCACATATGCGAGACCTTACATGGACTGGTCAAATGCCCGCTTTGCGATACGTACATTGTCGGGAGAGCCTTCCGTGCGAGTATCAACAAGATTCTGAAGTCAAACAAAGCAAAGGAAATCAGAGCTGTGGCTTCTGGGTCCGGACACATCGCCGCGTCATCGAAAGATGCCTTCTTACATACGCGATCCCCAATTTTAGAAATCGACGTGGCGAGCCACTCCCATTTATCTCTTTACCCTGACATTCGAATTAATGAAAAAGACGCATTCAAGAGACCTGGTAAGCCAGAAGATTACGGGTTGGAGCCTGTGAAAAAAACAGACGCAGCTAGCCTGCGGCATGCTGCATCCATAAACCAATATGCGCAGGCGGTTGGTTCGGGCAGTCAGGATGATAGCTCTAGTGCTTCTAAAATGACATTTCGATGTATGGGCTGCTATTTTTGCTACGACACATGGACCAAGATGACGAAGCATCTTGAGCATTCAACACACACCCTACCGCGGTGCGCGCAGTGTAATAGATTATTCATCTGCTTTGGTCCATGGCGACCAAACAAACATGAGGAGATTACGCAGCACCTGGGCTTCTGGGGCTTTTTCAATAATAAGAAGAACTATCTGCTCGAAAACCAAGGGCCCTCTCATTACAACATTCGCAACAAATTCACTGGTTTCTGTGTTTTGCAATACACATGTGTGTGCGGCATTACCTTTACGCATCCCGTACATTTAGCTGAACACCTGAGAACCGTTCACCACGTTGACTGTATTGCAGACGAAGCTGTATGCAAGACGTGCAATCTACGGCTCTCTCTCCTAGATATGATCCAGCACCTTCGGATCCCTGTCGAGAAAACGAAAGACCTGAATGCAGTCGAAGGAGACTTTGAGGAAACTAAGCTAAGTCAAAGCACTCCACAAGAAATATCTGATTTTCCCTCCAATGAGCATGATACTGAGTGTGGGGGAGAAGCCTTTTCCGCAAGCCCATTTCTCGTGCATCGTCCACTGATTCAACCTATTGAACAAAGCATTACCAGTGCAACTTCAGAAGGAAAGGAGAGTAAGGACCCTTTCTACATCGTGGTATACCAGTGCTGGGAGTGCTTCTACCTATTCACCTCATGGAAGAGAATGGTGAACCACATTATGGAAACCAAGCATTGTCTCAGTTTTTGTGTTGAGTGCAAAGAATATCTAAAACCTACGCATAATGCGAGCAAGCTGAGTAAGGAGGCGAATCTGCTCGCACACCTTGAGCACATTCAGCGGCATAAAAACATCATTGGTCCTCCCGTGACACCTGATTCGCTAGAGGTACTGATAGACGCCACGGAAAGCTCCGTCCCCGGCATGTTTGACCCTCCAAACGGGCGTGTGAGCTTGGGTTCAAACACCGATAATGCTATCATATTCTGCTATCAGTGTCCAGGTCACAAAGACAATTGCTATGAGGTATTCCTATATTATGGGGATCTAGTGGAGCACCTTATTGCCACTGGGCATGGAAGACATCCGGAAAATTTAGAGCTCCTCGAAGCGGCAATGCCGATGGTCACCTATCGAGCAAAGTTTACCGTCTCACAGCTTGTTAAACACTTTGGTTTTGTCAAGTGCACATTTTGTAAGCGGCCCTTTCCGAAGAATCGTTTACAGGTCCATGAGGCGATTTGTAAGCAGTGTACATTTCATTCCTTAGAAATGCAGACTTAATAGCTAAGAGAGGGGTATTGAGATCTTGATATGCATATGTACAGATGGAATACTAATAATACGCAACGAAAGTTTTTTTTGACACTTGTTAAAGGTAAATTAAATGATTTTTATGGTTTCGGCGGGATGAAGCTCTATTTATAAAGAGTACAGAGCAGCTGACGTGTGTATAAGTCGTTGGTGTGTCCCCCCCCCTCCCTTTCTGCTGCAGTGTATTGTTTGGTGTCGTAAACTCAATACTGTAGGGTTTCATGTTGTCTTCGTTCCAGTGGAAATTTTCCATTGCATAGAGAAATTTATGCTTGAAAAACTAAGTGATTTTTTCAAGCTTCCCCTTTCCTCCCTCCCCTTCCCTCTCCTGAATCACTTTTTAACGTCAAAGTCTTGGATCAGTTTCGGTCTTTACTGTTGCTATGATTGTCGATAACATTATTGTTAATTTAGCGGTTGTTGTTTTTACTTGCTTTTTATTTTAACAAAGATAATTTGACAGAACGTTTTCCCTTTTATTTTATGAAAAAAAAACAGTTTAAAGATCAATATGTTCAAAGGGTAAATGTAGACTTGCTCAGATGTTTTACGGTTTCTTGATATCAAATCGTATGATGTCATGAAATATATACTTTTCCATCAGAATGACGATACTTATCGATCTTTACTTTTTTTTTGTATTTACGTCTGACACCTTAATTTTTTTAAAATGAAAATGAACTATTATTCCTTCTTGTTGAAAGAAAAAAAAAGAGAGCGATATCTTTGTCACCAATGATCTTTTTATAGCTGTCTCGTTTATTTTCAGTCTTTGTTTTTTTTAACCTTGCACATCTCCATTCACAATTATTTTATGCTCCTTCAAATAATACTAATTGAGTTTTTTGAGTGAATTGTGTAGAAAGGGTAGGAGCCATCGCTCTTCATTCCAATAACAAGACAACATACTGTCCCCTATTTTTCGGATTTACAAGATGATCAAGCCCTTAAAGAATAATGGCTATTGTACAAGGGGTCCCATTACAGACTGTTTTCTTTTTTTCCTGCCATTTCTTGCTATATCATTCATTCCATTTTTCTTCACATGACTAGCTTTTTGTACATTATATAGTGTATAATGTAACTATTTTTTTTATAAATAAATAAATAAATATATATATATATATATAGATATGGATATTTTCTCTAATTGATAGCCTATGCATATTGAATTTCAGATAAACAAAACTGACTCTTGTATTGGCAAAAAAAAAGTTCACATAAGTGCCGTCCTAATATATTCGATAATAATTTCCTAAAAATAAATTTCTCATTTTTTTTGTACAACATTCAACTTAAAAAAAGAGAAAATTTTATGTTATTTACAGCGTGTTTTATATTTATAAGTATACTTTGGATGCCTGTGTGAGATCTTTTTCGTTGGGGATCTTCCCCCCTCCCTTTTTATCGTCTATTTTACTTTGTTGCACTAACGTTTGAATGTTGTTCAAGGAAAAATTAAACAAACAACGGTCTACAGAGGATATTCCAGATACATAATGCATGCAACTAAAATTTACCTTGAAAGAATACTTTTGGAACCCTTAACCTCCTTTCTACTGAAAAAAATCTAGTGAATTTCTTTTTTACCCTTCCCTAAATTCAGTAAACAATGTGCATAGGTTTACATTCTCCAAACCACATCCATTGTTTCAAATTTAATTCATAACATAGCAATTTTTGACAAACAAAAGAAGTTCTCTTTTCGGTGTATGCTATTTTCTCCGAAATGGAAATTTTCCATTTCCTCTATTTACAATCTTCTATGAACTGCACAAATGTACGTAATTTTGATTGTTGAAGTAATTTATACTCCCTATATGCTTAATTTGCGTGCACTCGAAATATGTGATCTTCATTAACGTCTTTATTTTCCGATCATTGCATTCAATAAATAAGCAAAAAAAAAAAAGCAACAGCATCAGTAAGGCTAAATTCTTGCCGTAATTGTTATGGTGGAGGTGCTTGCATTGAGAAAGTGTATTAGGGTAAATATACGCATATTTATATATCTACCTGTGCAAGTTAGATGTCACAATATTTAGATATGGTAAAATCGCTTCATTTGGCCCGACAATGCGCCTTGAAATCGAACTATGAAGTCGCGTTAGAATACTACAGGGCTGTTGACAAGGAAATTGCCGAGCACGTCAACCAGAACGCAGCAGATCAGGATTTGTGTTCTCGATGGGTAAAGATTCAAGAAGAAATTGCGGATGAAATATCCTGTGTGTCTGGAATTGTTGACGAAATAAGGTGTTTGACAACCCCAGCCGAGGCTGCACGCCGTGAGCGACACAGGACCCATACACAGGATGGCTCTGGTGCTGCGGCAATTTCGGCCTGTGCGCCGCCGCCGGGCCCCCGCATGCCGCGCCCCACGCGTTCGAACAGCCTCGGCCGTTTGAAGCCCCCCCCCAAGCGCGATCCGATCCACCCCACGCCCGTGGAGGGCGCCTACCGATCGAGGTTCCACACCGCGTCGCCCGACGCCGCGCGCGCGTCGTCGAAAAAGCTCCCGCTGCGCCCCGAGGCCCGCGGCGCGATGGCGCGACCGGGCGGGAACGCCGCGGCGGCCCCCAACGGGGGAGGGGGGGAGCGGGCTGGCCATGGCGGGCAACCCGCGGGCAAACGCCGAGCACCCCCGCGCTTTACCCCGCGCGCGGGCGAGGAGGAGCTCGTGCAGCTCATCGAGGCTGAGATCGGCGTCGGCAGGCTCGCGGTCTCGTGGAACGAGATCGCCGGCCTGGAGGAGGCGAAGCACCTTCTCGAGGAGGCGGTGGTGTACCCTGTGCTGATGCCGGACTACTACAAGGGGATCCGTCGGCCGTGGAAAGGCGTGCTGCTCTACGGTCCACCGGGCACAGGCAAGACGATGCTGGCGAAGGCCGTGGCCTCCGAGGCCGTGACGACCTTCTTCAACATCTCCCCTGCCACTCTCACCAGCAAATGGCGCGGCGAAAGCGAGAAACTGATTCGAGTTCTCTTCGAAGTAGCACGACACTACGCGCCCAGCACCATTTTCATCGATGAAATCGACTCGCTGTGCGGACAACGCGGTGACTCGACTGAGCATGAGGCGTCGCGACGGGCAAAAGGAACGCTTCTTGCCGAAATGGATGGCGTCAATGTGGATCCATCGAAGACGGTAATGGTTCTTGGTGCGACAAACCATCCATGGGATATTGATGAGGCAATGCGCCGTCGTTTGGAAAAGCGCATTTACATTCCTTTGCCGGATTTCTCGGATCGTCAGGAGCTTTTTAGGATTAACACAAGTTCACTTAAACTTTCACCAGATGTTGATTTTGAGCAGTTGTCGAAGGCTCTGGAGGGCCGCTACTACAGTGGGGCCGATATCACAAACTTAGTGCGAGACGCCTCCATGATGACAATGCGCCGCTTCTTGAAGCAATCCGACAAGCACGCGCTCCGTGAAAACGCAGCAGAAATCGGCCGACGCGTGGCGGAGCAACCCATTACCATGCAAGACTTTCTGAATGCGTTGAAAAAAATCCCTAGCAGCGTGAGTCCTGAAAATATCAAGAAGTTTGAAAAGTGGAAGAAAAAATTTGAAATCAATACGTAACCTTGCGTGCGCTGCATCGGCGGGGACTAAAGACACGGCGGGAATGTGTATTCACGCATGCTTCTTCCCCCCTTCCCTCTCTGTCTCATGTTGCTTTATAAAAGAAGAGGGAGTGTTGGGTACCGCCAGACTTCCGTCTTTGATGTCACAAACTTTCGAAAGTAATACCTAGTGGCTTACCGAGTAGGTGGGGTTTCCCGTGTGATTGTCACTCCCCCCAGTCACAGGATTAGACTCTTGTAACGTATGGGTGCACATGAAGCGGCATACCTTGTGTTGTATCCTGTCAAAATATTCCGTGTGGTCCCCCCTTCCCCATGAAACCCATCGACTCTCCCCCCCATTTTATTATTATTATTATTATTAATTTCTTGCTTCCTTGCGAAGCGACAAAGGCTAGAGAACCACAAAGTGCGCGACACGCAGACAATCGAAACCCGGGAGCAGGTAGTACCCGTCGGACGCCAGGCCATGCCCGACCCCCCGCTCCCGTGCGCCCTCGCGGCGCGGAA